>NIJG01000290.1:158679-282583 GCA_002201625.1 Euglossa dilemma | reverse complement strand
TTGTCACAAAACCGAGGTCCCTGGGAATCATATATTGTTTAATTATTTCATCTGTTAATTTATTCCTAGCTTCTTGATGTGCAGCTACCAAAGGCTGTAGCACATCGATTAATTCTTTTTTAAGTTCTCCTGTTAAAATTTCTCCACTAGTATAACCCTGAAAATTTACACGTGATTATTATATATATTTATCTATCTATATTAAATGATAAATTTTCATTTTTATTAAACTTACTTTTCTAAGTTCTTCTAATTTTTCATCATCTTCTAAAAAGAATCGCAACCACTGATATGCTATATCAATATCACAATTGCCTCCTAATCGTCTATGTTCTTCAATAGTAGCTTGTCCTCCTGAGAATGCATGTTTGTTAACTTTGTTTTTTATTTGTTTAGCAGTATCTGTTAAAAATATTGCAGTGTTATTATCACTAGCAGACATTTTTGTTTTGGAGCCTTGTAAAGCAGGAAAAAATATAGAATGTAATAGAGCTGGTTTTGGATAGCCAATTTTTGGCATAACATCTCTTGTCATTCTAAAATATGGATCTTGATCTATAGCACAGGGTATTAAACAATGAACTTTTGCACCCTTAAAAATGAAGGGAAAAGTTCCAGAAATTGCTGGAACAGCTTGAGTAGGTGGAAATGAAATCTTTCCAATAGGATCACTATCTCCAAATCCAAAAATACCCTTAACTTGATTAAATGTAACACTCCTTTGTACTCTGATCATATTTTGATAAAATGCTGGGTTATTTCCAATATGCTCTAAATTAGAAAAAATAAATGTGTTCTCTGGTTTAAATCCAAGAGCAATAATATCTTTTGCATTATTATAGGCCAGTTTAATTGCATCTTCTATTTTTATGTTTTTCCATATTGCTTTTTCGTCATCAGTTAGTTGTATGACTAATGGAACACGAAATACATCTTGTAACCATTTGCAAAACATAAATGGTATGAGATGACCCAAATGCATAGAATCTGAACTAGGTCCTCTACCAGTATAGAGGTAAAAAGGTTTTCCTTGTTCATAAAGATTTAAAATAGTATTCATATCTCGATGAGAGAAAAATATTCCTCTTCTAAGAAAATGATGTGGTTTTTGTCCTGTGATTTTCTCAAATCTGGCCAATAGTTCTTCATCAATTTTCGAACTTCCAAATCTTTCTATAATAACAAAGAGAAATCTTCTAAAAAAAAAGTGATTTACAAACTAGTAAATATATTCAAATATGCGTGCTATTTAGCAAAATTTGCTTTGTCTTCTTTCAAAAAATATGAAGGATTTATAACCTATGAAATAAAAATAATAAAGAAGCAGTAATTTTATTGTATATGACAGAAATCCTTTTTAATAATTTTTCTCTATAGAACTCACTAATAAGTTTATCATAGTCAATTCCAGTTTCGTTTCTAGTTGCAACATTCCAAGGTGTTACAATATCTTCTTCCTCTGTTCTTCCATTTAATATTGATGTATCAATTTCTATATTTTCTGCCATATTGTTTAACCTTTACCTCCTTTTTGATTTTTAAATACGATCAAGCAAAGATTTCTTTCAGGAAAATGTATCATATGTTACGTAAGTTTGGTTACAAACCAATGAGGTTATGTTAGTTTTCACGAGGCACGTTTTCTGCGCATGCATTTGTACGTATAAGGTAAGAAATTTCAACTGTGTTTTTTTCATAAATACTCCACGATGATTACGAGTGTTATATTTATCAATTTTTATTAGGATAAACTTACACGAGGAATGTAATCGTTTTAGCGATGTTCGGATTATTTGTCAATTTATCTATTAAAATAGTAAGTTTGATTTTAACTGTATTTTATTCGATTTGGTCGTATTTAAAACTATTTAAAACAGGTCATTTTACAATGATAAATTCAGATAAATATTAATCTATCATGTTAAATCATTTATTAGGGACTTTTATCGAAATTCTTTAGTATTTATAACTCTTTATCTACATAAAATTATTATTTTTGTAATTGCTTTATTACTTCGATAGACTAATTAAACTGTAGGTCAAATTATTACTTCAAATGAGTTTTGTCTAGTCAATATATTATATTCTTTTTATATATACAAAAACATGTGATTTTATATTTATCATATACTTAATTTCATGTTATTATGTCATATTACAAATGATACTATAAAAAGAAAGGTATAATACAGGTAATAAATTTAAAGCGATTTAAAATTATTAGTTTATGATTTTTCTTTCTTAAAATTATTGAGAAATTAATTTTGGTTTCGAGTTATGCAAATGTAAATGATCATTTGACGACTTTGTTACATATCAGATGTTGGCGTCGGTGGATAAATTGGATATTATGGGTACATTTTTCTCAACAAATAATACAAGCAATGTATTGTATATTAATCTCGTTTGAATAGTAGAATAGTTTCACTTAAGTTTGTAGCTTGTGATCTTGTTTTTATTTGGATATTTCGATATTTACAAAGAACGATAAAATATTACTTCATAAAAATATATCAGTGCCTCTCACTTCGATAAATGTTCCTTTATTTGTACAGAACCTTCAATTTAAGTACTATAGAGCGCTGTTAATCCATAACTTAAACTCGACTACGCAAGAACGAACTAAGATTTTTATTCGTTTGTTCCTCCATGATTTACACGATTGGAAGACACTTTATAGAACGAATCGTTTATAATGGATTAAAACTATGAAATTTGTTTTAATTATCGTAAATATAATTAAGAAATTGATTGTATATTGTTTATAGTCGTCAACATAGCAAAATGTTCACGTTTATGTCTAGGAATATTTTCAAATTGTACTAATAATAATACTAAGAAAATTTTAATTTAAACGTCCTTGAAACAAGTCGTAAATTATCTACGGAAACTTTTTATATAACACAATATCGAGTTTAGCGAATGTAATCAACTAATTCATACAAGGATATCTAAAAATGTGTAGATAAGCGTAGGATGCAAATAGAAACCGTGAAAATAAGAACCGAGAAATTTATGAATCATAAAATTGTCTCCTTCATAGAATTATTAGTTATTTCTTATCTATTTTGCAAATACACTACCCAAAACAATTAGAGCATCGTATTCTCGTACAATTTACGATGATGAATGAAATGTTTTAAGTAAGTAAACTATCGAATATTTTGTATAACCGTATTCGTTATTGAATGTCTAGTGTATACATCATAGAACTTTTTCTTTATTTCAATGAGTCTTGAACAATAAAATCGTTTCATAAAGGTAATTCTTTAATTGTTTTGAGTAATTGAAAGCTACCTTCCAGAAGACGATGAACATTTATCCAAATACATAATTTTCAAAATTCACTTCTTTCTGCAGTTTCTTCCAAGTTCACCAGGATATCATGTATTCACGAAGTTGAATTTCATACCATCGAATCACGTTGCGTGTACGAAATATTCCTATTATTACACACATCTGTATCATTCACTGAACTGAAAAATAGGTAGGTCGATTTCTATACGATCGATAGTATGATACACGCACATACACACAAGTGAGCTAAGGGAGAATCTGTTTTAAAAAATATCGTAGATGTATGACAAAAATAACTTTGTCTCACGGTGAATCTTTCGTGAACTTATACGTGTATAAAAGTAGTATTAATATTTAATTGGCATTGTGAATGGTTCAGGGGACAATTTATGCCCCGAGATTGATTTTCTTTCAGGAATTCCGAGTAGTGAAGCGACTTTTATAACGACGCGATATAAAAATTAGAGATTTTGATAAAGATATTCATTGATCAATTTAAGCGTCGGATGATCGGATTAACATGGGATATTACAAAAGAACAAAATTGATTACGTTGAAAATGGTACTATCGTATAATTAAGTGCTACCATAAGTCGAGGACTGACGACACCCATATCGGAGATCGTATATTGAAAATTTTTGGTCCTTACGTTCCTTCTACTGTACAATTTCTTCTTAAATAAATTGCATCTCGTATCCGATCTAAAATGATTCTCGCTTCCTGCTTCGTCTTCTCACGCGTGATACAATGATTCTTTCTCGTGATCTTTTACTCTAAAATATCTACATTCTCTGAGCATTGTTAACAGAGGGTTACATTATCGTGTACTTGCCTCTAAAATGCCGATAACCAGAGTGCTTAGATGTTTGACCAAGAATCGGAACGAAGTTGTTTTTAATATCCCTATAATAAATAACGACGATTTATCATCCCGAACTATTAGGTCGTGTGCGTTAAATTAATTAGAATCAGATATGATTAGGTGATCGATCGTGACTAGTCAAAAAAGAAATGGAAGTATAATGTAGAACTTAAACGATACGAGGGGCAGATTTCGTTGGCTGTGTAAGAACAAATACTATTTATCAATGTTTCCCCACTCTCACAGAATCACCTCTGAGATTGCAATTATCTGCAAAACCTTTGTTCGCCTGCAAGTTATCAACTTTAATCAGGTACACAAACGGTAGTATAGTTCGTAGTTTACTATCTTCGTTTACTTGTTTCGAGAAAAAGGAAAGGTTTGAAAATCTTGCGTAATCCGCTTGGCACAGTGTTCGGTAACGTTTACAAAACGCTGAAATATGTTTAAGTATCAGCCAAGTCAACCGCGTTCAGCGAGGCAAAATCTGATAAATATCGATATAACGTACGTTTTAAAGAATATCTATAAGTACAAATCGAGCCGTCGTTGCTTTCCCCAATAGCGACCTTGCTCTATCAGCAGATGCTTAATTGAATTAATTACACATTATTCGCCATCGTTACGCGCTCTTGACACTTTACGCTTTGAACTTTTTATTTATATCAAGTATGTTAATATAGTTCGTATAATATATTACAAATTTATACTACGATTTTAATCCTGGGACTCCGTAGTGTGACTTTAAAACGAAATTATCGTACTATCGTTACGGGCTAAATTCGTCAAAGCAAGTTCTAAATTCATCGGCAAAAACGATAACATTTTGTTCACCGGGCAAGCGCTTTGTTTAAACGATCGTTGACACTGTTCTCAGGAGTCGAAGAATTAATCATCGGCAAACAATTATAGAATTTGCTCTCTCACGTGATCGTCCTATGATCCAGCTAAAGACACGTCGTACTATCACAGTCCAACTTGAAAGTTCGATTCCATTGTTTCACGATAACCTACGTTTCAGTACGTCCCTCTAAAACAAGATAGACAGAATAATTTCTCCAGCAGGTATCGAGCTATTATAAAAATACAGCCGCGCAATCGTATCATTATACAACATGGTACATCGTAAAAATCCCTGTTCGACGAACGGAACGTCGCGATCGAAGGACAATTTCGTATAAGGGTTCCAATTTCGTTCATCGTTTACGCCCAAACGAACGGAACACGATCGTTTTCTTTTCACCAAACTGCCTGGAAACTTGCGCAATGGGTCTATACCCTGACACCGACACCGCTGTCACCCTTCAGTTCCGAAACGAGTTCAAAGGTGGGTGTGCAGATATCCGTGGGAGTCGGCGTGGCAAGCGGTGCCAAGTGCGAAGTCTTCAAAGACATATCCTTTAATATATAGTCCGCTCCTGGCTTGACACGTAACCTATTTCGATGTAAGGAAGGCTCTAAACGTAAGATCGTGCACGACCTCGTCGACAGGCATCTGTTTCGAAACACGGATTCCGTGGACTTGCTCTGCGCGTCGACATCGATCATTGACCTCTTCAGATTGATCGTCGAGCCAGAATTATAGGGGGACAAGTCGCGTTCGGAATCGGGTGTGAAATTAGATTCGTCGTTTTCCTCGAACGACGTGAAGATCTCTGAATCAGGTACGGATGGGGCGCTGAAAAAGGATTCGCGCAACGACGATGTCAACGCGTCTGGGCACATGAAGGGGTCAAGGGACGTCAGGTCGTTGAGGTCGCTGCCGCTGTTGCAAACTTGAAAGTTGTTCACGGAATAGGACGAAGGGAACGTCTGATGCTCTGTGATGACGTTTGATAGGATTTCCTGACTCCTCGACGACTCGGACCATTTCGAGTCCGAAGGTCTTCTCGAGCTGAACCTCGTCGAGTCGTGCTCGGCGAAGATCGGTTCTGGTAATCTCCCTTCTCGGTACCTTTCTGAATTTTTCAACAGAGCTTCGAACAGATCTATGGGTTCTATCGACGCCATTTGTCCGGACGATGCTAGGTTATTCGAGGAACTATCGTGACTAGATTTGTCATTGATCGATTTTTGGTCTTCGCTGTAATCTTCGATATTCAACAAGACGGATGGTATCACAGGGTCTGAGTGTCTCACTGGACTTCTCCTGTTGCCCATGGGGGATTTCAAGCAGTCGATACTAACGGAAGGCTTCGAAGTCTCGGAATTCTTCGCGTCTTCCTCTTGTAGAGAGGCAAGGGGAAGAGGATCTATGGGGCTCGGTGGTTCCGAGTGTATTGTCGGTACTGCTAGAGTCTCCATGACTCTGTAAGGCTCCAACAATCTCATATGCGTCATCGGTTCGATGGTATTGATCGATTCGGAATGTTTCAGTATCTCCATATTTCGACGGACTTGTAATAGCCTAGAAGTTGGATCCGCTCTGAGCTCCAAGTTTCTCGAAGTCGTATTATCCGGATGAACAAGGTTAGCCAGTCTGTTGGGAGTGATCGTCATGTGTTTCGGGGACGTTTTTTGCCTTGGACTGCCTAATAAGCTCGACCTTGTACTATCCGGCGTGGATGGCGACGTGTAACTGTTCTGAAGTCTCAAGTTCAGATTTGGACTGGTTCGATCGAAATTACTATTAATCTTCATCCTCGGACGCGGGAAAATTTGAAACCGTTTTTGATTCTCTAGCTGTCGACTTAGCATAATGTGCTTGGCTAATCCTCCGTCGTATCTGTTGTGATCCAAATTTTGTACGGAGTATCTGTGAGTCTCGATGCCGGGTCCGCAGGTAGGAAGTCGAAGATTTACTTCGGAAGAGTGACCAATTGCCGCTTTGATGTTGGGATCCGACATGGAACAGAGGTTCGAGTTTCTTCTTTTCCCGCTGATAGGACTCAGACCGTCATTGAAGTCTTTCGTGTGTACCATTGGGCTGTCAGCGCTAAGCACGGGATCCGACATGGTGTTCATTTGCAACACCTTGCGATTTGCAACGCTTTGCAACGTGCCTTCGCTCTTTAAATTTTGATAAGAGATGAACTTCGGTTCCGACGCCTTCGCGAAATTCTTGCTCGTCAGCCTCTTGTGATTCAATTTCCTCAAGTGTCTGATCTTGTTGAACGTTGGATCCAGCAGGTACTTCAGGTTCTTAATCTTGTCGATGTTGTGATTCGAGTCGATCATGTGATTCCGATCGATGATGTACTTCAGATCGAGCATCTTCGTGAGATCGTGGATGTTCTCCTCGACGATGTCCTCTTGCCTGCTCTCAGAAGACGTGTGATCGATGTTCCTCTCCGGCGAGATGTCTGCGTGCTTGCCTGACATGTCTAGACATCGTTTGCTGGTGTACAGAGCGTTGTTCTGCTTCACCGCGAAACAATCCTCGACGGGATGCCTTCTGCCATCGTTGCTGTTGTTCACCTCGGCCAGTTCCATATTCGTATTGGAACCGCGTCTCATCGGCGAGCAACCGTAACGGCTAGGGGTCACACCGAACAGTGCGACCAATTCTTCGGTGATTTTAACCGCTGCAACCCTCATTTCGCCGTGATGGAAAGCGTAAATCCATGGGTTCACGCCGCTGTGCGCCATGATGGGCAGACCAAGCCACACGACCGCCCATTCGGTGAGGATGTTGGTGCCGCAGAAGATATCCAGCAGCATACAGGTCTGTGGAACAAAGTAACCTCGTGTTAGGAGATACTGGGTTAAGAAGATCCTCTCGATACTTAAGAAGATACGCTCGGAACTTTCCGAGCAAGAGAATGGAAATAGTTTCGAAGGACCTGCTCTATTACAGAGCTACGACAGAGTTCGCGAGAACAAAAGGCGGGTCTTAACCATGGCTAGCGCGAAACGAAAGAGAAGGTTGAATTTGCCGAGCGGAGAGATGCAAGATCAGGATGCATTAATGAAAGTCTAGATAATTTTGTCTCTATCCTCGTAGATGTATATATTTCGTTCATTTAGCTCATCTACGTGGGTGGCATTAATGTATTCACAACGTGAACAATACACTCGAGCTACGTCGTTATGCATGTCTCTGTAACGCGTAGACTAAAATAGCGACTATTTGTCTTGACCTCCATTAGCGAAACTTGGTGAGGTGTCCACGAAACTGAGATCTATGTGTATTCGAGTTTCGGTGAATTTCATCCATGCATAGCATAGGTAAACAATCGATATTATTTATATTTCATCTCGTATGCATATGCACACCTGTCTTCTTTCGATGGAAAAATTTTCACGCAACCAATTATGCGAGTTTTAACCCATAAATCCTTGTAAATTATTGTATTGCGAGTTTTACGAAGGATATCGGTTGAAAGAATAATTAATTTTGCATTCCTGCATTAATCATTATCTGTTAATTATTTCGACTCTGAAATTCAATACGTGCAAATTTTCATCGATAAAGATTCTTTTCAGTTCACCAGTACTTCGTGAGCGAAAATAATTAGCTTTTTTTTTTATAAAATCCGTAGCAAGTCGTAACTAAATTGTTATTTTACATTGTAGCGACGAGACGAATATTACAGTACGATGAAATTTGATGAAATTTTTTCTGACGAAATTTATTCGACTAATTAGTCGCGATGGATTTTCACAGAGTCAAAAGGACTCGATGGAATCACGTTACTCGCGCTCGCTCGCTTTGCTATACAATGAAATTGTTTTTAATTGTCGTCCTGCAGGAACACTCTTTTTTTCTTTTTTTTGCGGCAGAAAAAGGGAAAAAACTTGGAACACTTTGCCAGGAGTTTTCCGCGAACTCGACGTCTTTTTCCTCACGGTTAGCGGACGCCCGTTTCCGCAACTTCTTCGCTGCCACAATTTCGAAAGTTACGTCGTTTTTCACCCTTCTCCTCTGCGAAACTTCTGTTCGTGGAAATGAAGATTGACGGGTCACGGAAAAGCTCATTACTACGTCGATTCACGCGACATCAATCGTTCATCGACGAGCTTGACACGGTAGAAAGGGTCTTTTAATAGTTGAATTTCTTCCATCCCCCTTTCACCTCGATATCGAGAGAAACAAAGTGTTCGACGGTGTCCTTTAAGTGAAATTAAATCTTTATTTCCAGTTTAAAATATTACGTTGCTCGAAAAATTTTTATTCTAAAAGTTTCCTTTCCTCCCAACCGCGGTCAAACTGGTTACAGCACGAATATTGGTTTTTGCATTCGATAAAATTGCAAACGCGAGGTTTCGTTTTACATATAAAAAACGGGAGACGAACGTGAAACTAGTTTCACAGCTATTGGATGGCGTACAGGTGCTAGATTCGATCCACGAGGACATATTCGAGCTGTAATTCCTCCTACGCCCAGCAACGATTGCCGCAAGTATGCCGAGATAATTGTTCCATCGCTAACGTTATTGTTCCATTTATTGTGGTAAAATCTAGCTATTACACCGTAGATTCACGATACGCCAGGTTGTTGCTCGCGTCACTTGCAGCTTCCCATATTAGTTTTAAAACTGGTGATCTCGTTTCGAAACTTTCGCCTTTCATATTCGACTTTGTAGAGTGCTTATTAAATTTTTTACATCGCCCGTGCTACACGTATTTTCCCAGGCTATGGGTTCGCAGGCGATACCGTGCCGACCTTTACTCCGAGTATACTACTCATTACCCGTTTTAATTGGAAATTACCGCCTTTTTCTCGAGTAATTAAAAGTCGGTAACTAATAAGACGAGGACAGAGGCAAGCAGAACCGCCTAGTATAAGTTACGCAACCCGACGAATATCGCCTAGACCAGGGCAATTTTCAATTACCTCCTTTCGAGCTCTCTCCTTCCGGTTTCAAACGTATCCGGAAACGTGGAATGAAGATGAACGGGGAATACGTGCATGCACACGGCTTTAACGCGTACTTATATCGCGTTACACTTCGATTTTCCACCAGAGACCGTTACGAGCGTGTGTTCCTGTCCAAGTGGAGTCGATGTGGCGTAATTCCGACGGGCTAGTAGCGCGAACGTAACAATAGTCAGACGAGACCTAAGGTCCGTCGGCTTGGTTACAAGAATTTACGCTCGTGGTGTGTGGTTTGATCGCAAATGGCGATTCATTGGTCGATCGTGCTTATACGGGGACCTTGTACTCACTTGAAAGGGAAGCCAGAGGATGAGAAACGCGCCGACCGTGACTGCCAGGGTTTGACCGTAACGCGGCAATGCCAGGGTCTGCGTCTGGTGCCTGAACGACAGTTCCACCGTGTATATCGCACGCGCGTGTGCACGTGCCACCAGGTACACGTACATGTAGCAGGCGAGCAGCACGAGAGCACTGGGTGCCCATACCGCCACCACCAGGAACACCCTTACCGGCGGGAGCACCGCCGCCCCGAACCTGCAGTTGCCACTGTGACAGAAAGCGAATTAGTTTCACTTGTTAGTTAATCGATTTCGTTATGTAACCATGGCGATTCGAATATCGCCTGGCTGACTCGATTTCCATGCTGCACGCGTCTCTTCGTTTCAACTGCACGTGTGTCAAGTACTTGGGGGTAAGATCTCGTGGAACGTTTGGAAAATGCGACTGATATATTGCTCGAGAAGCTAAATTTCGTGGTTTAATGTTGAATTGTTCCTAGCAGTCTGGATTTATGATCGAAGAATTACTAACATCGTGTAATTTGTCTTTGAGTTAAATTGCTTGCCAAGTTTTAATCACTCGAAAGTCGATATGATTCCGCTGATTGGGAAAATCATTGCGAAGTTTCGTAGAGTATGAGTTTAGAACGGTGATCGTTATTTCATATTTTTGCTCGTTTTACGGACGATAAAGGAACGCGATTCTTTTTCTTTTTGTATTCTATGATTACGTATGATTGTTTGAAAAAGATCCGCAGCGTAATGCGAATCTTTTGGATGTACATATCGCTCGATGTTTTATGGGTACAGACGTAACACATGGCGAGCGTAAAGCGACTTTACTTTATACTGGTTATTCGACCGTGTAAAATTTATGTCGGAATCAGGAATTGAAAACTATCGCAGTATCGATTACGTTTTTCTGAAACAGTTTCAATGAACTGTTACTTTCCGTTACGGTTAAAAAAGACGCAAATCTGAGACGATATCGATTTTGGTTAAGGTTTCAATAGCATTTGAAATATCGGCCCTTTATTCGTTTTATTCCGGGTTTGTAATGGTTACTGTTACGGTTCTATGGCGTATATTCTTATATCGGTTCTATTTCAGTTCTTAAATCGATATCCGCATCGATTTTGTAGAACTGTTTATAAAACTGCTTGTCGAGCGATGATACTAACTCTCTTTGATAATACGAGTGTCTGACGATCCTTGCTGTCTGCTTGTTTGTTAGATTAATTTTGAATACCAGCAATAAAGTAGACCTATCATTACAGACTATAGAATATACAGACTTTATATTCCATCTTTTGATACACCGATCCGACAAAAATTAAAGGCTTTGTTCGCCGTTTGTGATTCAAAGACGAGACTTTCGGAATTATGTACTATGTAATCTTCGTAATCGACGAAGCTGGTGTAAAGTCGTTTATTTTTATCGAATTATCTATATTTACGATCAAATCTTATCATTGATATTTATAACAAAATTCTTCGATGTTTAAATTTCGTTCTTCTGTAGATTAATTTTAAAATACGATAATTAATTACGAATAATTCTTTCTACACGTATTTCGTGACTATTCTTAATCGATGAGCCTTAATTAACCTACTTTCTGCTATCGCGTCCAAACTTTTACCCTTAATTTGCAGATACGATTTTCTAAATATATTTAAATAAAAATCGTAACAGTTATTAATATTCATTTCTAGAACTGTTTCAACTCCTGGGTTAGAGCCTGTAACTTTTACTGCAAGTTACGTAGAGGTAGTTTTCCGTTTTTCCATCGTAATTCCGTTATGACGTGTTTGCGATTCAGGAGACAATTGTCGATTCTAACGAACTCGCGCGTAAAAATGTTACTGCGGGACAGAATTCGTACATCGAGTACTTTGCCGCAGATTTGCATCTCGTTGAACTGTACAACCGTAATTTGCGCGACACGCAGAAGCATGGCAGAATGGAAATCTGTCAAAGCACACGTGCATTCCTAACGAACCTCGCGTTTCGGTGAAACGCGCGAAAAGAGAGAGAGAAATTAGCATCTTGTGTTCGCAGAAGTAGAAACTAGCTTCGACGTTATGTTTTCACTGCCGACAGGAATCGTAAAAAGATTTAAAAGATTTAAAAAGACGCAGGGACACGTGATTTAATTTTCTAGTTTCCTCCCACTGTTCGTTTGGGGAACGTGACTAGCGAGCAATTCGATT
Source organism: Euglossa dilemma (assembly GCA_002201625.1). Classification (NCBI taxonomy): domain Eukaryota; kingdom Metazoa; phylum Arthropoda; class Insecta; order Hymenoptera; family Apidae; genus Euglossa; species Euglossa dilemma. The sequence goes on along the minus strand of NIJG01000290.1, from coordinate 270,115 downwards.
TTAACAATTTTCGAAATGTTTGTCCAATAGGTTTCCACTGCTGGGTTTAAATTAGAAAATGTCCATACGACGCGTGGCTTCTAATTTAATATCCTTAATTTCCTGTCACTGGCCTTTTGTTTCAAATTTAAAACACATTTGGAGCAAACTTTTTGTAATTCTTCGTAAACTTTTTCTCAATTTTAATTCGAAGTATCTGTGCAATATATTTTACTCTATCTCTGCTACGTTTTGTTATTACGTATTATTCAAATTAAACCTTATGCTAATAAGCAAGTACCCGAACATACTTTGACATATACTCGCTTAAAATATCATATCTTCCCAGCATGAGATTTTAATACACAGTTCGCCATTGTTTGATACAATTTCGCTCGACGTATAGAATTTTGAAGACAATATCGTAGTATAGCAAGGGATATAAAATTAACTCCTCGCGCAATACGCCAAATCGCACAATGGCTAGCTATAGTCGTCATGCGACGACGCTCGACAATCGCGTAACGCTTATATAAATCCCAAAATTGTTGTTTAATTTTATCCCGAAGGAAATAGACGCTAAGTATTCAGACATTTCGTGCACAGAACGTCGGTAATTTTGGCCGACCTAAGAGACCGAACGCTTTCACCGTCTCGTCTAATACGATTCGCGATATTTTCCTTAACCCCGTCTGTTCCTCGTCTAATTTCGATTACTCAACTAACTACTAAAACTACAAACTACCGACTAAAAGAAAATAGAAATGTAACTCCCTCACCTGTGCGGCTGCATCTCTCCGGTGACTTTAGCGTAGATCAAAGGCGAGAGGCCGACAGCGATTGCATAGATCCAAAAGGCGGCGATGTACTTCTCGATGCTGCTGTGGGTGATGATGTTCTTGTACCTGAGTGGCTGTGCCAGAGACGTTAACCGATCCACAGCGATCGCCACGGTCACCAGTACGCTCACGCTGCAGAGTGCAATCACGATGCAGTATGGCACGATGCAGAGCGTAGAAACGCCATTTTCCGGCAGACCGGATAACTCTAGCTGCATCCCAAAGGGCATGAATACGCCGACCTACGTGCAAGTGGATACATAACGTCAGATTATCGTATACCCGTAGAATTCGAGGCGAAAACCGGCTAGCCCGTATGGAACTTCCGGTCAGAAGAACGCACAGTAGGCGGAGCGAAATGAAAGCTTTATGATAACGCGCGTTTGCAAGTGGCCCTTCGCGTTTCGTTTCCGGGCCGGCCGGATGTCAGTGCGTGGAATTAAACGCGGTGCAAAATGATATTGGTCGGGAATATCACGATCGTTCGGTAAAGCGGATCGGTTCTCGAGTTGTTGTATATCGGGCTGTAATAGCGAAGTGTGCTCCGCTTTAGGCAATTAGGTGGTTATGGAGTACACGGGCCGTGCTTCTGGCTGCAACGATCAAACCGCCACGATCTAGTTTACGATCGGATACAAGAGAAGATAACGGGCATCGATACGGGGTTTCATTACCGATCGGCTCGGCTCGGACCGGCCTGAATTTTTTAATAATCCGTAATAATGCTCAACGGTCGGGTTTTATATTTACGTTGACGGGTATCGGATCTATTATGGCGCATGTACCATCCGTATTTATTGCGCATAAAATATACAGGCGTGGTTTGATCGATTAATTTGGGCCAACCGTATGTACTTGGAGTAAAGCGTGTCAACATCAATCGCGGCGGAAGGACTGCCGCACGAGTTCTGCCGGGGGTGTAACCCTCGCCCCGTTTTCTGATTGATTAGCTGACTAATTAAAATATCCTGTTAGACGATCAATCTCGAGGGACAATGGGGTACTTCGATGTCGATATCTCCTTTCAGGCGAATTTCGATGAAACTCCAGAGTCCGCGATATTGGTCGATACGCGACGATTGTTCAACTGCTTCCTCGTTTAATTTCAAGCTCTATCCCGTCGCGGTAATATTCAAAAACACAGCGGCGAATTATTTGTTAAAGCAAATTTGCTGTAAATTAAATTTCGTCTACCGTTTATTGTCGTGCGACTAAAAAATATATGTTCGGTCTGTTGCAGAATTTTGGTGTCGAGTTCACGTATGTCATAGGACGAAGAAAGTCGAAAATCATTGAACCGATGATAGCGGAGGAGGAGAGAAAAGAAAATTTCCCTATTTAACGCGTCGAAGTTGATCGAACGCCGGTGATAGGAAAATTACACCATAGCTTACCCCGAAGTCGCTGACGGCCAAAGAGACTAGCAGGTAATTGGATGCAGTTCGCAGCCTCTTGTACCTATAGAAGGCCGCCAGGATAATGGAGTTTCCCGTGACGGTGATCGGTGATAAAATGCAGACTATCGACACCGCCAAAACCACCGAAATGGGATTGACGTCCAGCCGCGTATCGATCTTGGTAACCGTAGGTATAAGAGCGGTCGTCAATTCCCCGGAAACGGTGGACGGCAGCGGGTCCGTGGCGGGCGTTGACATTGTAATTTAGAAGCTTTTCCGCGCGTTTCGCCTCGGCTCTGCGTCTTCAAGTAAGATTCCGCTCGTAAACGTGCACCTCGTAGGGCGACATGACGCATCCGCCGGGTCACGTCGAATAAGAATTTCGCCAAGACCTTCAGTCTCTCGATGGTAGCCTCGTGCTTCTGTCGCACCGGAAGCGTTCTGAAAATTTCATTGATCGTTAATTTATACGCGAGACGAGGACGACGTCGGTTAAATATTCGTCCTAAATTTCCTTCGATACTCCTATCGCGCGCATCGATAAGAGTAGATGGTACTCGAGATCTGTCGAAATCTATGACGAAACGAGGCAGAGGAACAGCCGAAAATTCATCTTATTTATCTCGGCCGCGAAGGAACGAGGAGAGATCTCTTAACGATCCTCATCTTTCTTCCTAGAACGTGACGTTTCACACTCCAGGAAGTTCTTTCGTTGCCGAGATAAAAGGAGTAACGATCAATTCCACTAACCTTTCGTGTTTTCACAGGGATCGTCCGGAGACATGGTAAAAGTTCTACATCCGCTATCGAAGGAGGATCGTCGTTACTCGGGCTCGTGCGATTTAACCTCCTGGCGATAAATTCGCGGTGAAATCAGCATCGGGCCGGGACTACCGATCCGTACGGTTCCTGATCGGGAATGGAGGCCGGAAATTACTCGATTTCGGTAATGTACAACCTTGGCCCGTTTTCTTCTCTCGCCCCTCTGGCCGCCACTTTTATGACTCTCGCGACTCCACCTTCGCCTCGAACTTCCTGTAGACAAACATCCGCATTCTGTCACCACCGACTTTACCTAGGAAACGTTTTTTCCCTTTACTGCCCGTAAAACGCGTCGGTTTGCTCGATAAATTCCGCGATTACGCGCAACAGTTGCGAACACGCGTGTTTATCGCGATGCTAGGAGTTTCACGAGTCTGGTAAGCTGACAATTGGAAAAAAATACCGATAGGCTGCGGCGTGATAGTTACACCTCTTCTAACGCTATTGTAAACAGTGAAAAAAACATATCTTGGCAATCATGCGGAATGGATTATAGGTACTGTTCTCGTATTATTTACTCGTGCTGTAACCGTTACGTATTCCGTGGAACGATCCTGGATATCGTAATTGCTGCAACGCGATGATTACAGTCTACGGCACTGCGGAATACGTTCCTCGTGTCTGGTTCCGACAGTAATTAATATCGAGCTGTTTGGATTGCGAGATAACGACGAGAAAGTATGAGGACGGTATTCGAATTGGTAGAAACGGTGGTTAAGAGCCGATGATCATCGTGGATAGGAGGGTCTTATTGGGTGTATCTGATCGGGCTTGAAAGAAACCCAGCCGAATATACGGGCAGCATCGATCAATCGAGGGATCCTTTTATTTGCTCCACGGTTCCTTAACTTTACAAATAACTTGGAAACTTTTATCCGCCCACGTTCTCCGTGTTCGACGGATGTTCTACCCATCGATTACCACCCCCCAACCAGGGATAATCGCAGTAAACGTTCGGTCCTTTGGAATCACTGAGCTCTGAGCACGAGATCCGTGATTCTTCGTCTCGTTGAAAGGAGTTACGCGACTCGCGGGGTAAACGGTTTCGATGAATAAAATTATCGTTACACTGACCTACATTCCATCATCCGTACTTACGTTCAGGCTCGACGGGAAAACGGGCAGAACCACTTTTCCGGACCTGATACACCAGTACACGCGGATACGCGCGTACAGTCTGTCGTGGAAGTATTCCTGTATCTGTGACCTGAACTTTCGGCGAATGAATTAACCCTAGACGTTGGAGTTGCTCTTTGAAATTAACAAGGTAGGACAACGAGTGTCGGAAACACTGCGATGGTCGTGGAGTAGGATATCAAATTGTTTCTGTGCTATCTATATCGATCAATTTCGTGTCATATTTTATTCAAGAAAGTTTCCCCGGTTTGACATCGTCGATGATTTATCACGTATTTTATTCGACTCACAGTCTGCTACTTCTCGTTGTTAACTCTTAATCGAGCCACCTTCGATTTCAATTACGATATCCGTACGTTCCCGGTCGATGTTTCACCTGTCCCATATTCGCCGCCATTTTTCTCCATGGCTCTCGATATTTCGGATGCGACGCGTGCGGGAAAAATTTAAATTTAGACCCGACCTTTGGTATACTTTCCCGAGCAACTGTATATACAGAGGCAGGGACGTTTTAAATGAAAAACATTTTAACCGGCGACCGGACTCACGGACACAAAGCGTCCTGTTTGGCCCGGGGTTCGTCCAAATGTAGCAGAGACCAACGTGGAAGAAACGCAAACCTCGCGTGCACCGGATCGTCTAGTTTATATTCGCTAGCACGTCTTCCATTACCACAAATTTGCAATTCGGATGCGGCCAGTGTTAACGGTTTCGACAAATGACCAGTCGTCGGGGTGAACCGGCCGGGCGTGAACTCTTTCGGGCTTATCAGCGGGGACGTGGAAAAGCGCGACAAGCCGCGATTTCACAGCGCTAGCTATTTCTTTCCCGGCGAAACGTTTAATTAATTCGTCCAGGAGAAGAGCGGATTTCGAGACGGGGCTGTTTCCCCGCGCGTCCGGCTATTACAGGCATCTCCGGCGTCGGCACATTGTAATTAAGTTCAGCTTGATGTTCTTGGCCGCTTTAACGCGATTTTACGGTTATACCGTGCTATTTAATTGGCCGAGTGCTCGCCTGGGACGCGAATATAACACGGTCGCCGGGGATCCCTGATTCTCGCGATCTTCATACGTATGCGCGATTTAATGGAGGACGTGAATGAATCATGGCTGTAAATTTTAGAGCACCGCGGCATTCGCCGAGATCGAGAGGTGTCTGTGAATTTTCAAATACTTCGAAGCGATGTTGGCTCGAGAATGTTAACGGGATCGAGCGTTAACGTTTGCTACAACGTTCTCGCGATGTTGCGCGATTCTGTTATTACTAAATTTATATGCGAGCCGATTTGCCAAACCGCTAATTCCGCGAAACGGCGGTTAGGAATACAGTTAGCTCGATATGCAGCACGCGACAAAGTGATAGCATACTCTAGGATTTTCGAAGTCTCTCGAGTAACTACGATGAGGTGCATTTCGGTAAAAAAATCTCGCGATTATAGATCAAATTGGATTTTACAGAGAAAGGTTAGTACTACTCGTAGCAGTTGAGAAGGATACTAGAAAAAATGTAGTATCTTTAAAATGTCTTCGTAGAAATAGTGAAAATCGATGGTATTTATTTATTTTTGCTGTCAGATTCGGCTTCAACGTGTTATCATGTTCTTACAGCTGTTTTCACGCGAGCGAGTAAAATTTGTAGAAACTGCAATGTAATGTAAACTGCAGTTAATATTCCTCTGTTATTAAGGACCGGACAAATTATACGAGTACATATGTAACACGTGCATACATTGCGTTAGTTCGAGAAACACTGTATACTACGGGGTGTGCTGTTAATTTTCACTAAAGCGTAATCCACCTGGAGGATGATAACTGTAGTTCACGTATCTTTATCCTAATATTCATACTAACAGCTGAAATTTCCATACGTAGTCGGGGTAAGATATGTTAATCGGAAGAATAGTAGAGATTATTATAGACGCTACCGGGACGATTTACTCGTTACGGCATTTTATTTTCATTATCCGACCTGTGCTACACGTTTATCGATATTTCTTTGCGAAGCTGCAGCAGTTGGCTATCCAGGGGTAGCTCAATTTCAACCCTTGCCGGGTCGGCCGCGTGCAATTTAGAGCCCTTTCGCTTTGATGTTTGGCCGGGAAGTTAAAATTACTTCTGCCGAACTTTGCCGAGTCAACATTGACGTTCCTTAATATTCAACATGTTTCTGTAAACTTCGCTTATTCCCTTAACATCCGCCGTACTTTTCCCGTTTGCCAATACCGTAATTGTCGGCTCGAAATTGGAACAAGCGGGCGAACAAACGATCGGCAAAGGAAACGATATTACTCGCGGCGTTTCCCTTCCAGATGCATCGCCGCTGCTTTGAAATTAATCGTCTGGAGATGATAAGGGTGGGCACGGGCGATGGGTTAAACGTTTACTTAGACAGTAACGTGCAACCGTGTTCTCCCGTCTGGTTTTCTCTATCATTTTTTCACGCATCGTAAAGCAGCTTCAGTCGGCGCTGAACAGAAGGTTCGAGGTCGTTTAATCATTGGAACAGCCCTTCCGCTTGCTTTCGTGTATCGTTCGACAAGATGGATTTTCTTGTCCGGGCCGTTTCCCCATCGATCCCATGTGAAAATAGCAAATTGCGTGAAAAGAAGAATCGATCGAGCTCTTCCCATTTTACAACTCTGTATCGGCATTTAGATCCAACTTGGGGCTAATGAAATTCTACTCTCTCTCAAGAAAACGCGGTTCGCGACGTTCTTAGGAGCCTGAACGTACTTCAAAGGCACGCGAAACACAAGATGTTCGTTTACAGATATTTCGAGTCGGTTAATTCGAGAAGATTACCCGTCTCTGGATTTGAAACGCGACAGCTGCAATCGTTTCACTGGACGAGCATGATTAATTAGATGTTACGGCTGTATCGAGGTATATCTCGTTACACGCGATAGGTGCTTTACAAGCGTGAAAATGAAAAATCCACTGGTATTTTACGGCGCGATCAGCATCAGTGGCTATCTGTTTATCAGCTGTAACTCGGACACGGTGTTCTTTAATCATCTCCTTTAAAGATCCTCTATACGTAATCCTTTCGCAACTCTGATAATGCCTCTGACATAACCGGAAGACCGGTGAACGACTTTTCACCGAATCCTCTGCATTGGAAATTAAAGAAAGAAATTTTCTTCCATTTTTCTTAGTATTCCTTGACGTTCGCGACTGCGTTGAATGTAAGTTTCTGCTATTTATAACCCGATATCCATCCCACGTCGAAGCAGTTATTCTTCAGTCGAGAAATTATTCTTTGTAGAAACGTCGTATCGGGTAGAACGTCCAACTTCGAAATCATTACGCAATAGTCGTGCGACTGGCGTTGGAAGGATCAATTGGCAAGAGTGAACGTAGAAGAGGAAGAAAAAGAGGTAACGACGTTATAAATAGTTCCGGAGGAAGTTAGTCCGCCAAATATCTGTTTATAATTTCCTGTAAAATCCATTACATCCTACGGAGTCTCTGGAACTGATGAGTTTTTAATATCGACATAACAATGCTGGTACCCGTTCTATCTTTGGGAAAATATCAAAGGAAATCGCGAACTCCGGAAGCCACGCTAACGCGTTCCGGCACGTCTTCCGGTTTCGTAGCTGTCTGTCATCGTAGACGGGAGAACTTGATATTTTTCAGCGTCGCTAGCACGACGCTTCTCCGCTTTCCCGTTCGTGCAAGCCGAGCAATTTTCGTCCACTTTGACCGCTCTCGGATTAGTTCCGAAAAAGGACAGCAATAAATTAACTTTGCGAAATTTCATATCACCATAGAGATCGGATATCCGTTATTTTTATTAGCTATTTCACGTGTTTCTGGATAAAATAGACGTACTATAGCTGTTGCGTTTTCTCCGCTTTCGTTAGCGAATCCGATGGACGGAGCCGATTACACGCTCGAGCTAACCGTGTACTCTGCCATAAATAAAGGTCTACTAGACTGTCCTTTTCTTTTTTCTTTTTTCTCATTAAGGACAGGATTTTATCAGTCGGAGCTTCATTCAAAGTCTTTGACGGAAAATTTCTGCCAGGCCTCGATACTTAGCTCCCTATTCATGCGTGTAACGCTATGTAAAACTCGCTTTCAAGTTTGACGCCATTAGTCGCCTATTAGAGGCTCGATATCGCTCTTTAACGCAAGTAGAAAATAAAATTTAATTAACTCACGGGACATAATCTTTAATCCTTTATTTCTTTCAGTCCTGTCGCTTTCTTTTCCATTTCTCTTTAGCAAGACAAAATTTTATTCATAGACGTTCCCCGTATTTCCACTTTACATGAAATTTTACCGAATACATGCGTTTTAATTAGCCCAATATTAATTACTCTTTGTCGGACGTGCTAGTCAATCGCGATATTACGATTCGCTTAATTCAATTATTTCGCAATCCGATTTCATGGAATCGAGATCGATGTTAAGTCTGGCGGAAAATGACGGTCTCTCGCTTCATTTATACAAAATAAGTAGCTTTATCGATACACGAGTATCGGGAATGTGTTAAGAATGATAACGAGTGAAATAAGAATGTATCGAGGACGATAAACCAGTAGTGACTATCAATTAACCTCTCGTTTTTTCTCTTTTTGGGACAACGAGAAATTTTGCGACACAGGTGATCGTTAACACCTCGTCTTCCGCGAAAAGAAGCGAAGGAAGAGACGAGAACGAAACGACGCGTTGCTTGATCAACGCCTGTTTTCTCCGGCATTGTTGCCACAATTCCCATCCCTTTTTCCACCCTCGCTCGGCTTTTGTACGTTTTCAAAGCGGAATCAATCATCGGAATGGAAAACGAATTTCTCCGCCGAGAATGACTAACGGTACAAAAGAATCGGTGTTGGCGTCGTTTTTCTCCAGGCTGCATTTTTGATCCCGGCCAGGGAACCGTTTCGATTTCCGGTATAACTGACTCTTGATTGGGAACGCTCGATAATCAACTTTGTGATTGAACATCCAATTCAGCTACTCTCTGATTCCGGCGACGACTGCCATTTTTCCTCTCCGCTACTTCAACCGGTATCTTTCCTTTTCTTTCCCGGTTTCTCTTCCCTTTCTTTTTTCGCGATTTAATTAAGTTTCCCGATGATCGAGACGAAGATGGTTCCGCAGTTTACTATCCTGGCAAATGTGAAAATACGATCACCGCAAAGTATCGCGGTGTAGCATCGTATCCGTTGGCTCTGTTTTTCCTTTGAATTCAATTTCCCTGACTTTTCGCGACAGCGAAGAAATTATGCGCTCCGCGTCGATTTCCGCGAACGCTTTTGTTGGAATTCGCTGCACGAATCGGACGTTATTATTCGTTTTTAATTAAAATTACATATTCGAACGTTCCTTTTGTATCCTCTTTTCGCAGAAACGTTGTTTCAAAGCAGGAACTGAAAGCGTTACTTTTTTTCTTCGTATCTTTTGTCTTTATCACGCGATGTCACGGAAAGATAACACTGTTCGACAAATTTTAATTTTTTCTAAGTTGTTCCGTTGTTTTTGTAAGTTGTCAATTTTTTCTAAGTTCACTTGTGTTACGAGTAAAACGAAAGTATGCTTTTTAGAAAGATTCGCATTTTTCGTAAACTGTGGATAACAGAATAATTTCAGTTTCAGGAAGTGGAATTAATAAATCGCTTATGAAAAATGTACGGGTGTGGAGGGAAATAAATCTATTGGATCATCGGTAAGTGAATATAAGCGACGAGAATTTGAATATGCTTGAATTTGAGTTAACACTGTGTATAATTCTTCGGTGTGGTCGTCGCGTAGAGTCGAGAGTTCCCGAATGTTTACATTCGGCTTAGCGTCGACGAAAGACGGAAATTAACAACACCAGTCTTCTGCTGACCGTCGTCGACCGCTAACGTCCTGTTGGCTCTCCTGGACACCACTTCGAACATATTCTGCGTAGTTTCAAGGTATGTACTCAAAGGAATTTTATGCGTAGTACAATAGTATAGGAGCCTAGTACGTCCTTTTTTAGTTAGGTAAATCATATTTTAATCCATTTGCATCTTTCGAACTTTCGATTGAAATTAAGCGTAACGAACAAACTCTTGTTTATATTTAATATAGAAATTATACTAAAATAAAATCATTTTATACGTTATAACATAAAAATTTGGTTTTCTAGGTAGTTGCACAGTAAATAAATTTAAAATAGATACGTAGCAATTATTGGGTGCGGATTATTCCGCTTAATTATGTAAATGTGTTAAATGCGTGAATTACGCGATAGTGTATAATCGTAAAAAACGTCGCGTGGTGTAACAAGAAGAACGAAGAGGACAAATCCAGTGCAAATATTAGACAACTACAAATGATTCGCGTAAATATAGAATTAGTTTTCAGTATTTAATGTAAAATAAAAGAATAACAGCGTGATTTATCCTGTTACCTATTTTCCTGATTTATCCTATTGTTGGAATATTCTAGAAGTAACCTAAATGTAACACGCGTCCAAGATGGCGTCAGGTATCGCGAGTAGATTATCGTTAGGGTTGACAAGGTGACTACCAATAGGAAGTTGGATTTATTTTTCGAGACATTACGTTTTCCAACACAATCGTAACGATAGGTAACACGAATTCTCGTTATTAGGCAGAAGCTTTTCGTTTATGTTTATGTTATGTTTTATGTCTATAATAACGAGAGTAAACAAGGCGCGACGAGTAGAAGCGAGGGCTAGAGAACAAAAACAGCGATGTAAACACAGGGTTAGCCTGAACTATTTAACATGAGACAAAAACAGCCTCGTCGTGTGTTGTTTTCGTACTACGCGAGAAATATAGATTTTGAAAGCGTCAACGATCGAGTCAGGTTCAATGAACCGAATATCCCCTTATTGCTGCGTATATATAATACACTGTATAGCAAATTCGCGTTAAATAAAGAACTTTTAGTAAAATTGTAAGATTACTGCGTAGATAGTACGATCGGCAGGTTACTTTTATGCTTTGATAACTAAATATAATTACATAGGAGCTCAGATAATTATAACTATTGTAGGATTCGCTATTAGACAAGGTCAAACTTTACGTAGGAATATTAGACAACCGAAATAACGTCTTTTTAATATTAAAATTGGTTTATTTAGATTATGTTGTAATAGCTAATCGCTCACGATCTTTCAGCAATTCAATTCGCTAACAACTGAGACGCTCATATCCTATCGCCTTTATTTAATCCTTTGCACTCCGAATTATATTTTAATCCTGTTATCAGCAGTTACCAATGCTTTTAATTTTCTCAATGCTTTGAAATTTATTTCGACTAAAAAGTAGGACAATTTAAATAAATAAAGGAAGAAAAAAATTCGATTAAATATCAGTTTTATTTACACTATTGTTGTATTTGTAATATTCAAGTGACAAAGGAGCTCCTGAAAGAGGAGTCACACTCGACATAGGAGTGCAAAGGGTTAAACCTTATATTCTGTCTTCTTTCATACTCGCGTTCTTTTTTTTAATCATGCCTTTGTCACGTATTCTAAACATTCGATCGCATTTCTAGACTTTTTATTCTTCACTTGCATTCAGCACCGTCATAGATACTCGTTCATCCGATCTCCTTGTACGCGATCTCTTTCATCCGGCCGCACACACCCATTCGCTTTGCTACTGCTCTTAATATTATTTCATTTCTTAGGATTCATTAGCTCGGTGATATCTACACTATGAATATTGATTTCACGTAATGCTTTATTTTAGTCGAAAATTGTGCGTTTTTAGAAAAATTCAGATTTTTCGGAAACTAAAGGTGATAGAGTAATTTAAATTACGGATTCGTATTCGGGAAAGCAAACTCTAGAAGCCAGTGGATATCACGGATTAAGATTCGCGTTAAACAGTGTATTCGATCATCGTTTGGAAGTCTGTTCGAGTCGTAACTAGGTTGTCAGGACCATTTTGTACTTTCAGGCGATAATCCGTGAAACGTGCAAGTTATTCATTTCGTAATCAAAAACAGAAACGCTCTCTTCACGGTGGATAAACACCCCGAGGTGTTGCCGCCGAAAACTGCACTCTTAGCCTCTGTTAGCTCGCAGCTCGTGTCACTGACAGTTCGCGTCAGAAATTTGAATTTCCTCCCATTAACGCGCACAGTCGAAATACGCTTCGTTGTTATAGCTTTGTACTTAATTTCCCTTCTACGCTGTTCGATGAACATGATTCGTAATTAAATTTAACCGTCGAAATTCGCGCCACTTTTGGCCACGAAGGACGCCGACACCTTTGCTCGCGCTTTCCCTAATTGTTCGATTTAATTTTAATCGCGCTGCTAATTGTCGCCGTTTCAAATGGCAGTTTGTGATTTCAGTCGCAGAGAATCAAAGTATCGATTTCGATTGAAACGAGCTCGCGAAAACGAACCGGCACTGTGGAAATTTCGAGGGAAACTGATTATCCGGGACTCGATTAATTCATCGTGTCAATTTTGCTTTGCGCCAGAAGTGTGAGCCAATGAATAGGTAACGCTGCATAGGTACTGCACAATTATTGCGAAAATAGAGCCGATGTTGTTTCAAGTTGACGAGTGACCATGAAAATAACGCGTCTGTGGAAATTTAAAGAGACATAACGTTCGATTAATCGATCAGACGATTTTGCTTTGCGTTAGGAGTCGATGTAAAGGTAAAAGGTAACCGGTAACTACGCTGACAAACGATATACGATTAGGATAACGAGATGCAATTATCGCGGAAAGCTTCACGATGTCGCTTCGCGTTAACGATTGTTCATGTAAATATCGCGTCTGTGATAAATTAGGGAAAACCAGTGAAAAGGTAATGGTACATAGACACATTAGAAAAGTATCGCGTAAATTTGTAAACGAATTCGAAGGACTTACGTTCGATTAATCATGACTCGGTCAAACGATCGAACGAATTCTGATTCAGTCAGGGCAAAGAAGTAGATGAATAGGTAAACGTATATCTATAGGTGATTCCATCTTAAGAGAACAGTCATGATATCGCTTCATAACGGTGAATATTTAACGCACAATTCACAATTGGAGCTGCAGTGGGCGAGGCGGGTACCAGAAAGGTGTCGGTGTTCTAAAATCTGCACGGTGGATTAAGCGGAGCTCGATAGCTGCTCCCCGAGGTGAAACGAGCCGCAATTTATCTACGGAATAATTACGCGTCGATCGACGTTTTAAATTCGATAAAGACGGGGAATTCGGTCGCAAATTATATGAACCGAACATGCCAATTCAAAATGAAACGAGCTGAAATTCGGCCGCGCGACGGACAAGCCTGGCAGATTGTTTAACATCGCACCGTTGATATTTACTCGCGAATGAACATCGTTCACTCAATTTCACACGAATCCACGGCTCGTGGATGTATGTGACGGTCGACTCCGCGATGATATTCAGTGATATCGCGAAATATTTATTTTTAAGATGTCTTTATTGATATTTTACCTTTCTTCTATTACGTCGCACAGTGGGATCGATGCGCGTAAATACAGTAAAAATCATTTCTCAGCTGATATATATATACCTCATCTTTGTATTTTATAAATTTCAAATATATATTTAAGTCGTTTCCAAATTTCTCCTTACCAACTTTATTAATAAAAATAATCAACTTTATTAATAAAAATAATCAATTTTATTAATAAAAATCATCAATTTTATTAATAAATTGGTTTAAACATCGATGTTTTAGCACATGGTCATTTCAAATTTGAAAGATTTTCCCGCGACGACCAAGCATAGATCTGCGCGCGCATTCAACTTCTAGTCGTTACAAAATGAACATGCCGTTACGCATGGCGAATAATTTTCGCGCGCAAAAGTGAAACTTTTGATGACTATACAACACGTATCGGGAAGTAGTGCTATCACTAATTGATGTTTTAATTGGTACAACTTCACGATATATATATTCAAGGATAATAATGGGCAGTATTAGCTATTACTTCGTAACATTGCAGTTGAAGGTTATTTTGCAACATTGTCGGAATGGTTACGGATAGGACTCAACACAAAGTAAAGAAACTGAAAGAACTTTACCAAGCAAAGATATTTAAGTACTGACACTTGTTCCATGGTAATATATCACATGTGAAAAGAAGTAAAGTTGCAGAGTACATATGCTAAATACAGTAATGAGAGTGGTGTTAGTGTGTGAGTGATGGGAGTGTGAGTTCGGTGAGAGGTGTGAGTGCAAATCTGTGAGTGCAAGCGATTGTGGCTCCTCCATTTCGTTCTTCGATTAAGGTATTCGGTTAAAATAGCTTTCTGAAGAAGGTTTAGTATTATTGGGTTTCCTACCTGTTCTAAGAGTTCTATGATTTTTACAATAGCGAAATAAAGCGATAGGTTTACAAATTGTATAAATGAACTGCATAGTTGTCTGTTATCGCTTATCTCTCCTTGGTTTCGATTTCCGACTAGGATATTCAGCTATAATAGTTTTATGGAGACAATTTTCTATTAGCCTTTCTACCTGTTCTACGATTTTAACGGTTCAATTGCGACACAAAACGACGGGTGTGAAAATTGCATAAACGAAGTATATAATTCTCTGTTATCCCCAATTTTATCCACATTTCCGATTTTTATCATGATTTTTTCTTATCACTGTGTAGTGCCGGGTGTGTGCTATTAGTATAAGTGATTTTTTTGTGGATTTTAAGACGCGTTTTCTTAATGTAGGCCTTAACAGGCGGGGCGGATGGACGGCGCGCTGCGCAATTGTATTTTCTGGCTTATCTTTTGTTCAATTAGTGTTCGTATCACGATTTTTTCTTATCACTGTGTAGTGTCGGGTGTGTATTGTCAAGATAAGTGATATTTTTATGGATTTGAAGTCGCGTTTTCTTAGTATAGAATTTGACAGGTAGGTCGAGCGGACGGCGAGCTGCGCAATTGTAGTTTTTGGCTTATCTTTCGTTCAATTAGGTTTTTCATTACGATTTTTTCTTATAAATGTGTAGTGTGGAGTGTGTGCTGCTGCGTTATATAGATTGTTTTTGTTTGTGGATTCTTGTTTCTAAAATATCGGCGGTGACATGTTATCTATCGCTGCCAGGTGCAGCTAATCATTTTTATGGATTATTAAGGAGATTTCTACGCGTAAGATATAATAAGATTGAAGATTGATTGCTCTTGAATGCATCACGAAAAGGTATGGTAAGTGTTAAAATCATTATTTTATATCCTTTGTATAAGTCTGGTAGCATGATGTATATATCTTGTGTACAATTTATTTTTGTATTATGTGAAAGATATTATTGTTTTTGTCTATAAAAATTATATTGGGTTAAATGATTCGAAATTCGAGATATTATAAATTATATCATACTGCGTTGATATTTCTTAATGGAGCTATTAAAATATAATATTCTTCAGTTATTATTTAGTTGCTACTTTATTTATATTAACCCGATATAATTTACGGTTGGTGAAAAAGAAATCCATTTAAAATTACATAAATAATGAATTTCTTTTTCCTCGACTCAACATAAGTAATACACGCATATTAAATATTAAATTGTTAATATTCATTGTTATATTTCCTTTGACTGATTAATTATTAATAACCGTAATGTTATTTTTGCAAGATGCGATCATTTCTGAGAGTCACATATCATTTCCACGCGACCAATGTAATATTAAATTATCATTTCCTGTGTTATAGTTTCGCCCGAAGTAAATATATCGATGTTACGCGTTTATATCCGTTTCGTAGTTCCTAAAATAGCCGAGCTGAAACAGCGTGCGACTGAAATAAAGGAAGTTCGATCTGTAAATGTTAAATGTTCGATCTCCTATACTCTTGTCGCACACTTCGAAAACAAAGTAACGTTTCGTACCCGTATCCCATAATTCCGTCTTCACTGCCATTAATGGTTAACGCGAATATTCGGTTTCAATTTCATCGTGTCGCTAATCAACTTGCTCTTGCGGCATGAGTATATCGCTGACGAATTTGCAACTGGTTTTACTCGAGGGCCAATTACCCTGTCCTTTTCACCGCGACGATCGAATGACGCTGGTAACGTGCTCGAAACAAATTACGTTAAGCGCGATAATTGTTCCGTCTCCCGTTTACCCGTACCCCGATATGAAGTTACACAGACCTCTTTTATGACGGAAGAGCACACGGAAATTCGACGAGCCTACGAATGCACGGGCGTTCACGTCGAAATGGGAAAAAGTCGGAAACGAGACACGAACGAGAAGCTGTACCAGCAATTTTCTATCATTTCTTCGTAAATTTTAGAGCAGATCGAGTCTAGGATGCGAGTCGTGATACTTCGATTAGGCTAATATCGGGATTAACATTACTGACCTATAATCACTTAGATATTGAACCACAAATAGTTAGATGTACAATAGGATAGAATAGAATTGACCCATAGATACTTAGATATACAATAGAGTACAATAGAATTGACCCATAGATACTTGGATATATAATAGGATACAATAGAATTGACCCATAAATACTTAGATATGCAATAAGATACAATAGAATTGACCCATAGATACTTGGATACAGAATAAGATACAATAGAATTGACCTAAAAATACTTAGGTATACAATAGGATACAATAGAATTGACCTATAAATACTTAGATATGCAATAAGATACAATAGAATTGACCCATAAATGTTTAGGTATACAATAGGATACAATAGAATTGACCTAAAAATACTTAGGTATACAATAGGATACAATAGTATTGACCTATATATACTTAGATATGCAATAGGTTACAATAGTATTGGTCTATAAATACTTAGATATTGAATAGGATACAATAGAATTGACCCATAGATACTTGGATACAGAATAAGATACAATAGAATTGACCCACAAATAGTTAGATATACAATAGGATAGAATAGAATTGACCCATAGATACTTAGATATACAATAGAGTACAATAGAATTGACCCATAGATACTTAGATATACAATAGAGTACAATAGAATTGACCCATAGATACTTGGATATATAGTAGGATGCAATAGAATTGACCCATAAATACTTAGATATGCAATAGGATACAATATAATTGACCTAAAAATACTTAGGTATACAATAGGATACAATAGAATTGACCCAAAAATACTTAGATATAGCGAACACACACAGTAATTACAATAGTAATATTAATATTTCCAAAAGTATTAGCATGCTCGAAGCGTCTGTGTAAGGATAAAAAGCTTCGAGATGGGTAAACGTGATAGATTTGATGGTCGCGGTATCAAGGTTCCTCGCGCAGTGATCGACGATGACTTTAAGCAAACTGTAAGTAGTATAAGGGTGTCTTTGGCCAGACACCGCTTGATGTACGACGCGTTGTACGAAATGAATTTTAATTGACCGATTCGTTTGGATTTCCTTGTCAGAACTGTAACACGAACATCGTGCCACTTCTTCGCGTGATTTATGGTCCATGGTACATAAGGTTTAATATGGTTCATGGGATGAAACAGAAGCTCGAAAGTTTAGCGGTCGTGCAGCAGAGTATGGCAGCGAAGTGTTGTAACTTAAAAATTTTAGGTCCAGGCGCCGGTGTTTCCAAGTTCACGGGATTTTACAGGTCCCTAAAGGACTAAAATAGTTTTTATGGAACAAGTGGAAGTAACGCGGCGTGGTAAGTCCTGAAACTTGACGCTAGTTCGACCTCGAAGACCTAGCAAGTAAATTATTCCGCATTTTTCATGCTTTTCGTATATATTCGAACGTAGATAGATTTAAATAAATTGTTATTATCGTGTAATAACTATCCGAAAGCATCTAAAGAACGATCTTTTTAACTGGAATCCGTGCGAAAGTCTCGGGAAGTTGTTTCCGGGTCATTTATGCGACTGGTTGTTTTGGCACGTCTAAACGCAATTGCGGCCAGTCGATAGGGTCACTGTTTCAATTCAACTTCCGGTGTTAACATACGCTACCGAGAGGCGAAACTTACGATATTACGTGCAAGAATGCGGCATCGCGACGCTCGAGCCTGGAACTCCGGGATCTGTTTAAAACGAAGAAAGGAATTTGCATAATCAATACCACTGGCGATAGAAAATTCAGCACGCGGTTTAACCGATAATACTTTGTACTACTCGGTTCGCGTTGGTCTAAAGAACCAGCGGAAACTGAACTTTAAGCTCGTAACGTCGAATCAAGCGGCGAGCCGAATAACGTAATCCCTCTTTCGTGTCACGGAATGCATTTCCGTTTTTTCAGTTTGCATGCAAATCTAGCGTGCAAATCGCGGCCCGCGCTAGAAACATCCTTCGAATTAACCTTCGTCGGAAAATAAATATTTACCTTTTCAGTTGTACGTTGACATTTCGATATGTTTGCACGCGTTTTTCGCTCACTTTCCCGCCGGTTTAGTTTGTTCATTTGGCACACCATTGCGACCCGTTCTGCCTTCCATCCTCCCACCGCTTTGTTTCGTTCGCTTCGCCGTTAATTATCGATTTAATAATTACGAGACAGAGATAGCTATTAATTATGGTACAATTTGGAATAAATTAGGCAGAGCAACGTAGCCTCTATTATTCGATCGGGAATTATGGCGGAATTAATCGGATTCCCAGGAAAGTTTCCCAGCTCGACGGAAATCCTCTAAAGGATCGCTTCGATTCACCTATTTTTGACTTCCGTCCACGCCCACTCGTAAATTTTCATTCTTTCGCCCGCTGTGCCGATAATAGCAACGAATTCCGTGGCCCACACGTCGAACGCATAAAATCGCATGAAATCGCGTGAAGTCGAACTGCGTTGGCGCGTGATTCGAATTCGGTCGAAGGGTTGGGTTCGCTATCGCCGTTACCCCGAGTGAAGTTTCGGTTCCAAGGCCGAACCCTCTCGTATGAATATACATGTATTCATAAGGTGGCCTCTGGACGAGAAAATTTATCGCGAGCTGCAGGCGAAAAAGCAAGATCCGCGAAGCTTTGGCTGAACGTTTCGACAAGGGTAACGAGTCGACGTGGGTCTGGAAGGGTGAGCTCCGAGATACGCCGGGGAAACAAAAACAGCTTGTATAAGCTTGCCCTAATGGATAGGATCCAGGTGTTTCGGGTCGAGATCTTAGTTAATTTCCAGCGAAGTTTAAGTTAAGCCACGAGGCTTGCCTTGATTCGGGATTGTTCCTGCGTTAGTGCAAGTCTGACGTTGAGTTTGTAGGCGTCTGTCAGTATGAATATTGGGCTTAGGGCGAAGGAATTCGCCTATGACCTGGATAGCCCAATTGATTAGGCAGCCGCCTGGCAAATCAAGCCTTCGGATTTCTCCTTAGATACGTGCGCACCGAATTATTCGAACTCTAAACATTACGATCGGAAAACTGGTCTAACGATCAGCATAGATTAAATTGATAATATTCTTTCTAATTCCTCGATTTAACTCGTCGTTTAACTTTATTTATCTCTGAATAGATATCGTTGGATCAACATTTAATTCAGATCCGAGGAAAATATTTTTTCCAGTCGTGTAATTATATTATATTATATTTCGTTCACCAAATGCCGCATTAGCGTTTAACTCTGAACTAATACGAGGGAATTTAAACAACACCGAATTTGGATTAATTCACTTGGTTACCTCAATTATAGAGTGTTTGACTTTA
This sequence comes from Euglossa dilemma, assembly GCA_002201625.1. NCBI lineage: Eukaryota > Metazoa > Arthropoda > Insecta > Hymenoptera > Apidae > Euglossa > Euglossa dilemma. Next base: position 250,345 of record NIJG01000290.1, on the reverse strand, counting down.
TTTCATTCCGTGCTTTATACAGATAATCAGTGGTAGATAAACAGTTCCCCTTTCACTGGGTAACCTAATCCACCTCTAACCGCGAGTTGCTTGTTTATTGCGGTCGACGGTGACCCAAAGATACCAATTAAAGATTCAATTACGTTAATCCACCAGCAGCTACTTTTAATCCATCCCCTCGGTCCATTTCCGACCCACCCGATAAATTTATAATTGCCATTAACTTTCGGAAGAGTCGAGCTCTGCGGCATGCTTTCTTGGATCACTAGCCATTTAGCCGAGCTACCTCGCGAATAAATCTCGCGTAATTTTACGATCTTACGTAAAACCTGATCTTCCAATATCCCAAATTTTATCACGTCGAAATAAATGAAACTTGATGATTGAATGGAAATAAATGAAACTTCGGAAACCGAAGAGAGCTCTATCGCGCTTGGAAAATGCAACGGAGACTGTTCTCTCATGGAGTCAGTGCACGATAGCGGGTCAAATCGGGTTCATTCGATCTTGCACATTGTTCGACGCGTTTGGGGGATACGCTGTTCCCTTGGTTAACGTTATATTATTCCTGAATAACCGCTAAACCCTCGCATTCCTCTCGTATCGCGAGCTGTGCCTTCGACCGTGTACACCGTGCGTAGAATGCATACATTTGCATACGTTGCGTTCGCGTCACGTGCACCGTTGTGAAATTGACGTGGAATGTCGGCCGACACTCGCCTACCCGGCTCAAGAATTCACTTATTCACCGTGGACGGACGCGATCTCGTTGCGACGAAAAAGGTGTTCGAAAAGCTCGCGATTCGGGCTGTCGAAGCGTCGGTGTCCTTTCGCTTTTCACCGCTTCACGGGCCGCTTTGCAAGCCGACGCGGACGGAAAAAAGGATCCGCGCCGGAGAAATTGTATTTTCACACTTGGCCGTTCGCGAATGCGACGGAAGCGGATTTAAAGGACGGAGACTGCGTGGAAACTTGCTTTCGTTGCTTACGCGAGCAAATTGGTTCGTCGAGTTGGATTATCTCGTCGCGATTTTTCCGAAAGCTTCGCGGAAAGACAGGCTTTTCTTCTGTCGTCGCATTTTTATAGTCTTACTCCGTATAATTAACAAGCTTAATACGATTATCCAGTATCGATTGTGCGAGTTCCTATATCTTCTATATCGACAATTTCAGTGGATAAACCTCTCTTTCGAATTTTCCAATTTTGTCCCCACATTTTACTCTTGGATTTTATACTATTTAAAACATTTTTCCAGTCTAACCCCTTATAATTAACAAACTTAACGCAGTATTTATTGTGCTAGCTTCTATATCTTCTATATTAATGATATCAGTAGATAAACCCCGCTTTCGAATCTTCCAATTTTCCCTCCACATTTTACTCTTGAATTCCATCTTATTTAAAACATTTTTGCAGTCTTACTACGTATAATTAGCAAGCTTAATATGATTATCCAGTATCGATTGTGCGAGTTCCTATATCTTCTATATCGACAATTTCAGTGGATAAACCCCTCTTTCGAATCTTCCAATTTTGTTCCCACATTTTACTCTCGGATTTTGTATTATTTGAAACATTTTTCCAGTCTAACTTCTTATAATTAACAAACTTAACGTAGTATTTATTGTGCTAGCTTCTATATCTTCTATATTAATGATATCAGTAGATAAACCCCTCTTTCGAATCTTCCAATTTTCCCTCCACATTTTACTCTTGGATTCCATCTTATTTAAAACATTTTTCCAGTCTTACTACGTATAATTAACTAAGTTATCGCAGTATCGATTGTGCGAGCTCCTATATTTCTCTATATTTACAATTTCAGTGGATAAACCCCTTTTTCGAATTTTCCAATTTTGCTCCCACATTTTACTCCCGAATTCAGTATTATTTAAAGCATTTTTCACAGTCTTCTCCGTATTATTAACAAAGTTAACACAGTATTTATTGTGCGAGCTTCTATATCTTTCATATCGACGATTTCAGTGGAGAAACCCCTCTTTCGAATCTTCCAATTTTCCCTCCGCATTTTACTCTAGGATTCGGTATTATTTAAAAAATTCTAGTTCGATATACGTCTGTAGGCTATTAAATATTCAGGTCTAAAGCCAAGTATCTTGGCGAGCGAGTCTCAGTCCAGTTACGCGGTCGAGGGAAGGAGCTCTTTGACCAGAATTTCATTGACCAAACTTCATTCAGCCCGGGGTCAATAGGATGCGCAGCGGCAGACGATACTCTGAATGAATCATCACGGTCGTTTTCTGTTTCCCGAGTCTCGCGAGGTCGTAAGGGCAAGAGTCATCCAAGTTGCAGGGTCCATTACTCTCGTTTGGGACCTTCGACTCGTCTTAATCTCTGAACTCGATCCAATGCTGATAATGTCTCTCGCAAAAGACTGCATGATCGAGGAATCTCACGCTTTATCCTCGTGGCCTAGTTTCCTTCTTCCTGTTTGCAATGTCGTTCACGCTGGTATCCATTAGGAGAACCGTGTGTCCGACTAAAATCATTTGGTCGATCGACAAATGGCAGCTCGATTTTTAGCCCAGAAACCCTCAGTGAGTTTATCCGCTGAAGGATTCGTCGATCAGCCGGATATCTGTTGGACCATAAATTCCGCTTTCCCGGTTGGCCGACTAATTGCTCGCGAGGATTCGCTTTCGGTGGGAAAAAATGGCCGTGTCGCGATAAGACAAGGGGAAAATCGAATAACTCGAATGATTTATCGGCCGGTCCGCGACCTCGCGGCGATTCCGACATCGGTCGTTTATCACGGACAGGAACGCGGGCCTTTTCACGTAGAGTGGTCCTCGCCGTGTGTTTCCACGGAATTCCCGGAATGCCACCGCGTCTCTTCCGGTCGTTCCCGTTTTTCCTCCCCGCGCGATTCCGCTCGGACCGCGTTGTTTCGGGTTTTCACAGCTCGGCGAGCCGGCAACCGATCGACTTCAAAAGCTGCAGGAAACTCGGCCGCTTGCCGCAGAGCTTCCATCGTCGTCCGTTTCGATTCCGGCGATTATTCCCGCATACCGCGATGACTGATGCCTCCCCGACCGGTGATTCGGCGATACGCGAGCTGGTTGCGCGGGATTAAGCCGTTTAACGCGATTTCGCAATGCAATTACGGGGCAATCGTTTGTTATGTAAATGAGACCGATTTGACTTTAATCGGGCGAATGGCTAATTAAATGTGAGATTGCGTTTGGATTAACGCTAGATCAATTTCTGATAAAACGGCCCGTTGTGTTTTCCATGGGCGAGCACTTGCCACTGCTGGCGATAGCTTGGCCATTTGTTATTTCGTTAGTTTCAATTCTCTCCCCGTTAGTCGTTAGCCGGGTAATAGGATTTTTAATAACAAAAATCAGAGGACGCTGTGGAGATAAAATACAGATTGTCTCGTTTATCTCGCGTTTATCTTGCTCGATACTTGCATTTGGTAAAAATTCCGCGAAAAATTCTTCTCTTTCCCGACTTCTCACAACTCTTTTTCTTATCGAATTCTTCGCGCGGGAAAATAGCGACCGTTTGAAATCAGGAACTGTAAGCAGCCGAATATTTCGACGATCGTTGCTCGAATCGGAACGACATAATCCGCGTACCATTTACCTGTCTCACCGCAACCAAGGTTGGCCAAGCAAGACGACGCATTCTTAATCGAAGATGGCTGAAGAAATTCGACTAATTCGCGCCTACGGTATTCAAACTCGGCAAGATCGTCGGCGTGGCTGTCACCGTTGGAGAACTTAATTAATCCGCGGTTCACCCATCGATTCGTCCGGAATTCGGCGACGCATTCCCATTCCCGTTGATCTACAATGTCCAGCACGGCGTTTCGAATTTGCCACATGTCTCGACCGCCGTGATCCCCTACGACCGGATCAATTCCGCGGCTCGAACATATTTCCCAAGCGTATCGGATACACCGCGCCGAATCCACGTCCCTCTTCTCTAACTCGCCATCATGGTTACCCTTGCAGTCATCGTCTAATTATTTCGCTTCGCTTCGATTTTTCTCTCCGACGATCGGCCGCTGTTGGTCGACCTCGCTACGCCGGCAGACGCGTTAAACGCCACTAACCAACGGTGATTTCGACGATGGAATTTCGCGTTCCGTGTCACGGAGGAACGCGCGACGAGGCCACGCAATGGAGATCTATTAATGCTCGACAGACGAGCATGTACCAGATGCGCGATTTCCACAGCGACGCGTAAGTTACAGCGGTTCGTTTATCCTCGCGAGGTTGGTACACGCGACCCGGGATGTATTTATCGCGGTGGTAAATTGGGATGGAAGGGATCGGGCCACGAACACGAGGTGCAATTTAAGAGGAATTTATTCGTCCGCCGACGCGTTACCTCGCGAGGAATTCGCACAGGGTGGTTGAGGTATATCGGACAAGCGAAAATTTGATTCTGTTCGACTGCCTCTCGTTAAGCTTTTAATAAATATCGCTCCGGTTATCGAGACCCAGATTTCGAATCGCAGAGTTCTAGTTACCCGTGAAATCCTTCGACCGTAAATAAACCGAATAGTCGAACGATTCCTCGCGTTCCGTACCCCCGCGAGGAGATACAAACGTGGAAGACTCGACAGCCCTCCGGGGAGTCGTAGGGAAGAGAAAAAAAAAGAAGGAACTTCTCTTTTCTTCCATAAAATACGCGATGTATTCATGGAACAGACGCGTCGAGGTATCCGCGAATCCTGGAGGTTCTGCTATCGCGTAGATTGGCCGGATGGTCGGAGGAATACAAATGGCGGAACGCCCCTCGCTTTCACGCGGTAACCCTGCCAGCCGTGTTTCGAACTGCGTTGCCTTTAAATCGGATCAACGAATCCCGTTACACGCACCGGCGTCGGCCGTGCATCTCGATTGCACACGATCCTGCGAAGGTCGGGCCTTCGATTCGCGCCAAGGTCTGCGGATTGAAATGAGAGCCGAAGGTCAGCCGGTTGAGGGTGAATTAGCCGAAGGATGCTTGAATAATGCATCATGTTCGGGTAATCGGCGACGAAAATACGATAGCGCGAATTCGACGTTCGATTTTCACCGTCGGCCTGTTTGTCGCAGCAACGGAAACCGTGGGCAGCATCGGAAACCCGGGTCTACTCGAGGTATTCTCCAGGCGAAAGAATTGAACGGTTAATAATGTAAAGGGTATCTTGGCCGGGTTCGGTGTAATTCTCCTTCGGGTCGTAGCGGGAGCACGCGGGAAAATTAAGCGCGATACACGCTCGGCCATGCTAACGGCCGGCCGCGCTCTCCTTTTCCCCTCTATGGGTATTTTAACGACGTTTTGTAATGAAATTTTTGCCCCGCACGGAAACGCGAGCCGTGTCCAACGTCGTTTAAAAGAGCCCCGCTTAATTAGATTCGCCGGGACGAGGGGAATGATAGCATTTATGGGGCGAAAAGTACGAAAATCGGATTTTTTTAGAGCATAAAGGCGGGGTTAATCAGAGAGCTTTAGACTGGCGTAAAAGCATGGTCGAAATGCGATAATGACTGTGGGTGTATCGATTTTTGTCGAAGAAAAAAAAGGGGAGCCGGGCCGCTTTTATATGCTTTTATCGCCGGGTAGGAGGGGAGAGGGTGCGGCGACGGAAGAAAGGGGAAATAGAAGCGAAGAAGCGGAGAGAAAAATCCATAGGAACGGGGTTGATTCACCGATGGAACCGGTCGATAGGCCAGGCTCGCTCCTCCGCACGCACAAGCCGCGAAAATGTTTATCCACCGCGCTCCGTTCGGATTGTGGCTCGTTGAATGACATTGCGGATAGCTTCGACGTTGGCACGCCTACGTCACCAGCGTCGCGGCGCCAGTGAACACCTACGATACACAACGATTCCGCTGCTTACGCCACGTGAATAATAACACGGATCACGAATAATCGTCGTCAGGCCGTTCGAAAATTGCCGGTACAATCATCGGCCTCGGGGATGGGACAATTGGTCATTGTAAACCCGTACCGTACCGTAATCTGCGGGTCAGTCGTTCACCCACGCTCTTAAAAATTTATACGCATGTATCGTGATCGCATTCAATACGCAGCGTACAATTGCGTCGTTCGAATAAAGCAGCTCGAATTTTCTAACTTCCACCAGCCTCGAAAGTCGTTTAACGTTTATTCTTCATCGAGTCGTTTCTTTTTTTTCTACGCTATAAACATAGCTTGCAAGTTCTTCTTTAGAATATAATTACAGAGATACCTGATTACAGAATTGATTACATAATTACCGTCAGAGTCTCTCGAGAACCCTTGTAATTCTCTCCGATACTCTTCGTCGAGCTATTTCAAAGCGAAGCGGCAATCAGCTCGCAGATCTGGCCACCCGGACTTAAATCCTCGAGATCTCTCTTTGCCACGGGTAAGGTTAAGCTACTCCAATGATGCGTCAAAGAGCATTACCACCATATCCTAGCGATATCTGGTAATTGCGACAGAGTCAACGGTAAGGGAACGGTGTTCTTTCCCAACGGTTTCCGCGAAGACAGGTGAACAACTGCTGCCACGCAAACGCGGTCATACCTCCGGAGCAAGGTCGCGTCGTACAAACATTCATTCACCCTTTTCATATTCATCCCTGAAACGCTCCGTAATCTTTTACAGTCACTTACCTAACACGATTTCGTCCTCCAGTTTCCTTTCTGGAGACGCGTTTCGCGCTGTAAGAGCTAGAATACGTATCTACCACTCAACGACGCTTTTATGGGGTAGTTTAGGGTTCTTAATCTACAGTCTGAGCAAAATTTCACCGTGAAATTATGAGTTTGAAGGTGGAGGACGAGAGGTTTATATAAATACGCCGTGATTACTGGGCAGGACTTTATTTATGTGCGGGAGGTTTTCCGATGCGGAAAATGCAAAGTTCACTTTCTTGGGAAAGACCCGTGATGTTCTGTAGACGCAAACGAACTCACTGCTTTTCTTTCTTCGTTCGACGTCGAGGTGGTCCGCGAGTCATAAGGTCCTGGTTGTAAAGACATAAACCAGGTCCCCATTGACCTGAAGTCCTCGACGTCGCGAAGGAGAGGAAAAGCCCGAAAGACCTTCGCTTTCCGTGTCTGGCGTGTGTCTCTACAAGTTCACCCCTGCTTCCGACGCGTGTCTTCCCTCGAAGCGGACAAACAACGCGTATTTCTCTCATGGCGACTGGGTTTGAAGACCTGTCCACCTCCGCAAGTGCTTTTAATTACTCCGTTCGTTGCCACTCAGACTCCCATGCGTCATAGTCGACGCCAGATTTAATGTGTGTCACGAGGATTCTCTCCCACGCGACCACGGTTGAGGACTATGACGAAAGAAGAGAGTCCATGCTTCTTCCACAGCGTGTTCGTGTTTCGATGCATTTTTCCAGCTCGTCGATCGAATCCTCGTGGCCGATCACGAATGTACGCCGTGTCGGTCGACGTGCACCTGCAGGTCGCCCGCATAGGCGGCACCTTGACGGCCATCAAGGTCTCTCCAGCGGATCGTTGAACTCTGTCACGCGAAACGTCGATTTGCCACATCGGCTGAACCTTTCGGTGCGAACTCCGAGCTCGTCGGTTGTCAGATAACCCAGAGTTCCCTTCGTTTTCGACAATCGATGCATTCTGCATGGAAATTTCCTCGATGCATCAGTTGGTCCTGAACGTTTGCGTTATTATACAGGTCCCGATCGTGGTCTTATCAGTCGCAATGGTTTCGAAACCGTGTCATGGGAATTTTTAATGCATCGTTTATGACTCTTCGGTTACAGCTACGGGCATGTTTGTTTGTTGGTTATTTAAGGCTGAGATTGTAGATGTTTTGGTACAAGTGGTTTGATAGGTGCTACAGAAAGACCCTTTAAATAAATTAGCGAAGGGTTGAGCGAGAAGCGAGTGCGTGAAAGAAAAGGAAAGAGAATTCTTCGATTGTTTATTGTCAGTTGGTAGAGCTGGTTTATGTGAATATGAATTGACATTTAGTATGACAAAGGATAGGAACGATTCGAATTTTTAATGTACCGTTTAAACAAATTACGTTTGTTTGCATCATTGTATTCCTCGTTTAAGGAGATATATTTTGATAAAAAGAAAATTTGTCTCCAGCCTTTTTAAATCTCGAGATATTCCAAAAGATATGCTTTCAACCCCTGTCTTTGAGGGTTGTTTTCACCCCTTTAATATGAACGATGGCCGATAAAAAGAGATACGCGTGAAACATTTCGTTGAGAACCATCTCTTACATAAATTTCATCAAATTAGGCTCGTGGGGGTTGAATATATTCCCTTGTTAGGTAAATCCTATTTCCGAGAAATTTCAAAGGTCCTTTCAAATGTCTGTAATAAAGAGTCGTTAAATTTATTGTTAGTCGATAAATTCGATTAATCAAAATTATCTCATGTCCATCGAATCTGTTACAAGAAATTCATCAAATTAGGGATTGAATATATTCCCTTATTGGATAAATCCTGTTTTCGAGAAATTTCAAATTCTTTCAAATGTCTCTAACATAGAGAGAGTACAGGATAGTGGATAAATTCGTGTAATCAAAATTGTCTCGTGTCCATCGAATCTGTTACAAGAATTTCGTCAAATTAGGGGCTGAATATATTTTCTTGTTAGGAAAATCCTGTTTTTGAAAAGTTTCAAATTCTTTGTAATGTCTGTAACAGAAAAAATACAGGATATTGGATAAATTCGAGTAATCAAAATGGTCTCGTATCCATCGAATCTGTTACAAGAATTTCATCAAATTAGGTGTTGAATATATTCCCTTGTTAGGGAAATCCTGTTTTCGAGAAATTTCAAATTCTTTGTAATATCTCCAATAAAGATTATAGGATAGTAGATAAATTCTAGTAATCAAAATGGTCTCGTGTCCATCGAATCTGTTACAAGAATTTCATCAAATTAGGTGCTGAATATATTCCCTTGTTAGGGAAATCCTGTTTTTGAAAAGTTTCAAATTCTTTGTAATATCTCTAACAGAAAAAACACAGGATAGTGGATAAATTCGAGTAATCAAAATGGTCTCGTGTCCATCGAATCTGTTACAAGTCCGCGTCGTGCGACACGTGTCTCCCTATCGATTCGCGTGGCCTCTCCTCTCCGGCCCTGCTTTTATTTATGCCGCAGTTTGCACTCGTCTTGGAATAAATTTTTTTTACGACAGCTATCCACCAAGCTGAGAATTCAATTTCCGCCGATAGTGGAACCGATCCATTCGGCCGGTTTATCGCGTAGCGGGATCGGGACACCCGAGATTCGGACTCGATCCCGATGCATCGGCGTTGGACGCCGGCTGAGGTCCGCGTGGAGACGGAGCGACGCCCGGCGTCTGCGTCGACGTCCTTGAACTCCTAGCCGCGGATGCGCTTCCTTCGTCGCTGTTTTCTAGATTTCCCAGAAGGCCGCGGTCACTATCGCCACGTTTGCCTTCGATTATCGAGCGGTCGCCACGCGTGCACAGAAATGTCTGTTGAACCAGCGAACGCCGGCATTAATTATTCGCTAGCGTCGTCCTCGAGGACGTCTGCTTAATGCGAATCCACTGTCGAGCCGACGCGAGTCGCGGATTCCTGTTTACCCGAATCGCTAAGCCGCGAACCTCGCGTGTTCCGTTCGCAAATCGACCGCTCTGGTTTTTGGCAATCCTCGTTGCTTTCGTTGTCGCCAAGAGCAGAGAGATCATCCGTCGAGTAGCGGGTACTTATGAAACGAAACGATGGCACAGTCCGTGTGGAAAAATTAGAATTTCCAGTGGGAATATATCATCAAAGTAAAGCCAGTGGTACTTTGGTCAGTTTTTCAAAGTTTTTCTTACTTTATTCCTTCGTTCACCGGTCGTACGATTCTACCTCCGTCATGGTGGGTTTAGAGTTAAATAACGGTACTCGAGTGCGAAGTTCCTATAGAAAGGAGAATATTATTGCGCGAATTTTCCCGGCTTACAAGTGACCGAAGTATTTCTCAAACTCCTCGACAAGTCGGAAAATTTATCGAAGTATGGAAGTATCAGAGATTATCAGAATTACGAGGGTGGATAAGTTACGAGTGAAATCCTTGAGAAATATCCAGCGAATCAAACTGTATACGACAAATCCGAAGGGGAAGGTATATCGCGTCGGAGATAAATTCGAAACTTTTAAATTTCATTCGAATCCATGTGTACCACTGGAAACGGTTATGTCGGTTATCTTGCCGGGACGCTGCACGGGGAACTTGTAAATTTCAATCTGTTCAGAGAGAGAGAGAGAGAGAAGGTTGCGGTCAGGGTTTACGGATTTAGCCTAAAGAGTGGTTATGACCTTTGGGCCCCGGAGCGTTTCATAGAAAGGTTCTCCATTTCGATGTCGGCCACGAGTTTCATCGGGACGGAGATAAAATATACGCCTGGAGGATATATAAATCCATGTCGAATTGGCCCGAATCGTTTCTTACCGATCCGCGGATTCGGAATTACCCTTTGGGCCAGTTTCTTGCATCGCACAGCGAATCGGCGGGAAAGTCAAAGTTTTATGGAAACACCGGCAAAGCTGGATGGGCGTGTCTGTGATGGCTAGGCCAGATAATTCAGCGATCTCATTGAATTGACCGACTCGATATTTTTGGACCGGCTATAAAAGGGGCGAACCTTTACGGCTCGATACGATCTACCAGACCGAGCGTATGATAAACCAAGCGGATAAGTGATCGCGTCCAACTCGCGTGTCGTGATAGAATTTTTAGGAAATTTGTAACGCGTTGTTCAACGGACCAATTCGATGTTTCGTCTCGGCCGATCTATATTCGAGAACCTACTTTATTATTTCTTTTTGTAATAAATCTATATTGATATAATTTTGTCAAATCGCGTCCAACTTGCGTGTCGTGATAGAATTTTTAGAAAATTAGTAACGCGTTGTTTAACGGACCAATTCGATATTTCGTCTCGGCCGATCTATATTCGAGAACCTACTTTATTATTTTCTTTTTTTAATAAATCTATGTTGACATAATTTTATCAAATCGCGTCCAACTCGCGTGTCGTGATAGAATTTTTAGAAAATTAGTAATGCGTTGTTTAACGGACCAATTCGATATTTCGTCTCGGCCGATCTATATTTGAGAACTTTATTATTTTCTTTTTTTAATAAATCTATATTAACATAATTTTGTCAAATCGCGTCCAACTCGCGTGTCGTGATAGAATTTTTAGAAAATTAGTAATGCGTTGTTTAACGGACCAATTCGATATTTCGTCTCGGCCGATCTATATTTGAGAACTTTATTATTTTCTTTTTTTAATAAATCTATATTAACATAATTTTGTCAAATCGCGTCCAACTCGCGTGTCGTGATAGAATTTTTAGAAAATTAGTAATGCGTTGTTTAACGGACCAATTCGATATTTCGTCTCGGCCGATCTATATTCGAGAACCTACTTTATTATTTCTTTCTATAATAAATCTATATTGACATAATTTTGTCAAATCGCGTTAGATCATTAGGACAGTTCAAAGTGCTGAACTCGATCACAGCTAGGTTTGACTATTTAATGGCTCTAATTGACACCACTATTGCTTAATAATCATTCGGTTATTAGTAATCCTGTTTCATCCAGGGTAATATCAACCTTAATATAATTAATAATATATACTAATACCTTTATCGTTAAAATCCGTGCTCTGGAAACTACGTATTTGCAACAGAATAAATTTAGCGATAGCACCGAATAAACGTATTCGATATTTGACACGTTGCAACGATTTTTTTGCGCAGCTCTTTTGCATCAATTGCAACATTGTATCCGGTGGGAATTATTTTTAATTAACGGTAATCGGTTAATTCTAGAGCTAACCGATCAAAATTAGCATCCAAGAAGACCCGTGTGGCCTAGTCAAAATTAGTATTCGCTAATTTCGGGTTTGGACAGTGACGTATATGAAAATTAGCAAAGATCGACATGGCGATCGTTGGACGAGCGTAGAAACTCGAGATTGCGCGATGTTACGCGTGCTCATAGCGGATTAAATAACCCCGAAAGCGAGGATCGATCGTGGTGAATTACGTTTCTTTGAGGAAGATCTAATTTGTCCCGAGGGTCGGTCAACTCGCGCCACGCTCGAAGCGGCCAGACGCGTTGCGCCTTGATCGAGAGATCCTTGAGAGCACTCGGGCGGAAACGGCAACGAAGAATCTCGCCAACTTCCGGCCAACTTTCCCTCGAACTGCCTCGCGGATCAATACGTCACAGCCGAAGAAACGTACTTCTGGAAGTTGCAGCCACTTGGCGGGCCCGATGGCGAGGCAACCCTCTACTCCAAGGGTCAACTTGGATGATCGAACTCGCGCTTTCCGAACGTCTGGATCTCGCTCACTCGAGACTCCGTTACTCGTGTACTTTTAGTACGAAAAAAAAAAAAAAAACAGGTTACGGGGAAAGAGACGTGAGACGTGGGAAGGAAATTCTTGGCACGTTAACCGATCTGAATGATGAATCACGTTAGAGCCGGGTCGAGCGATTCGGTCATTTTGCCAGATCGATGACAGTCTAAGGCAACGTTGATACAGTGTTATATTTTTATTAGACAGTCAGCTATAACGCGTGTTAATATTACAGGGGAACGGTTCGGAGAAATTGCGGAATCGATGGCAACCGAGAGCAACCTCATCGCCGCTCGATTATCCAACTATGACGCATGTCGCAGGGGAAAAATTCGAGAAAATTGCCGAATCGATACACTCGTTACACAATCACGAGAAATTTGAAAGTACAATCGTGTCACGTCGCATAGAGATACCTTTGAATTTTCGGTTATTGCTAATTCACCGATCAGAAAATCACCGATTCGAGGATAGCGTTCATATGTGAAAATCTAGCTGTGACGCGGAAAAAATTCGGAAAAATTGGCGAATCAACGATAACCGATAATAAATGGAGGAACGGTATCTTTCGACGGCTTGTCGCGATTGAAAATTCGGCTGTCACGATGGTCGATGTCACGGGACGTGTGCAGATCGTTCGGGAAGCCGCGTCGTTTGATCCGATTCTTATTCGATGAACGTGGAACGATCCGGTGGGTGGGTGCCAGGGTTCGAACGGAGTCGGACCACGATCGGTCCGACGATTTTTCAATGTTTCCAACGGACCAGGAAGTGAACGGGTACGCAAACGCTTGGCAGATTGCCCGCTGCACTTGACCCTGCACTTGCACCCGAGCTCGTGCAAATCCTGCATCGTTCTCGGGGTCACGGACGATTCCCATTTTAAACGGAGCCGCACACTGTGCCGCTCGTTCACGTGCATCCACACACGCGGCTCTTTTCACGCAGTTGCACGCGTGCACGCGATGCGGCGAGGGGTAATCGCGGCGGAATTGCGGGAATTGCGGGGTGCTCTGTCGTGGAACGAATGGCAATTGTGTAGCTAGATGTCTGGCTACCTTTTCCTCCGATATTTAGATTCCGACCAAGTTGAACTCCCGCATGTTAGCCTTTTTTCCCTTGTATTTCAATGCAGGGGTGCTCTGACGTGACTGGGATAAATTATTAGGGGAAAAAGCGGAATATGAATTTTCAGACAGCCTGACCTTTTCGTTTATTATAGCACCGAATGCATTCTTAATTTGTAATTTGTAATTTGCCATCTTCCGGTCGACCAATTGCGCATCGATTACGCTTGGAAAATTGCGGAGTTTCATTTCCTCTTCTTTTCCTCGTTCCGAACTTTGCGGTTGTCTGTTCGTAGATTAGTAAGGGACAATAATAGTTGTTGTTGACGATAGCAAACGTTAATTCGTATATGGTTTTATCTATGTTATCGAAAAAATTTCAACTTTACGGTAAGAAAGCTTCGAATATAGGCTTCGCGTGTTATTATTCTTATGTCAAGTTAGGCAACGGAAATATTTTGTGACTTTTCAGTGCTAATCTTTGCACGAAATAAACCAATCGAATAGAATTCCTGACTGAATAATTTTAACATTTTATTTTCGGATTCTTCGAACTTCATTATCCCATTTCCGACTTTCGATTGCCTTCGTATAAAAAGCAGTGGTAAAAAAAATACATTTTATCGCTTTATCACTCCCCGAGACGCATTACCAACGGAATGACAAATGACCCGATATTTTAAGAGCGAAACGTCCGTGTCGGACTCACGCCAAAGTTCGAAGCGTTGATTTGTCGGTCGAAACGAAAGGACTAGGGTAATAATACCGCTCGCCGCGCGTAAATTTGTCCAGAAACGATCTGGCAAGGTAACCCGTGTATCACGGGCAAGATCTCGTTGAGAACGAGAATAATAGCTCGTCGTTCAACCCTTTCGAGAAGTTCCGCTTCGCTCGTAAAATTCTTCACGCTGATTTATTGCACTTCGGCATCAACCCTCCGCTGCTTTTATTTTCCAATTTTCCTCCGCAATTTTCTAAACGCTGCAACCTGCGCCATTTCTCACGATTCCAGCGACAGCAGGCCGGCGAGTACACACGCGAAACCGAAGCGTGGAACATCGCCAAGGCGATCTTCCGCAACGATTTCCTCCCGCTAAATAATCCACGTTTCCAGGAACCACTCGTTGCCTTCCACGCGAGAACCAGCCTGGTTCCCTCCGTATATATCGCTAGGCGTTCGCAATGCTCGCAACATTTCCAAGTCGTCGCTCAAACGAGACCTCCTCCTCTTTAAAACCGTCCAAACACCGTTTCCCATGCACATCAGCTTCGCTCACGTTTGCCTGATAGCGCGCGCTATCTCGGCCGTGCAGGCGAGCTATCGATTCTTTCACCCGGGAAATTTCAGCCACGTCGAGACCGTGGTTTCCTGCACAATCCTCGCGGCGAGGCGTTTGTTCAATCCCGAGAGACGAATCGACGTGATATACACTACGCCAGCCGGCAACCTGGAGGACGCGATTTCGAGAGCCTGCTCGAGGAACGGGCCGACGCTGATCGCTACTCGCGCTTCTAAATTCGGCAACGAGCGAATACCGTGTTACATCGTGATCGAGCACGGTCGATTCACAGGTTCGCGAGAGATGTTCCTTCGTGGCAGACTGAGTTTGCGAACGTTGCAGTACCTGTTCGTCACAAGAGCCAGTTTGGACCAGGTAACCTCGTTCGCTAGAGATCTGTCAAACTCCGGCTACCGGGACGTGGCGTTCATCGTGTTCGACGATCAGGCCACCGGCACGATCATCCGCGCTGACGAGATTACACCGAGATCCGTGGGATCCTGCAACTCGCTCACCAACGACGTCGATCGGATTCCGCCGTTCGCAGCAGCGGATTCCAGACGATTTTGCCCTCGAGGAGGGTGCACCGTGAGATACGCACTCGTCGCGGACGCGACTGTGAGCTTCTGGCGAAGGGAGGACACGCTGAAACTGAAACGTGAGCAAACTGTGCTCGCCAAGGTGTGTTTGAGGAATTCAATCGGACTGAATTTCGGCTACGCTCTCGGAATAAACATGGAGAGTGTTTCGAAGTCGGTTGAATGGATCGTTAAGTCTGATAGGATGGCGGATAACGTGTGTTTTTATTTATCTCGTTTATACGCGAGTTAGTTCGGTTTGATTTAATTTTTCTTTTTTATTATCCCGTGCGTCGGGAGTGCATAGACGTCCGTTGAAACGTTTAGTCATTTCCCTCGTGTGACGCGGTTTTCGTTGGTTAACAGAGGGGAATTTCAATGGACGAGCTTTTGGCTTCTATTTTGTACCGCGCACGGCGAATAACTGTTTCGTGGATCGGTCGAAAACAGAGTTCTCGTTAAATAATGATTGTTTTTCGTTAACGCTAGATCAAGAGAGTCGCGGCGCGTTGGAAAACTCGATGGAACTAGATTTAGACTTTCGGTTTGGACTGGAGCACATAGAATAGTTTTCTGCATGGGATGGATATTCGAAGATTGGCCGGGAGATAAATCGCTTTCGTTAGCCAGTGGCTTCCCAGCGCGTGGGTGTGACACGATTTTTGTGGACAGAGATTGGATTGGATGGTTCGTTGACATGGAGGAATGCGGGCTCGTGGTCTGACAATAAGTTGTCTCGAACGCTGATCGTTGTCGCTGCAAAATCGTTTTGGTTCAAGGATTCCGCGTGTACCTCTGTAGCCAGTGGATTTTCCAGAGCCTTTGTTCTCTATTCTCCTATCTGGCTGCATAGCAGCGCGACGTTGAAAGCGCGGTTGAAAAATGATCCAAGCAAGGTTGCTCCCTTGGCAATGAAACCGGTAGCTTTGTTACCACCGCTTCCAAATCGGAGCTCGTTCGGGAAATTTATCACGATCCGCGAAATTCATGAAGCAAGATGCGTCAATTACTTCCGCAAATCGCCAGCCATAGAATATTTATCGCTGGGATTCGACGATCATTCTTCTCGTGTCGTATTAATATCCTCGATCGAACTGTTTTATTCGCCTATTTCAATATTTCTCTCGATATCTCCAATTTTGTAAAGAACTTCCTTTCAGTAACCTCAGGTACCAACGTTACGCGCATTCGACGAATTTATTAATTTTGACGTCTCTAAGATTCCTAATTTCTAACTTTCGAACAAATGAAAAATGTTCTTGAAAAATATCGAAAAACAGAAAACGCTGTGAAACGCATCCAACGCGTTTGCTATCGTTGGCTTCGATTTTTCCTTAGACATCCGCGAGATTCATTAGCTGAAAGGTAGCGTTAATCAACCGCACGGTTCGCGACTACGTTTCCCGCGTTAAATAAATCCTGCTATAATTTCATATTCTAACTTTCGAACAAATGAAAAATGTTCTTGAAAAATATCGAAAAACAGAAAACGCTGTGAAACGCATCCGACGCGTTTGCTATCGTTGCCTTTGATTTTCCCTTAGACATCCGCGAGATTCATTAGCTGAAAGGTAGCGTTAATCAACCGCACGGTTCGCGACTACGTTTTCCGCGTTAAATCCCGCTATAATTTCCCATTCTAATTATAAGTAGCACAGCCAACCCTCGTAATAGGTAACGGAACACTGCGACCGGCGGGAGCGGTGTTCATGGAGGATTTCGGAGCTCACTACAACCTCAAGACTGACTCTAGCGCAGGCATTAATCTACCTTGGCCAGAGGCGTTCGAGAAGCTGATGAACCGCGAGATAGACGTGGTAGCAGGCCCAAAGCCGGAGGATCCACGGATCTTGAGCAACCTGGAAGTCATCTGCTGGTACATGTTCCGTGACATGGTGCTGGCCAGCCTGATCCGCATGAAAACCGTCGAGAGCGATATTCTTAAGCTGCTGATGCCGTTTCATTACGTAGTCTGGATTTGCGTGTTTCTCGTCTTCCTCGTCTACGGTCTGCTGTTACTCGCGCTAAGAAAATTATCCAGCATGGGTCTAATGAAGGAACGTCTGAGATTCGCGTACGTCTGTGCGATCTCGCTGTCTCAGAGTGTCACGTTGCCGAGAAACTTCGGGCTGCGTCTGGTGCTGCTTCTCTGGATTGCCTTCTCTCTCTATTTGAGCATCACTTATAACAGCACGTTCACCAGCTCGCTGGCTCAAGCCGACGCTGAGGACTTGCTCGAGAACCTCGAGCAAGTACGTGACTCTGGTCAGCCACTTGGCGGACCGGACATCGTGCGTTCCTATTTCAACGATTCCGACGATCGGTTCATCAAGGACCTCTACGACAGGTAATTCTTGTCAAGTCTCCTTTAACCGAATTTCTTCGCTTAGTTTTGGTATGTCGAGGAGTCGCGAGAGTCGGATGACGGATATATTTGAAAATACGAGCACGTCTCCGTCGCGGTTTCATCCTAAACTTTCATCTTAAACTTTCATCCTAAACTTTCATCGACGTTCTTCGTGGTTTTAATTCATTTATGGAACGGTGTTATCGTCGCGGTTCGACGGAATCAATTGTCTTGTGTAAATTTGACAGACGTGACGCAGCGATTCTGCGTCGCGTTGATTTTCGGGGATTTTTCAAATTCTGTGAGATTTCGCGGCAAAATGCTATGCGTTGGTCGAACGAATCGGCGTAAAACGTTCACAATTCGCGGAAAAAGGTTCAAGGGATGTTTCCATGACAGGTACAAGTTAATGGGACCGGAAGAGGCATTGGAAAGTATATTCAAGAGGAACGGGATCACCATTTTGCAGCATTTCACCGTGGATAGGATGAATTGGGACTACAGGAGCAACGCGAGTCTCCGGATGTACTCCTTACCGAGTCCCGTTTTTAGATTTCCGATCTTCTTCTTCGCGAGGAGAGGGTACATGTATCGGAGACCTCTCCGGCAACTGGTCACGAAGTATCGGGAATCAGGGATCATAAGCAAAGTGGACAAGGTGCTGTCGGTGAACGAGGACAAGCACATAGTCTTCAAAGAGGATTCCGACGAAATCCTGACCATGAAACATCTCCGGCCCATCTTCGAGATATTCTTCGCGTGTCAGAGCATCGGCTGTTTGATACTCCTCGTGGAGTTGCTAACTGCTCGCTTCCTGAGGGCTTCGTCCTAATCTCCGCCGTCTCTCTCTGTCTCGGACGGTCATCGAGGATGAAGGATCGCATGGTAACCTAGAAACGAAAGCGCACACGAAGACCCGAGGCGGGAGCGAAACGGGATGAACCACTTTATGATCGAGAAACGAGGCAAATCCAACACAGGAAGTACAAATACGTCTGTTTGCGGAGGGACTCGATAAATCCCTGTTTTACAGCTCCCTTCGTGAACGCTCGCCTCCCTGTTATTGCGTTCCCTCTCTCTGGTGAGCGTGACGTAAAATGCCGCTATATCTCGAAGGATTTCGCGAGGAATTCCGTTGGTTCGCGTGTGCATGTGCATGTGCATCGGTCCGTGTCGAGCTGCCCTTGAAACGGGACTTCGAAGGTCCTGGCGCTGTTGCGTCACTACGGCACTTCCTCGTGAAACTGTAATTCGCGATCGTGTGTACGCCGCAGGATGCATTACCATAAACCTCGTCTCATTGAGTTTTACGCGTAAGCTCAGCCGGCCGGCGAGGTCGCGGGCGAATTTATCGAACGAAAGGGAAAGCTTCGTTCCTCTTCGTCGTCGTTGAATCCTCCTACGCGTCGAATTCGCCCGAAATTCGTCCAATTTTTCTCAGCTGCATCGCGCACAGTATTCGCGTGGAACGACGCTTCGGGTATACCGAGCGTGACCGATTGAATCCGCGATGGAATCGGTGTGTTTCGCTAAGACGGTCCATTCGCTTCGTCGAACGACCGCGTGAAACTCGATGCGACGGAAGTTACGCGAGAATTGGACGGCGAATTGAATTTTTACTCCCTACCGATACGAGCATCCTGATTGGCGAAATTCGCCATCCCGTTACGTCGTATTCGCGTCATCGATTCGGCAAGGTGGAGGAGAAGCGGCAGTTTGCGAAAGACAACGAGAGGGAATCGATAAATAGAGGCGTCCTTTTTATTACCGGCGGGAGGCAAGGTTAATCCTTTGCAGGAATCTTGACGTTCGTCTCGATTCATCGTTTATGTTAATCCTTTGAATACATAGTGTCTTACGAGGCATAAAATCTCTCGAGCTCCTCCTTTTATCTCCCGTCTTTTCTTCCGGCACGAACAACCTCGGTATTCCTCTTAAGTCGCAGATAAAACTTCTTCTAAATCACGACGGAACGTCGTCAAAGTGGCGCGTGACAGCGCGATCCTTTATTTCACTGAAATCTATGAACTAATTTAACCTTCCTTTGCCAAGGTAAGGGATCCCGGCTGGAAATTTCCCTCCGCGTATTCAGCCCCCTTTGCCGTCAACATAATCGGGGAAATATAAATTCTAATACCGTCAGCTCGTTTTTGGAGCATTAAATTAACACCGCGAGCGATCGCCTTCTACACAAAGTGACCACTATCGCGTTCCTTTAAACGACTACTCTGTATGCATAGAGGCTGACGGCAGGAAGTTAAATTAGCAAAGAGAGTCAGGAAGGTTTTCTGCGCGGCAGGTTACCATATTAAGTGACTGTTCCGTGTTGTGCAACCTGGATGTTGAGGTCATTCGATATTTATAAGAGACGATGGAAAGGTAACGATGCCAGAGCGAGATTGCTTCTGCGCATCGACACGCGGTCCCTTTGCGCTTCCGAGAGCCACTCAGAACCCCTGTCAACTTTTAAACCTTCCAGACACATCCGGACCCTTGGTCATCTCGCAACCCTTCCAATTTATCTACGTTCCAAGTGCCCTTTCAAGACCTCAGGGTTTCAATGTTTGTCAGATCGAGTTCTACGTCCCGTTTTCCTATTTGTCTTCGTAGATCTATCGTATCTCCCACGCGAATCTGATAAATTGGCAATCGAGATAGCTAATTGCAAGGACGTCTCCGTGTCTGACTCCACTTTTGAACGTATAATCGAAATTACGTTCTTTCGCGTTGAATACTCGAACAAATATTTAACACCTGTGCTCTTGTTTCATTTATCCTCGACGCGTCCTATTCGCTCTCTTTTTATTCGCAGGCGCGACTTTCAACCAATAACAGAAACACGCGTGGTCTATCTTTACGACAGTGTCCGAAACGGCAGACCTATTACGCTCTAGCGGTTATAGTACGACCAATCAGGCATGACCTTCCGACCGCAAACTCGCTCAGCCAGCGTTTCCTCGTCCTCCCCTCGGACTCCGCCTTCGGTTGACCTGCCTTCCTATATCCCATCGTTTACAAAATACCGCCGTGAACTCGAGCCTGGCCATTCGAGCCGAAGAATTAACCCTGCTCTCAGACCTTGAGCTTGCTAGCCGCGTGACAAGTTGGACGGGGCGAGGAGGGGCTCGGTTAATCAACATAGAGTGAACGGTTCACGAAGAAAGAGCGATTAGCGTGAGAAGAACGAGCGTTAACGAGAACGCGTGTTCCCTATCGCCACGATCTCATCCCTGACTTTGTTCACGCGATCCCGGTTCCCCGCGATGCCGAAGAACCACCCTCTCACCGCGTGATTATCGCCGCCTGGTACGTTTACCGCGTCGAACGTCAGGCGACGAGCACCACTACCCCTGGTTGCACGCTTTCTTTCCACCCCTTCGATACTTTTTCTCCTCGAACCTCCTCGAACCACTTCGACCCTCTCTGCCGTCGGATACTTGCAGTTTTAGTCGCGAATCCCACGTTCGAGGAACTTCTTGTTCCAGGTACGTCTCGTCCTGGTCTCTCGAGAGACACGAGAAACGGACAGGCGGAAAATTGATGGCAGGACGAAGTCCGCGTCGTAAGAACGAAGGCAAGAACGCGTATGAACGATCGATTACTCCTTTCTCTCTCTCTCTTCTCGAGTTTTCACAGGGACCCTGTCACGCGAACGATTCGTTAGGCTGTCCGATGGCTTCCGGCGACGAAGAGGTCCGAGAGGGTTGATCGCGTCACCGAGCGGATTGCTATTCTTCCGCGCGGATCCAGCGGGGGCGGATCGAACGATCCTTTCCTCCTCGGTCTCGTAAACAAGCGGACTCGTTGGAAGTCGATCGAACGTGACGAGGGAATTTGACTAAGGATTCCGGTTTCTTGGCGGCTGCTACGCGTAAAAACCACTGGAACTCGCTTGACGTCAACGCCGCGCTTACGCGTCCGACACGTTTATTTGTTTACGAATGCTTTTATACGGTTTTTTTATTACGCCAACGCGAGAAGGGGTAATTCAAGGATCAAACGGACGTGAGAACGGAGGTTCCAACTCGGGATGAGATCGGTTGGGTAATAAATTTAATGACCAGTCGAGCATTATAGCGATTAGTTTTAAATCGAATAATAAAGAGAGATGGTGAGACCTTCGACGAGGGATTATCGGGTCTTGGACACGAGGGTGCTAATTCTATGGTTAATCGCGAGACGATATCGATGGATCCGAGATCGTAGATTAGGATCTTAGGTCGTGGGTCGCTATTATCGTTCCTGGTACCAAATTAAATTTTTCCACCGAACTTTTCACAACGTTGCTTCGGTCGAAATGCGAAAAACGCGAGGAAAAATGTCGGAAGTTTCCATTTTGAGATTTATCAGACCATGAATACACACGTATCGATGTCAGTAGTCGCATAATGTCTCAAGTTTCGCGGGAATCTGCATCACGATGATGTTCGAAGCTACTGTCTTAACGAGATAAATATTTTATCAAATTATCAGACCGTGCTTCACCCTCCAAGGATACAACTTCGTTTAACCTCGATATTCGGAATCGGATCCTTGGAATTCCGCGCACGTTGCTTGATACAGACCATGAATCAAGGGCCGATAAATTAGAATTCGACATAAACACAAACAAGCTTAGTTACACGGAGCTGTACCTATATTTGCTGTATATTATTAGCGAGTTATTTATCATCGATCGATTGCAAGTTGCTTTCGGATCGAGCCTCGTAAATAATGGAACAGCCAGCCCGGTTATTTATCGCGCCGCCGATGAAAAATTTTCCCGGCGAAAAATACAGGTTATCCAAACAGGCAATTATCGGGACACGCACACGAAAATAATTTTATTTATTCGTTACTTCACGAGTTATATAATAGGAAGTGACGGTAATAACAATTTATCTCGCGCCTAGCGTGTTAGCAGCCCATGATAGCGGGGTATCTAAAAATGGTGTGGTTGATAAGTCGGTCGTGACATCATGCTAAAAGCTATTGTTCCTAGGGCACGTAAGCTCCAAAAATATATCCCAGGTAAAAAACTGGCCTTTCGACACCTATGATCTTCATTTTCCGTCGTCCTTCCGCTATTCGACGCTCTAAACAGCGTGGCGTCTCTCGATATTCTCGCGATTAGTCGTAAATCTGCGATTTCTCTAGATCGATAAAACCTCCCTCGAGCAAACGTGTATTTTTTCGCGTGCATTATTCATCGACGCGGTCACTTTCTGCTTTAAAATTTAAATGTACAGGGATCCTGCTCATCTGGCAGCAACAGCGGGGAGTTTGCAGTAAGAAAGAAATTTTCACCGCGATACCGAAGGAATTCAACCGGTAAGGAGCAGCTTATTCTTCGAGCTATTCTTCGCAGGAACAAATCGAATTAGAGAATCGCGCAATCCGGCCGGTTGCGTTGCTCGTGTCTGCGTTACAAATAGTCCGAAACGCAAACGCAATTTTGGAAATGGAAATGCAAATGGGAGAATGTAATTCGACAAAGGGGCTCTCCGAGGATTAAAATTAACAAGGGACTCGCCACGAGTAAAATTCCAATTAACTCTCCACGCAGAAATGATTCTCGCGAGATGATAAACTCAAAAATTATGCTTTTGTACGTAACTTTCCCTCCCGGAAGAAGCGTAATTGGTTAAAGAATGAAATTCCCAAGGAAAGGAGAAAGAATTTCTTTATTCCTCTGCCCCGTTATAAAACTCTCGTACCTAGAAAATATCGAAAATAACCAAAAAAAGGAAGCTTTCATTCCTAATTACCCAAGATAGATTGGAATTTTAATAAGTATCCTATCAATGATCGCGACTCGTACATTTCAAGTTGCCGATAAAGGAAAAGAGGGAAGAAAAGAAGCGAGAATAAGAAACTTATAATATCTCGAGTAAATCTGCTCGATATCGTATATAATAAATATATCTCGTATACGATATAATTTACTTCCGCGAGATTCTCTTTATTCTTACTCTGTAACGTAAACTAATGATTCGCTCGCAATAACGATAAACCGCGTGGATCGTAAGATCACTTTACGCTATCGATAAACATTTCGCACACGCGCGCACATCAGTTTACACCATCTGTTATTTACGAGCCACTTATTCAGATACTAGGAAATTAAACGTCCTGCCGCGAATTTTTCCAAGCATCCACGTTACCCTCCTATTTGGTGTTATAAAATCGGAAATAAAGCGAAATTTGTAATTCCACCTGTTCCACGAGTAGCTGGAATTTAAAGAAAAACGTACATTAGGCAGAACGCGAGATGGAGCGTTGAAAGAACCGCTTAATCGAGGTATATATCGCGACGAGTTGGTCGATGACGATAATCGAGCCCGTATCGTGGCGTCCTCGCCTAATTGCGGATCACCGATCCCCGTGTACTCGCACAGAGATCCCGGCCACGACGTCACGTGGCTCAATTTTCGGGGCTTTCCTAATCGTTCGAACACGTCTCGTGATAATTGCGTCAGCTTCCCGAGCGATGGCTTTGATCGACAGGCTGCCTGGGTGAAATTAATTCTTGATACGTTCGCGGAACGGATAGACGCGATCAGGGACCTCGGATGGAACGTTCCTCCTAAATTGATTACTTTCGTTCGCGCGCAGCCTCGGCTGTGTTTGCTAGAGAGCTAGGAATTCCACGGCATATTTCCACGCTGGAGGAATTACCTTGTTCCGAACGGAAGCTGACCAGGTGGAATGGTTTCTTCCGATTCTGGATAAAGTATCACACCCTGGTCCGTTTTTGTTCAACGCGTCGATATTTACGTTGCCATTACGCCAGCTGACCTATTTTAATATATAGACGGTCTAGGGTACACGTTAGGTATAGTTATTTGAATTTTCCCACCAGGTATAGAACGCTAGATCGATTATGTCTTTTGTCAGAGTTATTTATATTTATACACTTTTTCTTCCTTTTCTTTTTTCTTTTCGTCGGGTGTGATTACATTTCCAAGTTTTTGCATGCTTTCCATTTTCTGAAATATACGTGTCAACAATAGAATCTCTTATCTATATTATAATGGCCATATAAATGGCCTTTTTTATTCCTCTTTCTTTCTCTTTCACTTACGAGTCGTGTTAGAGATTCGTTATTCGTATTTATTTCTTTTTCGATGGATATAGTATTAACAACAGAATCTGTTATAGTTTAATAGTCTAAACAATTAATTTTTTTTATTCCCCATTAAAAATTCCGTATTATCTTTAAGTCATTTAACTAAACATTAAAAATCGGTTGAAGGAATATTCTAGGTACTCATATACCTTAAATTTCTTTTCGAGTGTCTGTTAGAAATTCTACTTGTTATTCTGATCTACGTATCGTGGAAGGTAAAGAGGAATAGATTATATTTCTCGAGAAATCATTTTTCTGGGATCTAACGCTGCGTCACGCAGGAGTCACCTGCATTTATATCATCGTTGTAATACGACACGATGATTTGGGAAATTTGAAAATATTTCAATGGTATATTCGAACGCGAACAGCCGTCGAAACGCGAAATGCCGTCGCGCGATAAACATATCCCGATGTTTCAGTTATTTAAGTAAACTCTCGTAATGTGGAGCACCGTTGAATTCATCTCTCTGTACGTTGCTCGTCAGCATCGTGAAAAGATCGATATCTCGCTGTGTACCAATTGTTCCCAGTCGCAAATTTCTGAACCGCCACGAGCAACCGCGACACCCTGTACGTTTGACTTTTTCAGTTTAATGGACCTTCCGAGGCGGAGCCCATTTATAGATTAAAATGGGTCATCGTGCACGTAACTGGGTTGTTCTATTACGATATCACGCCGAGATACCATTCTAATTGCGTGTGCGTATCTATATAGAGCAGGGATTTCTGTGTCACTCCTCTGGTAAACAGAGTGGCGATTACGATACCGGGATCACGGAGAAAACCGTCGCAGGGTCAGGGTGGATCGCTTAGATCTCCTAGGTGGCCTGACAAAGAAGAGATCCAGAGTTTCCTAACGAATAACGTCCCTTTCCGTTTCCGTTTCCTCCTTGCACTTCCTGTGCAATTTCTTTTGTACCTTTCTCCTGTCGGACGCCGCGTTTAGTATCGGTACGACTCGACGAGTAAAATTTGAATACTTTCCCTGGAAGGATTCCCCTAAAGGCACAGCGAAACCCACGCTAATGCGATTTCAGGTTCAACAACGAAGCTTTTATAAGTGTTAACTGATTTCGATGAGACATAACTTCGGAGAAAATGTTTGACCCATTTCCTTCTCATCGGCGATCATTCATATTTAGGGGACGAAAATAGCCCTCGAAGCTGGGGACTGGGGAATATATTCTTCTCGATAGTCCTGGGAATTATTCGGCGTGGAAATAGATTTCGCAGAGGAAGAATTATAGACCTAACCCATGGGGAAGTTTAATTACGTAGATTGATACGTTATCCGGATATTTCTTCTGAAATCACGTTCGAACGTGGCGGATGTTGTCATCGAGTTCTCGAGGAGGTTCTTGCGAACGGGAAATTCGAGAGAGTCCTAATTTTATCGGAAGCTTCCGTTACAGGTTCGAATCCCGAGGATGTGCCGGACAGCTTTCGCGTCACGTTAAGCGGAATAAAAGAATATTTTTATCATTCAACCCCCGGTTTACGCTCGAGGAGGTAATAAACTTGGAACGAATCCCGACTATCTTGGATGCTCTGCCTTCTCCGGCCACTCGTGCCGATTGCTCTTATCTGCTTAACGTTTAATTCATTGGAAAAAAGTTTCGCGCTCGCTGGTATAGCTCGCTATGAACCCTGTCGAACCGAGATTAAGGGTGGCAGCCAGCAGTAAACAGAATGACGTACAGCCAGGGTTGAAATATGGGGTCTCGCCCACGCGCGAGACCCGCTTTCGCAAGGGATGTCCTTCGTATTATGGTGTTCTGATATTTGTCCCACGTCAATGCAACCGATGCCGATACGACGTGGCTTTCCCTGTTATTTCGAGCAAACGGATACGCGTCCTTCGCCCTCCGAAATCTTCCACGTCCACCTAGTCGATTTATACTTATTTCCGCTTGATTAATGGACGTCGTATACCGCCTAGCTATTTCGAGTAATTGTTTCTTCTCGGTGACGCACCTTCGGCGAGTCTTCGTGCGCTTTTTCCCAAACTGCGTGGGCTATCGCTGACTACCGTCCACGATGTTTAATAGTCCGATTAGTTAGTATACCGGAAACTCGAACGTGTTTGGACATCGCGCCAATTTCGATGCAAAAACGTGTAACAAGAAATATAATCCTTCCTAGTGAGTTTCATCCTAAATTCCGATTTTTTAGACTCTTATTTTAAAAAATGGTCGATCGAATTATACCATTTCTCGGAGCGAGTTTCTCGGTTATTCGGTTCGATTAATTAACAATCACGATGACCAGTGGACTCGGTTGGATAGCGACAATGGTCCGAGGATCAGAACGAGTAGAGGAACGACCAAATCCACGGGTCAAATTCTCGAGCATTCAGGATGTTGGTAGAAGTGTCGTGGACAGGATACGAAAACCCAATACAGCCGTTGGATAATTAAGTTTCAATAGAGGAACCTTGACATTTGCACAGACGAGGCAATATCCGAAGGTAAACGCGCGAAAGAAGAGAAAACCGTAATAGGACGAGCGTTTCCTCGACCGAATGGTTTCTAGATTGGTACCAATATGGCTGTCTCGCGGTACACCCTCTCCTTAACCTGTTAACGAAGGTTCGTATCGTAGACGAATTGTAGTTTTATGCAGCGAGAGGAAATTAAAAATCAGCGAACAAAAATATCGGGCAAATAACAAAAATATTCCGAGCGATTAGATGTCTTTGGACATTTTCCTTCGCTAAACTTTAACATTTAGAGATCGTAGGAAGGAATTGAAAGAAATCTGGCGTTATGGCCGGTAACGAGGTCCACGATGCTTCGGTCTATTATTCATCGGGAGGAAAAGGGAATTCCGCGAAGGAGGAAGCGTTTCGGTCGGGGATTATTAATGCTGTTAGTCCCGAGCGAAGAGATGGGATCGGTGATATCGATTGGAGTACCGGCACATTTTCGTGCCACGAAAACCGAGTTTTTATTATAGAGCGTGGGCAGTTGAATAATTCCGCACCTGCACGGACGTATTTCTTGCATGAACGTGTTACGTGCGCCACTTGTTCCGCCGGATATCGTTGCGCAAGGAACACCGCGAATTTGGCGCCGATCCAAATCACCTCTGCCATCTGGCAGGACCTCTTTCTCCAAACAGTATCCCTATTTTTCATCCTGCTTCGGATGGATAGTGATTACCAACCAACCGTATCCCTTTTACCGAACAATAGGTCCCTATTCCACCTCGTTTTATACGGTTTCCTCGTTCTGGACGCTGCTGGATTTATGGTCGAAGAAGGTGGCTGACTTGACAAGTGGCTTCATAGTCTCGAGCAGCTATCATTGATCCCTGTCTTTTCTTTGCATTGATCAATTTTATTTCCCAGGTCTCTTTATACATTTTGAAATCACTGATCGTTTAATTCGAAGTTTATTTTTCTTAAATGTCACGTCGTTGTTAAACCAGATAAATTATATTCCCGACGAGTAAAGGAATGGGAAATAAATTCGCGATCAGTATTGCGTAATATAATTGTCTTGGCGCAATTAGGAAGATTGATTCGTGCCTCTCTCTTCAACCCCGTGATTAATCGGGGCATGAAAATGCAAAAGCGTATCGGATATCGCACGAGTGGCCCTTCTGCCAATAATAACTCCCGAAATGTCTTTTCAATCGATGAAAAATATTATTTGGACCCGATGCTACGTTCCATTCCATATACCACGGCAGGGAAATGCATTATGCATGCCCGGTGAAGTATCATTATCGCCTTTGATCCCCGATGCGGCGCTCTTTTACGACTTCCTGCCTCATTAAAAATTACTAAACTTCTTTTCGCTCGCAGCACGGAATCTGCACTCGCGGATATTGTTTTATGAAAACGTGCTACATTTTTCACCGCGTTTGTCGCAAT
The DNA here is from genome assembly GCA_002201625.1 of Euglossa dilemma. NCBI lineage: Eukaryota > Metazoa > Arthropoda > Insecta > Hymenoptera > Apidae > Euglossa > Euglossa dilemma. Next base: position 221,745 of record NIJG01000290.1, on the reverse strand, counting down.
TTTATCGCGTCTAACGCAACGAGATATTACAGATATTCGTTTCTTTGTGCGTTCGAATAATATCGGAATTATTCCGGAATAATGGAGTTTTAACGGAACAATATTTCACTCCTAGGTCTCCATTCGTCGTTCTATTTGGAGCATATTAAGCTCTCCGCTCGAATTTTATTCCCCCATTCACCGGTGTTGCTGTTTATTCGAAGAATGACTGCCGTTTTTGCTGCGCGAACGTTTGAATCGCGGTCCGAATTGTTCGGTTCAAAAAACGCAAGTTGACCTTCGACTGTCGATAAAAAGGCAAAGTGGCAAGACCTCGATCGCTGCGGCAGATGCAACCCTTGGTATTATCCGACCTTTATCCGAATTAATTTCTAACGCGACGAGCAGCTCGCGGGTAATCCAAGGCGGCCGATCTAACCGTGAAAACCGCCCTGTGTCTACACGGAACACGATTCTCGCGTGAACGTATTGCCTGGGAAATTTAGTTTCGGGCTGAAAGATTTTATTGGATAGTTTTGATTTATATTTTCGCGGGGAACCGTGTCCCGTGTTCGACCGGGCGATATTTCAGGTCGCGCCCTGAACAAATGGACCAAATCGCTGCGAGCCCAACTGCGTGCTCGCATGCATCGTGAAGTTATAGCGAAAGGGTTAAGTATAGTCGACGAAGGTGATATAGTGACGTCATAAAGTCGACCAGGCGTTGAAATTTACGTTTCCAGAGCCGAAATGCGCGATTTCACGCGTAGAAAGGGAAATACGAAGCTGAAGTTTGGAAATATACAGCGTGGATCTAGTATCTCGTTATGGAACATTATCAAGATTTTTCTGAGTCGTGTAATTTGTCAAACCCGGTTTTGGAAGTATCTAATTAGTTAAAAATATGACAACTCGGAGTCAACTCGTAAATGGCTTCTCAGACGTTAATGTGCTATAGAAATTTTTGTATGGCGCGAAGCTTGCTCGGCAGGTTTTTATTCTTCGCTCGACTCGCGCGTAACAATAGCGGAATCTGAATATCAATTCAGAAACGAACGTTTATATAGCATATTCGCAATGGAAACTCTAGGATATCTGATCTGTTATTCTTCTTTAAAAATGCATAAAAAATTCGATGTCATAGAGCAACTGCTAATCTTTATGTTAGATGATATGTACGATCTAACTAATTAGATATACATAATTGTAACAGTCTTCAGTTTGAACAAACCAATTAACAGTAATCACGCGTGTCGCTATTGTATATAAATTAAAACACATCCGAGAGTAAAATCCACTGCTGTGTTTCTTCCGCTTGAAATCATCATGCGAAAATCCGAATATCAATCGCAAATGTGTCCCGAGATGCTGATATATCTCGAGGTCCTCTCTATCCGGCGTAAAATTTACAAATCAGGTTTATCATTTTTTTATACACACGCAGAAAAATGCAAGACCTCCATCAGAAATGCCTGCCGAGGTGTTTGCATATTTCAAGAACCTCTACGTAGCTTGAAATAGGGGAATCTAAAATACCGATCCAAGAATGCCTCTCGAAGTGCCAGCATATTTCAGAAACTTCGTGTGCCATAAAATTTACAAAGCAACTCCTGCAACGAAACTTGTTATCTCTTCCAATTTACACGCAGAAAAACGTAAGGAGATTTATCAACGTATTTCCAGAAATCCTCCGCTGTTTGCGAAATATCGCGATTCGCGAATTGATATTTACCCAGGTACAATTTCTATCGAGGAATTAAACGTTCTCTCGTAATGCCATATATCAGTTAGTGATCTGGCATCGCGTCTTTACGAATGAGCGAGTAAATGTGTCTTTTTGCCTCTTCTATTCTGCTTCATTCCCGTGTATACACAATCTCTGAGTAACTAATCACCGTTTGCTTTTTATAGTTCCGCCGGGTATAAGTGTTAATGCTGTTTCATTTGTATGCCTCGTACGCCTGGCTGCGCGAATTAAACAAAGAAACGTTCGTTTCGCAACGATCTCATCGTGAGCTCCTTCACGCGTCGTATCCTCTCAGCCCCTGGAGGATATCCTCTCATGTTTCAGCACCACAGTTTCTCACCCAAAATTCGCGATTTGCACGATTTTCTTCTATGATTTCCTGGGCCAGGAGTTAAACAAAGGAACGTCCGTTTCGCAACGATCTCATTGCGAGCTTCTTCACGCGTTGTAATCCTCTCAGCCGCGAGTCATCTTTCAGTACCACCTTTTCTCGCCTAAAATTCGCGATTTGCACGATTTTCTTCGATGATTCTCTGAGCCACAAATTGAATAGAGGAACGTTTGTTTCGGAATGATCTCATTGCAAGCTCCTTCACGCGTTGTAATCCTCTCAGCCACGAGCCATCTTTCAGTACCACCGTTTCTCGCCTAAAATTCGCGATTTGCACGATTTTCTTCGATGATTCTCTGAGCCACAAATTGAATAGAGGAACGTTTGTTTCGCAACGATCTTATCGCAAGCTCCTTCACGCGTTGCAATCCTCTCAGCCGCGAGTCATCTTTCAATACCACCGTTTCCCACCTAAAATTCACGGTTTGTATTATTTTCTTCGATGATTCTCTGAGCCGTAAATTAAATAGAGGAACGTTCGTTTCGGAACGATTTCATTGCAAGCTCCTTCACGCGTTGTATCCTCTCAGTCCCGAGTCATATTTCAGCACCACCGTTTCTCACTTAAAATTCGCGATTTGCACGATTTTCTTCTATGATTTCCTGGGTCAGAAATTAAACAAAGGAACGTTCGTTTCGTAATGATTTCATCGCGAGCTTCTTCACGCATCGTATTCTTTCAGCTTTGAGTCATCTTTCAGTACCATCGTTTCTCACCTAAAATTCACGATTTGTACGATTTTCTTCGATGATTTCTCTGAGTCGTAAATTCAATAGAGGATCGTTCGTTTCGGAACGATCTCATTGCAAGCTCCTTCACGCGTTGTATCCTCTCAGCCGCGAGCCATTTTTCCGCACCACCATTTCTCACCCCAAATTCGCGATTTGCACGATTTCCGTCGATGATTCTGTGCGCCGCAAATTAAATAAGGGAACGTTCGTTTCGTAACGATCTCATTGCAAGCTCCTTTACGCGTTGTATCCTCTCATCTTCCAGAATCACCCAACACGCCCGTTTCTCACCCCAAATTCGCAACTTGCACGATTCTCTGATTCCTCGATGATTCTCTGGTCTCAGTCACGTCGGTCGGCGTGGCCGCCAACAGTCAATCGCTTAACGTTCCGATTTACGACCTCGCGATGCCGACCGTGTACCAGCATCGGGGGAGCAGAGAGCGTGAAAGCCGATGATAGCACTTGTCCGCGATCAACATGGCAGCCTTGACCGCGGGTTATCGAGCTCGTCGCGGCCGCTTCCTTGCGGATCGAAACGTCCTTAACGCGATCGCGCCGCGGCGCGTTACGTTATCGGGAATAACGAGACGCAAACGAGGGAAACAGAAGTCCTTGCGTGAATGCGATTAACCGCGGGAACGCTGCTGCGGGAATCTAGTCCATGGTCATGGCGAAAATCGCGTTGATTTCGCGGAAAATCGACACCCCATGCCGCGGAAGGGTGGTGCGCCGGAAGCGGAGGGCTTGCGAGGAAGGGATCGATCGAAGATCGATCAGCAGCTCGCTGCAAGCGGCGTTTACGCAAATGTCGGGAAAATGTAGTTCATGGGCGAAACGATAAACTCCCGGTGGTTTCCGAACGGGGAAACACGATGATTTTCGCGGCTTCGACATAGCTCGGAAATTCTACGGGATCTCTGTTAATGGAGCGGATCGGGAAAGGGTTTGGCGAGGTTCGTTTCGTTCGAGCAGAGTAATTTCAGAGTATTAGGTGAAGGAGAAGATCGACGTATGTGTTTGTTACAACGGAAGTCTGTTTTATGGAGGGTAAATTGGGATCGAGTTGTAGCTGGGGTTTCGGGCCTCCATCTGCTGTGGGACAGAAGCAATTCCTCCTTCTCATGGCAAATTGATTAACCGTAGGGTAAGAAGGTAAACTTATCTTACATTTTCCTAAACTCGTATCATTGCCTCGAAGGTCTAACATTGAAAGAAAAATTTAGAAAGTGGAATTAGTTGCGCGGAAAGTGGAACATTTTAGTCTGTGGACTTAGATGGTTTGAGTAATACTTGTAAAATATATATACACACATACAAAATGTAAATATATACAAGCCTGTTATTAATTTAATCGAAATATCCCAAGGAGTCGATCATTTTCGAAAAATTTCTCGAGATATTATATATTCTTACCTTGAAGTACAAAGAGATTAAAAGGACATGCAAGGGTGACGATGTTTAAAGCCACGACAGTTGATTCTTAGGACGTATCTACGAGGTCACAGGTCACGATGTAAAACATACACCGATATTCGCGATTTTGGGGATCCTTCAGTTCGAACAAACGCTGGCAAACGAATTAGCGTTTAGGATAACGACGTAGGAGGCTGAGAAGTTGCGGAACCGCGAGCCACGATGCATGGTTCCGAAAGTTGGTAATTGAATTATTACTCGGCGAAATTCGGGCGGAAGAAGGGCGGATATTATAGTGCCGGGGAATATCAGTGACGGACTTAATTGTCCAGAGAGGATTTACTGGCGAAAGGCCGTGGAAGCTGACTCGGAGCGTTTCGAGTGGCTTGCCGTGTTAGAGGCTACTGGTACTCGACGCAGCACGTCACATCGGGATAATCTGCCGGAAAGTGGATCCGTATCTGTGTCAGTCAGTCGTCGGAACGACGAAGGCTGCCTCGGCGAGCTGAGAATTAATTGGAAAAGAAACGGAGATCGCGCGCGAGTTTCTTCTAACGAATCTCTGGAATAAAAGGGAATTATGCGATCGCGACAAGCGTCTTTCGTCCGGATCCAAAGAGAGAAATTGGAGCGAAGTAACTTCCTGAGAATAATAATTTCACCCTTGTCGAACGTTTCAGGACGTTGGGCAATTTTTGGGGAATTTACGCGATAAATACCGGAGATATATTTCACCTACTTTCGAGAGTGAAACCGTTAGGGGTGGAGAGGGCCGGAATTTATGTAACCCGGGTCTAAGCATGGTTCCGCGGCGATGAATTCTAAGCGAGATGTTGCCGGGTCCCAAGCGTCTTGTAACCTTGAGCAGTTTCCAGAAGATCTATTCGCTTTTACGCAAACTAAATTTGCTTTTACGGGGAAAGATGCCGTTGCGGAAGAGGGATGATCGAGGAGCGCGAAAGGGAGGTCGGGAAGATCGACCTGAAGACGGTCTCGAGACGCAGTGTACTTTTAGATAGAGTCGATGTCAATTCTTGACGAACTGCTCCGTGAAATATTAAACTACCCTCTTCTTTTAGTCTTTGCAATCCTCTGGAAGTTGAGATATTTTTTAAATTTCGATATTAATAGGCTACCTTTGCTAGAATTTCTCTCGAATATTTTATCTCAAGAAAATGTAGTCTATCTTTAATGTCAGTTAAAGAAGAAAGAATAATAATTTTCTATCTCAATTATTATGTCGGTTAATAAATCCATGAAAACGTTGATGCAAACTGCATCGATCGAGGTTTCCTTCTCTTAAACCGTGCACACTCGACGGGAACTCCTTTTTCAACCTCGAATAATAAACGTCAGTCAATCGAAAGCTCGCTTCGAAGAATATCATTGGCAAATGAAAATCGACGGTGATCGATCTTGACCACTGCGAACGCGTGTTGTGCGGTGCAGGATCGTTAATGGAGAGGGAGGGGAAAAAAAAGGAAGACAGAGAGGAAGAGAATTGACAGGTCTGAATGGAGCTCGATCATATTATCGGTGGCAATTTAATGCGGGACAGAATGCATTCCACTTTAACCGGGATCGCAGCGCAAACGCTTTTGACGTGGCGATCTCGAAATCGCGATCTCGAAAACTGGGTCACTTTCGCTTTGAATAGGCTTGACCGATTACAACGAGAGACCGAAGCAGGTGTCGAGCATCGAAATCTGTCGTTGAATAGAGCCTGCAACGTTTACGCTTGAGATCGAATGGACGCCTATAGAGACGTGAGAGATCGAGCGGAAAGGGAAATTGCAAGCACTGTTCTCCGTTGACACACGATTTCCCGGCGAAACTATCCTCGTGATCTGCATATCGAGCGACAGACGCACGCGGGTGAAGGGGTATTGGTAATTTCGTCTTCACGCTCCACTAGAGAACGAATTTTAATCTATAATCCACGTTTGATTAACGAGTACCTGTTGACTAACCCTAGAAAGTACTTCGCCACCTTCTCCATCCGTGTATTTCTTAATTCTTTCAAAGCTATTCCTATTATAGAAAAAATTACACATTTCCTTGATATTTCAATAGTAAAATCTTTAATTATCAAAGAACCAAACCTTTAAACCGTTATATACGAGGGATTTAATCTAGAATAATCTCTACGCTATAAAACGACGAAAATTAAGTTTCTTAGATAATTACAATTAAAAATACCGTGCAGGATTTTGAATATATATATGGTTCGTCGATTAATTCCTTAAATTTTTTAATGCAGACACTTCTACCTTGCAAGATACCAAAGCAATCTTGAAATGTGAAATTACGTAGAGGAGGAATCGACAGTCAAGCCGAAGTACCAATTTATTTACTAATGAGACGGAAAAGGAAGGTGCCTTTTGTCACAAGACAGTCACTCGAGGTGCCCTTTTCATCGGAAAGGTTGTAATCTTCCGTTCTAACGACGGTAAAACGTGAAAACTACGAGTTTCGTGGAATCGAGTATTTTTAGACCCGCAGACCGTGGGCGTAAAGTCAAACGGAGAGCCGTCGCGGGATTAAGAACTCTCAATTACTCCACGTGGTCTTTTTTTTCCGGAAAGAGGAACAACGCGTTATGGTAAAGTGATTAAGGTTTGAACTTTCGGGGTAACGAATTACGGAGGTGGCAGCCCGTGGCATTCGTGGAAACGAATTCTTTGCGCAGACGGTGGCGCTTAATTAAAATGGCCGGCGACGAGTCACCCTCGGAACAGCTTGTCCCGAAATTTTATCTGCTCCCCGATATACCTGCGGCTAGGTTTCGCGAAAGAATCGAATTCCATTATCGCAATTTTTATCGTACATTTTTATTCGTTATCGCCCGTCGGCGACCATAATGAAAATTGCACCGCGCGATGGCATTGGACGCGATCGATCGTCCGTGGTAAAAAATATCGAGTTTGCATTCACCGGCATTGCATTATTATTGCGATAACGTATCTCGCGCTCTTTCCATTTATCCTCCGTTTCTCATCTTCGATTCGCCGATATCAAATGCGTGTACATCCGAGCGAAACTCGTTGCGAGTGCGAGTAAAACCTGATTCTAGACTTCGTTCGATTATTGTCACCGGAAGTATCGACCAATCGAGAGTAAAAATGCAATATAGGATCGCTGTTTTTAAGACTTGTCTTCAAAAATATCAGGCAAAAATAGTAGCGCTGTGTCGCGTGTGTGAGGGATCAAAATGAAGCTCAATTGAGAGAATCGAAAGAAATATCTTAACCCTTTGCGGTCCGAATTATATTTCAATTTTCTTACCAACAGCCTTTAACGCTTTTACATTTTTTATTTAGAATTTACTTCGACTAAGGAATACGGAAATTTAAATAAGCAAAGGAAGAAATAAATTCGATTAAATGTCAATTTTATCGTTGTACTTTGTAATTTTTAAGTCACACTTTACATAGGACCGCAAAGAGTTAAACCTAACATCTTCCAAATTTTATTCGCTATACTTTATTTTATAATTATTTTTTCGAAATTTCCACGTTTCCAGTTACGTCGAAGAACAATGTTCCAACGTTTTCGCGATACTTAAAAACTTAGAAGCCTCGCAGCATTCACCAGCGTCCAACAAACACAAGGAGTCGCAAGCTGGAAAAACAAAAGCACTCCATCAATATTTACCTATCCTGGAGAAAATACTGCCTAAATATACCTCTCCCTACTCCGATCCCGTTTACAACCCCGTTCCACCCTGTTGCACCCCATTCCCGACTCGCAGCAACGATCTCAGCCCAGGGTGTTCTATTCTCACTCGACGCGAGACTATCAAACCGGAAACCGTTAGGACCGGATTAAGAGGGCGATGGCGCGTGTCATCTAGCGCTGAAAATTCACATGCTCGTGTACCACACGCGTGATTTAACCGTGTAACTCGTGGTACACCCGGAAGACAGCGTTTCGAAGTTGGACACGAGGTATTCACACCCTTATCAGATTAAAATTTCACGTTAAAACTGGGACCTTTATTTTCGCGTTCGATTCTTCATTCAGAGCCAGTGATAATTACTCTTTGTCGAATTTTGACAGATTTCATCATAGAATTTAGCGGTCGTTTCAGCTAGGAATTTAATTTTTCAGTGATGTCTGCGCGACGAACAGAGTTGACCGAGGATTGACAGAATAGAGAGCCCGATTCAGGGTTCTCGAGACTTGGTTTACGTTTTACGGGGTCGGAACGAAGAGGTTGATGGATCGGGGAGTTAAAATCGCGGTTAACGACGAAGGCGGAAGATCGGGAGTCGATTGATGATTACTCTTTGTCGAACTTTGACAGGTTTCAGCTAGGAATATAATTTTTTAGTGATGTCTGTGCGACGAACAGAGTTGACCGAGGATTGACAGAATATAGAGCCCGATTCAGGGTTCTCGAGACTTGGTTTATGTTTTACGGGGTCGGAACGGAGGGGTTGATGGATCGGGGAGTTAAAGTCGCGGTTAACGACGAAGGCGGAAGATCGGGAGTCGATTCGTCGTTAAACGATCTGTCGATCGCGCTAACTTGGGAAGTCTCGGTGGTGCAACTTGTTCGGAGATTCACGTATCACAGAGCGGTGCTCGCAATTAATGGCTCTAATGGATGTGCAACCCCTGGGTGTGGGTCTTGGCGAAAAGCAAAACCGCAAGTCGCGTGTGACAAGGTGACCCGGGTCTGGGACGTGGAAAGTGTCCTTAATGGAAATTTCGGTCACTGGTTCAATTATTTGATAATTCGCGATCACGCGAGTCGATCTGTTTATTAAGTTATGGGGCGAATTGGTTTAAGGAATCGTAACCCGATAAATTTCTCTCGTCCCTTTAGTCGAGATCGTTCTTTCGCTCGCTCGATTAACTCGCCGATTCGTTATTACGTTAAACGATAATTAACCCGAATTGGTTATAAGGAGTTGCGAGGCGATAAATTGCGGTGATCCTGCGACTCGAATTTTATCCTTTCGATTAATCCTATTATTCGATCACTCGTTGGCACTCGTGCGAATCGATTTGGTTATTCGGTTGAAGAGTGATTAACGGGAAGTAATCATAACGTGATCGATTTACCGCGTTATCTCGGGTTTATCCTCTTCTAATACGCTAAAGGACATAATTTTCGGCGTTTTATATCTTCGAATTATCCTGCGACCAAATTTAACGGACTGCCAACCGCTGCCATGCAACAGCCGAAATTCCCCTGCCAAATTGTTGCCGACAAATGGACGCCGTTTAAAACTTCGTTTCAATTAAACAGCATTCGATTCATTCGATCACAATGGGAATTAATTTCAGGCCGCGCATTCATGCCGCACGATTGACGTATTCTGCCGAATTATTCGAATCCTTTCTCAAGCAATAATGACGTCAGCACGGCGCTCGTTTAGCTTCCAATTTACGCAGTTCGGATTTGCAATTTGCCCGACGATATGAGTGTAATTATTGACGATAAACACAGAGCATTCAACGCCTCCGGCGACTTCCTGACCCAGCAGCGCTGGCAAAGCTTCCGCTCCGGAGCAGCAAGTTGGAATCCTACTGAAATTCCTCAACAGCTCGAAGAAGACACGAAATCGCCGTCGGGCCACTTGCAGAAGTCGCCATTTTCCAACCCTCGCGCTACGAAATGCTACGAAAATGCTTTCAACTACTCGATCTTCGCGCTTCGACGCGATAGATCGCGACGAACCTCTCGAAAGTCGCTATGTTTATTCGCTGTTATAGCTCTCCGGCGAACTCGAGATCCTTTCAGCACTGTTATCGAGTATTTATAATAAAAACGATTCTCTTTGACGAATCGTTATCGCGTCTCGTCGTCGTCGAGTCGAGAAATCGGATAACGAAGTCTCCAGGAGAGAATGTTTTCGCGATAAACGAGAAAAGGAATCGTGGTATAATTATATCGCTATTATATCCCGACTCTCATTGGTTCTCGTTGATTTTCGCGCGGTAAATGTTAAAAGAGACTGCTAGGAGATGTAACAGTGCCAAAAACAAAGTGAAAATGATTCGCACAGTATTCGCTCGTATGAAAAAGCACAACGGATTAAATAATATTTCGGAACACAACTGACACCGATTTCTGTTGCAGGTACGAGGATCTACAACAAGGATGGAAGAGTGTTTCCGCGCGGAAAGTTGCGGGAAAGTTGACGAGAAAGAAGCGGAAATGGCGTTCGACTCGTCGGTGAAAAGGTATATTTTATGTGCAAACGTTTAGCCGACCTTTCGGCAAGGTAAATCTCGCGCGTTGGGTGGTTTGCCGTGTAAAATAAATTTGATTGCCCGGTAAAAGTTGGTGTTAATGGAGAACGGAGTGTTTGCACGGTTCGACGCGAGGCCGTCGAATTGAAACTCGACGTGCCAACGGGTGCAGCGTGCAATGGAACTAAATTTATCGAAATCTAGAATAATTCGAGGTCGGGATTTCTTATCATCGCTGACTCGGGCCAAATTTCCGCGCTGAAAAATCGCGTTCTTCTTCGACAGCTATACCGTCGAACATTCTCGATGCTGATATAAATTTCATATAAAAGTTCGCTCGAGGAGATGTGTTTCCGATAGTACCTATATTTATTAATTTCATAGCGATTTATTCATAGCGCTATTGGGCGAACGAAAGTTTAATTAACGCAACGAGAGCCTACGAATGAATTCGTTTTAAAAATTCATAGGCTTTATTTATCAGCCTCGACAGAGACCGGTATCGCGATCTAAGGCGAGGTTGTTGAATAAAAATCATTCGGCTCCTCTTTCCAGGACAAATCGTTCGGGCAGCCTTCGGCATTAAGCTGCTTTTCGAGCGACCAGCTAAATTGCTCGGGCCTAAATAGGCCGAAGCATTAAAAGTTTCGGGCTGCTTTCTTTCCCCCGTGGAGCTGAACGATCTGGGTCAAGGTTGACGAACCTTATGGTATCTAAGGACGGAGGAGATAACCCTCGGCGGAAGTTCACGACGCGAGACAAAGAGCAACCCTCTGCTGTGACGCGTCTGGTTTCAGGCGGAACGTCGCCTAGACGCCGGATAATCCGAGTTTATTCTCAGTTTCGCGTTCAGTTCGCTTCGATGTCTCGTAATATTTTTCTCGGTATGCTAATGCCGTTAATACTACTACAGCGGATTTCTTTTAACGATCGGTCCTGCCAGAGAATAAAGTTCCCGCAGTTGACAGGATTTTTAGTCGCTTCGTTCAACAGGGCGAGCAACGTAACGCGATTACTTTCTATTTTCATTTTTCGAATAACTTTCCACGAACGTTTTCCCGGTTTTTACGTGTAACCTCGTGGCTTTTTCGCATGAAACGCTCCTTTATCTCGTTTTTATTCAACGGGATAATACGGCGGTGAAAAGAGAGGCAGAAAGTGACGTATTAGCCGAGTGACATTCGACGAAGTTATTTTTTTGTTTCGTTTGTTTGTTCCATGGGATACGGGAAACGGAATTATTTCCATCGATGGAAAATGTGTCCCAACGGGCCGCAGATGCGGATTTGGAATTAAATCGTGACATGTGTTATACGTCGCGAGTTAAATATATCTTAAATTGAAATATCGGGATATTTGCGCGACGTCGAGGGACATTCGTTTCAAATGCGTAGAATTTACCTATTATTTCCCCCGGCACTGTGAATAAATTGCGCGTATAATCGGCAAATTAGCCGTGTCAGTCCATCCGGCGAAATAAACATTTTTCATCGATTTAACTCGACATCTGCCGCCCGATATTTTATATTCGAAGATAATCGAGGTCTACATCCGATATCAAGGCTCGAAACATGGAAAGGAGAGGGTACCGATGGAGGAAAATTAGCGACACCGGATAAAATAAATATTTTCCATCGACTCATTTCAACGCCTGTTATTCCACGGTTGGTACATCGCGAAAATCGAAGTCAAGGTTCAAAGCATTTAAAGAACCTGCTATCCGACACATGGCCCATCGCGAAAATCGAAGTCAAGGTTCGAGGCGTTCACAGAAGAATACAAAAATAATCCTACCATTATCGAAGACCCTATAAAGTCGAGGAAAATTAGTCTCGTCGGTTCCCTTTAAAAAGCAAATATTTCTTCATCGATTTATTTTGAGAGCCGTCTGACATTTTGTTAAGGACGACAGCAATCTAAGTGAAAGTCGCAAACGTTTGTAAAACACGAAGAATTATCGAACTCCGTTTGAAATCGAGGAAAATCCACTAACGAACGTCAACGTGCAATTTCTTTGTTTTCCTTGCTACAACATCGAACTTCTCCGATGAAATGATCCAAGATCCATCGGGATTCTCGAGGAACAGGTCGTAAGTCTCTGTATATCGAGAAATAATACCACGACTTGCTCGTTTTCATTTCGAACGACAACGCGCGGCCCTTGTCTCTCCCTCTCAATTCGGAGAATCCAACCGAAGAGGATCGTAAATCAAATCGCAAGGATTCGCAACCCTTGAAAGGGCCCTCGAGCTTTCTTCGCGGTGGACGCCGTTATCGCGGCACAAAGGCATTTCCTCGGCATGGGAGCTAAAAATCCATTTACCTTCATCGCGGCTTTGAGGCTCGTGGAAAGAGGGCGAAAGGAAGGGCGAATTCGTGATAAACGTAGGGGACAAGGCGAAACCACGGAGGACGAACGAGCTTGCAAGGGATGAACGGGAAAGCTCGGCCGTGTCGTCTTCGATAATATTTGTATTATTGATCGTGCCACCGCGGAAGACTTCCGACGCGGGGCGTCTCCATCTTGGATCCGTGTGGAAATCGAACGGCTTTCCGTCCGGGTTTGCCTTTCGAAACGTCGATTAATCGCCGAATCGCGTCTGCCTGCACTCGCGTTACCATCTCAATGGGAAAATCCGAGGAAAGTTGCTCGCGAGAAGTCGATTTTCCACTTCCATCTACTCTCTTTCGTCTCGGCCACTTCCGTTCTTTCAACGCGATCATTCTATTAACGCGAAGCTGGCCGAACAACTGGAGAGAAACAAGAACGACAGTGGACTTAATGCACTTATTTAAATTTTTCAGCAGCCACTTATGAGAGACTGAAATCCTTGGAGAAGTTTCCCCGGGGGCGTGGAAGTGGGAGAGCTTGGTCTTCTCACTTCCGTCGAGGCGGAGTCGATCGACGCGTCCGTTTCCAAAGTCCTTGCCCGAGGTACTCTGTGGACTCGGAAAGAAGTAGCCTGCGAGGAATGCGGGCCCGATCGTTCAGGGTATGTACACAGATCTGTTCTTTTCTCGGGTAATTAGGAGTACTCTGCAGAATCTTTGTCGTAGAGAGAAACTGTCGCGTTTGCTATATATTTATCCTATAAGTTCGTTCTGTGACGCTATTTACATTTTTCGTTGCATTTTATAGACTATATCGACGGGATAACATCTTTTCCAACGAAATATGAAGGAGTCGTAGAACAAAAACACGACTACATATTTTCTTATTATTTAAAGGTTTATTCGACATATAATTTTGAAAAGTAAAAGTAAAAACCGGTTCGAACTTATGGGATGATCTAATATTACACAAAATCTCTATAGAACAACGTAGATGCGAAATCATTGCTTTAATCAATTTTTAATTCCCCTCAGGTACGTGAGAGTAGCGGTTCGAGGTGTGTCGAAGACGAAATGAAGCTGAATAAATTAAAATAAATTCGAGAAAACCACGACAAGTGTGAAAATTTCTGTGTACCACCCGTTATATCGCCACCGTTCAATGGCTCCTTCTATTCTCTCATTTAGTATCACTATCCGCGATTAAACACGCGATATCACGTTCCCGCGAGCGTGAACCAGACGAGGCAGTTATTCGATTTCGCGTCTCGTCGTCGTAAATCCTCGTGAGCTGGTTCGAAGCCGAATGGCCGCGCGCCACGTTTTCCGCTTCGATTTCGTGTTATTTCAGGATATTCGGGCCCGGTCGGCACACAAACGACGTAATCGTACACGCGACAGGGTAAACCAGTAGTGCACGAGTCGCGCCAGGACTGAACGGGAATTATTATCGGTGGAGTTTCAATTAATCCGCGCGAGGATCCGCGCCGCGCCCACGCGGGTCGTCGAGCTCTCTGTCGGGTCGACGATACGCAGAGTCCTGCGGGCTTAGTCGCTGGAATACGGGTCAGGCAATTCGGGTCAACGGGAAACGTCCTTCGTCCCGCGATTCCCTTTATGCACTTCCATGGTGTCCATGGTTATTTCCGTGCGCGAGGCTGCAGCGTGCCGTGGCACACGCCCAGCTCGCTCCGCGACTCGCTGCCAGCCATTTCGCCGACGATCCTCCCTCCAGGCTGTTCCGCTTTTATTTTTAAAGCCGTCCATGGACGTCACACGGGGATGTCTTGATTCCACCATCGTAATCAAAAGCGTCCTCCCAGAGACCTGTCCTCCCTCTATTCTGCGCGATCGTCGCGACGACGAGAGCCACCCCTCCGCGGATGCTTCGGTCCAGCAGCGGAATCTTCTTCTCGCAGCTCAATTGTATTGTATATCTCGCGAATATTTAATTTCCAACAAAAAGAATAGAAGATCTGTCTGCATGCGAGACTTATTCCTTCGCGCATCACCTGTTTCAATTTCCTCGGATTTTTGAATTATTTTTAGAGCAGGATTCCATCGTCGAAATCGTTTTATTCTGTTCTCGTGGAACCTCGTTCGCTCAGGGTCGCCTGGAATATCGGAGTATGGCATATCTGCGTCGAGACGGTCGAAATCGAAATTGAATAGAATCGTATCGACGTTGCTCTGAGGATCAGGCACGTTTGCTTCGTCACGGATCGCGACAGGGTTTCAGCTTCGCGTCATCCCGGTTTTTACGAAATTCCCAGTTCGTGATGGGCTCTGACAATTCACGGTTTGTTTGAGACCAACGGGGCGAACGACGAAGGCATAAGCGGCTGTTGAGACAAACGACGAAATGACACATGGACTCGCGCAGTTTCGAAATTTACCGTCGCAACGACGGGACGCGGGCTGAACGGATGCCAAGTGCTACGCCGAGTCGAAATAACGACGGTGGTAAGAATATTCTTGTTAATAAGGGGGCGAGTTACGCGCGGCGGAAACGCCGGTCGACGCTACTCGAACGAGAGGTAAGAGCTCGTCGAGACGCTGCTGCGCGATCGTTCTCGGCTCGTTCGCGTCTAATTACGTTCGTTCTTGTTTCACCTACACCGGCGTAATTCGAATATCGTCGTCCGTAGAATTCTGCGTTCTTTTCCCTTCTGCGTTACGTAAGTTATGTAGCTTTGTTCTCTTAATTAATCTTCCAGCTGCCTCCGAGCGATCGCGGGGTTAGTCTTCGGGAGTTTCCCAACGTTACGGATTATCAAGGCTGTATCGAAATACATCGATTACGCATTTCCATGGGAAATTAAGTATCTAATTAGTAGAAAATTCGTGTTCGTTAAAGACGGCGGAGTATCGAGTTTTAGGGCAGAAGGTCGTATCCCAGTCTCGGTTGTGCAAATTTTCACAGAATAGCGAATTCTTTCAAAGCATCTTAGATATTAAATATAAGAGCTTAACTCTTTGCATCGTAACGACGAGTGTAATGAGTTCTTCAAATCTCGCAATTATCGCGCGACCATAATTATATTTAACGCGTTTCAACGTGCAGAGGATTAGGAGAATTTCGAAAATTGTTACCAATCTTTATTGTGGATGGTATAAAGGTATAAAATTAAATGCCTCCCCGACGTATAATTTTTCAGAATTAAATCGCAGTGCAAGGGATTAAATAAGATTCTTTTTAATTACACACAGGGAAATTTTGACTACGTAACATATATTTACCGCGAAAGTTCCACAATCTCACGAGGCTCGAGGCAACCATCTCCACCGCATACACAAATCCACCGCAGTTTCAAATGCCGTATAGCTCACTTTGATTCGTTCCTTTGTACTTACGTACGGTGTATGTACGTTACGAAAATTAATAAGGCTACGTGGGAGATTAAAAATGGAAGTTCCCAATGGATCGTCTCGAATTCCGATTTTTCACGGTACACTTGCGCGTGTGCAAACTCGTTATAGATGACAGAACGTAGATGCCAAACGTTGTGATTTCCTTTTTCCCCCGAGTCATCTATGTTGAATCGCAACGCACGGAAATAATTCATCCCGCTTTCCTTCGCCTCTTTTCCTCCCTTTTTCCAAAATGTTACACACACGCGACCAGCTTTATCCGCGTTGCCAACCCGTCGAAGTTAATTAACGAGAAATTGTCAACGATGAAAAATCGAACGACGCGATTACCCGACAAGGAACGCGCGTTTCCGAATATCCGCGCGAAATGTCGCGATAAAGCGAAATCCCACGGTTTTGTCGGTGAATTTCGTCCGGATAACCGTGAATATTTTCGTCGAGTGTCTCGAGAGTTGTCCCCTGATTTATTCAAAAGTTGTAATGGACGTCAACGCGCGCTTCCACGAAGTTGAGGGTGTCGGCTGCCGTTCCGATTCGCGACGTTGAAAAGGGGTTGACGCGTGATTTTTGCATATTTTTCCGTTCCCGCGAGATTCCCTCACCCTGACGAATATTCATTTTGCAATCAACGTCCAATTATGTCATATTCAGCGTCGCGGAAACACTCGCGACGAAACTGCTTTTAAAAATCGTCCCGTCATCGTTCGGATTTGAAATTCCAACTGGACCGCGAGTTTTCGGCCGCGTTTCTAAATGCCGTATCGATTGGAAATTGTAACGGATCAATCGAAAATCGTTTCCTATTATGCATCTGGCTAAGTATTTCTGCCAATTTCCGGCACGGTTCGTATCGGTCCGTGTAAACTCCCACCTCTCTCCATTTATTTCTTCGCTCTCTAACAAAAACATCCATTAGCATCGGAGTATCGATAAAAATATACAAACCTTGACAATTGTGATATAAAGTCACGGGAATATTTCGTTTTTTTCGCTCTCTTTTTCTAAATTCATTCATCAGCTCCTCTGACGAAAATAGGAATCGATAAAATTGTTTTTATGTTCGATTTATTCCTTCTCTCTCTCTAACAAAAATATCCGTTAGCAACGGGTTCTAATAACAATCCGCGAATCTTTACGATCTCAACGGAAATCGGGTTTACAGATATTTTTTTCCAGACACACTTCTCGAGATTTTCGAACGAAAATTAGGATCCATAACGATCACGTTTATGCTCTTACGACTTACTACGCTTACTTAAAGAAATAATCATTTGCTTAAGGAATCTTTCTAATTCGAATGAATATTATTTTTTAATTTTAATCTACCTGTATATTTCGAGAGAAAAATAAAAAATTATTAAAAATCAAAGTCGTTAACATTCTCTTCTCTTACTTTGCTTTCAAACTGAATTCCAAAAAGTCGGGCTAATTTCATCTGATGGGAGTTCAAACGACATCCTTCGCTTCGTCGCCGATTATCGTAAAATTTCGATTTCACCGAAGTTTCCGTTTCACCGGCGACGCGATAATTCTGCCGGAAATCAGAATATCCTCCGAATAAATTCGAAGGAACTTGGTTGCCACGTTATACGCGCTCGGGGTAACAAGCTGCGACCTAATGCCACGGTTGGAGGGCTCGGTAATTACATGGTTAACTGGAAGACGTAGCTTATCTCGAATGTTTTACGATGGAGCACGCCTATTGACCTTAACTAAGTACTCTTTCTCCCTGCCACTCGCGAAATGCAGCGTTTCCCTTTGCTTCGTTATTTTTCCTCCACTCGTGGAACGTCGAGGAGTAACGTGTCTTTACTGCCGCGTCTACGTCGAAGAACACGAAGGGCCGCCATCTTTTTCACCTGGCCGGGCGACCACATGATCTCGGTCGAAGGTCATAATTTCCACCTCTTTCCAGCGGAAGTTTTACGAGCTCCATACATCAAGGTTTAACGCGATATCCGGGAGCCGTTGAAAGATTCAGATTACCTGGCTCGTCGTGTGCATTATGCAGTTAACCAGGATAACTCGTTTCGATTTCACGGATTTTTTCCTTGGAATTTTACAGGGTTGCTTCCAGTCCATTGCGTTTTACTACTCGAGACACAGAGGTGCGATTTGGGGGTTGGAAATAGTGGTAATTCGACGACGATCTTATTCGTCAATTATTTCGTTACGAGCTTGTAAGTCTGATTTTCACGAGGGACGAGATAAAAGTCTTCGAGGAGAAAAGATCGACGAAAGAAATCATTACTAACTCGCACTGTTTCGAATTCTAAATTTCGATTCATCATTTCGTGGATATCTGATATTAGAAATTAGATTATCCAGCTTCTTCTTGGACTCTCAAACAATTTTAACTCGCAGACCGTCGTTATTTAGCTCGTTCGCGAATTTTCGAAATTCAATATGAAGCCAACTTAACCACGAGCCATCCCCTCGTTTATACCCTTCGTTTTGAAACGACAGTGACTGATTATACCCAAGAAGATTCAACTTCGATCGATGTCCTCCCAGCTTCTTTAACGAGTTTCAGTTTCTTTAAACAGTCTTCCAGTTTTACTCCCGGCCAAAGGACGAGACCGGGAAAATTACGGAATTATTCAACCCCGGAATCTTTATACCTTTCCACTCGATTTAATTCTCCAACTGCTTCCACCGATACTTTGATATACACGTAAATCAGCGTCCAAAACCCGACACCCTCTAAACTGCAGATTGCTTCATGCGCGTTTCTCGCGGTACACGATATATTCGATAACCACGCGCAATTACACGCGAAATTTCTCGTGACGAGGCTCCCGTAGTTCTCGAGCGATCTCGAACAACTCGGAACATCCCCGAACTACCCCGAACTACCCTCGAGAATCGTAGAAATAAGGTACGCGTTTCGAGGGCCATCTTCTCGGTATCGGATTTCGAGGGAACTCGCGTCGCGAATTTCTTGCGAGTATCGATGATTCTGGGATAAGGAATTTCACCCGCATAATGCAACGGCAATTTTCCGTCGGATTTTCCCATCCAAGCAGCCGCAGTTAGGCCAGTGGAGAAGTCTGTTCCGTGCAAATTAGCTATATCGCGGGACGCGAACACGTCGGGGCCAGATTGCGGCAGTAATGTTTCTGTGGCCTAGCTTAGGGTGCTCTGCCCGAGACAGATGTTCCCGTGACACTATGTATAAATTCTCATAGCGATATTTCCCCTGGAACGAGTTCCTCCCGGTTACAGGGCCTCTTAAGCGAGCCGCAATCCGTTCCGCTTTAATTGCTCGTGGCGAACAAGCGCGCGGCCAATGGCAAAAAGGAACAGAACGCTCTTTGGATACACGCTGCTGTTCATCCCGTTACTCCACGCGGGTTTCCGTTATCGTTTGCCGCGGATTTTCCTCTTTTTCTTTTTACCTTCGCTTCGAAAAGTCGGAATTAAACGCACCGGCGGGAACGTTCAGAGCGAATGTCGGTAGGAATGAGAGATAGGTCTGAACGGTTATTCGTGGTAGATTAACTATTTTTTCGACTGACCACGATGGTCAATTTTTATATTTCTGGTGTAGGAATGGTCGAGGGATTCTGCTTGATGTATTCGTAAGCGTAAATCTTTTTTAATTCCAGAGAATTGGCGCTGTTAAATTAACGATAGAGAAAAATGTGTCAGATAAAAGTCGAAGGTGGAAGGTTGGAGGTTGCTTCTTTGAAGATGGAGGCCTTCCGGACGTCCCAAGGTCCCGGTTATTTCCTTCGGCGGACCGGTGTATTTCTGTATCTTTTTATTCCTGATTCTCCGTCTTATCTATAAATTGCAGCTCCAAGGAGATCGCAGAGATCGGGAGATGGCGATTTCGCGAGAATTTAATTTCGCCCAGGTACTCCGTGTTGCGTGCTTTTTCAACGAGATAACAAACGGGACGAGGGTAATAGAGCTGAATATAGGGGAATTATATTTATTATGCAACGTGTTCCGTTTAATGACGTCAAATCAGAAGCGTTTCGTTGCATTAATTATTTCGACAATGCTCGGGTAAATACCCAGTACGTTAATTCGGGCCATTTACACGAGTACCGAAATTAACTGGCAGAGATAATTTAAATTGCAACTTCCTTCGCCATGAATTTCGGCCAAGATTGCTTTGAAATTTTTCACTTATCTATTTTACGCCGCTCCCGAAGGTATTCTGAATTCACGTCGTCGGAATTCCAGGAGGAAATTATTTTTCTTTATGTCTTAATACCTTCTCGCTTCGTTATGGTGATCTTCTGCTTGAATTTTATAGTTCGGATAAATTGTAAATATTTTTTAATATATTTAATTGACGACGTACTTCTCTGTTATTTTCTGGTATCTATATATATATAGTACATTTATTATTTATTTGAAATCGAATTTTTTTATTCCACTAGAAATTCAATGATTTTAGTTGCAAGTTAGTTATAAGTCAATTCCATGTCACGTTTATTATTTATTTCAAATGGAATTTTTTCATTCCACTACGAGCTCAACGATTTTAGTTACAAGATAGTTATAAGTTAATTCCATGTCACGTTTATTATTTATTTCAAATGGAATTTTTTCATTCCACTACGAATTAAACGGTTTTAGTTACAAGTTAGTTATAAGTCAATTCCATGTCACGTTGTACCAGTTGGATTTTAAATAACAAGGATTTAATACGGACCGACTGTATAAATTGCAGAGAACACCGCGAATCGTAATAAAGCAAGAGTTGCACTTAAAGTTAATTAAAACTCGACAGGATTTCAAAGCCGCAAACCTAACCCAATCCGCGAATGTCTGCAGCACCCGCAAAGAACTTTGATCTTACGACTCGTCTCGAACTAAACCGAGAATTTTCAGCTTCGCCACTTCACGTCGAATAACCGCAAAAACTTTCCACTTGCCCAGCCTTGGCCAGTAACCATAGAAAATTCCCATTTAACAATTCGTCGCACGCGACTGTGCAAACTCCGCGGTAACTCGCAGCTTCCCGTCGATTCTCCGAAGAAACTGCCAAGAACAGCCTAAACCTCGGCTCTAGAATCCTATTTCAACTTCGATCCGCTTTATCGACGATTCTGAAAAATTTCCGACACCGTCTCGAATTAACGCTCTAGCGACTCTTCATCTGAAAGAAATCACGAAGCTCGTGTCACCGTTCTTGCAACCACCGCTCTTCCAACCCTTCCTTCCCTCGATGATCGATCTTCCACCGCGATCTTCGTCCCTGAACCTCGAACGAGCCGTCTCCTTTGCACACTCCGTGGCACCCTCCCGAGAAACCATTAGATTTACTTCTCCTATCCGGAGAATCGGATCGAAACCACGTTGAATTATTGAGCCGGTCAGACCGCGGTTATATCCGCGCTTGGTCGGATGCACGTGTAACTCTGTCGCATCCTGTCTCGCGAGTAATTAATCAGCTTCAACCGGGAAGCAGCGGCGCGTGCGTTTTGATCGTGTCCGTCAGCGCAGGCGAAGACTCGTTTGGGACTGTCAAAGGAAATCGGTATGGAAAAGCGTCGTCGTTTCGCTCCGGGTGTTTTCCGCCGATTGCTTTCGATATTGCTGATTAATTTTCGACAGCCAGTCACCGAAGGATTTTATTTCGATATGCTTATGAAACGCGTGATTATCGCAGACACGGTACGTCGACTTGGCGACGAATAACCCGTTTCAAGCGTGCAATTTGATGTAATTATTTCACTCGGCCGTGTTCTCTCGCGTGTGTATCGCGTAGTCGGAAATTCGGGATGACTAATCAGCGGCAGGCATGAAAGAAGGAAAGGGGCGAGAGGTGCACAGATTTAGCCGACGTGACGAATCACTTTGAAGCCGTGCTTAAGACAGCTGTAATTCATACACTTGGCAAATTGAATCCCTTGTTATTCGAACATCTTGGATAGCGTTAGGTTGTTCGAAAAGTAATTTCGTTTGTTCCCAACAGTAGACTTAATTGTATTTTTTCACAGCCAACTTCACACTTAACACATTGACTTTTACGCAAATTTAGCTCGTCTTGCTCTGGGTGTCACGGTTTTATTTTAAAGAAAACGTGAAGTTATGATCTAATCTAAGTTATATTTTTAATAGTCTTAATAATAATTTTAATAATAAAAATTGATAATCAATATATTCTCTACACTGTATACATTTTTCATTCATCCTTTCTAATAGTTTCTAACTCAAATAGCCATTTGTAGCTAATCTAAACTTGCAGCACCCACTGCGAGATATCTCGTAGCTGGCAGTATTGGTACAGACGTTTACTACGAGATATCTCGTCATTGACAGTTTTGGTACAAACGCTTACTACGAGATATCTCGTAGTAGACAGTCAATGGCTTAAGCCGTATAAATAAAAAAAAAAAAACGACATGACTTTCCGAACAACCCAATAATTCCGCAGTTATATCCAATTAAGCTTCCCTCATTCGACTCTTTACGTTGTTTCGAGATAAAATACGCGTTATTCTGTGCCGTGTTGAAGAGAGATTCATCCGAGTTATTCGAATAATCGTCAAAGGGATCGATGGTGAGTCAAAGGAATAGGAGAGAGGAGATATTCACATCGTTGGAAAAGGATCCACGGATCGAAGTAGGTCGAGGTACGGTGCAATAACAGAATCAAAGCAGAGAGAGAGATAACCCGGTCTGACAGACGGATTCATCGTAAAAGTTAATCGCGAGGAAGCAGACTTGGTCTGTTCATCCTCATCCTGCGACAAATCGTGCCCGTGCCATTAGTTTGTCTCGAGTGCGTCGGTCATTCACGGTTCTCGAAAGTCGCGACGCGAAGGGTGGAACTTTGACAATGCGGGGTAACTTTCACACTCGATTCCATTCAACCCCACGCGTACATCTTCCGCGCGATATACACCGCCAGTCGCGCGTTTGGTCTCTCTGTACTTGCCAGGCTCTTTCATTCCGTCCAGACAAACTACGCAGACGTTCTTTGCGCGCGTTCAGGGATCACGAGACTCACCCTGAAACCTGGACAGGCGTATATTGTTTCGTCGCAACGCTTTGATCTCGGTTCAGGCATTCCGTGCATCTTCCACGTTCGGTGTTTGTTGTAAATATTCGCAACGGGTTCTTGCTTTTGCAATATACGGTGGATATTGCTAACGGTCGTTTCGTGTTTTTAATCGAGTGGCAATTTTGTCTCGATGTTTATCCCTTGGGATCAACGATGCGATAAGGGCTTCAACTTTACGAGTCTCTGTTCTGGACATTTAGAAACGCTCGTATTGGCTTTTCATTTAAGCTTGAATTAGTTTAATCGTAAAATGCAGTGTATATCTGTCATTATCACTGCATAAGTTATTTCATTGACACGCATTCTTCATTAAAGTTAATCAAGAATCGTTAAAGTGTTATTATCAACATGTCTAACATGTCGCGAGTTTCAACGTGGATGGAACTAAATATTGGTTAACTAAAATTATATACTACGATGTATAATTGAGTATAATTTAATAAGGTTGTTATATATATATATATATACACAATTTTTATTCATTTAATTTACGTAAGAACTTCGACGGAATGCTGTTTCGCAATACCGTATAGACCTTGAACTCGCGTAACGTGCTTCTGTTTATAAAGAGTTTTTACTCGAACGACACGGTAGTATTACACTTCGGAGTCGCCTTATTTGCCGGGGTGAATATGGAATTAGGCGATGTAGATTTCTCGATAAACGATCATATCTCGAGCGTAGAATCGAGTGTAAAATTGTGGAGTGAAACTCTTGGGCGGTGTTATCTCGATCCTCGTGCTTTTTGCAGCCACGGCGGAGAACGAAATTGGGGTGTGATTTATCCTGGAGGAGAAATGCGGAGGGAAGATGTTATCGGTGGATTTAGTCAGTGGGTAAAGCTGTGGGATCTAAGCGAACATCCGAGTTGGAGTAGCACGTTAATTGGAAGTACCGAAAATATTTCAGCATCTAACTTTTCCGTGTTACAGATAGCACTGTAACGAAACTTTAATTCCTTCTAATTCGTTCCGAGACAAAGCGAGAATAAAACTCTTTGAAACTTGCGAAGCTCGAGAACAAGTCTTTTTACTTATCCTCCGTGAGAGGAAGCCGAGACAGTACGATGGTTGTATTAAAATTTCAGTCGAATTAAAATTATTTCCGCGTTCAATGAGATATAAAGCTTCGCCTGAGTAATTCCCGAGGATATTTATCGTTAAATCGTTAAAACAAACAGTATATTTCTCATTCGACTGGTGAACAAAACCGAGACTTTGAAACTTTGTTTCTCTTTGCAGTCGTTCCGTCCACCAGGCTCGCAACTTCGATGTTTACTCGTTGCTTCCATTTGTCGCAATTTTGTTCCAAAAACAAAGCTCCGAGTCCGCGTGTCATCGATTATTCAGCAACAATAGG
Organism: Euglossa dilemma; assembly: GCA_002201625.1. Lineage (NCBI taxonomy): Eukaryota > Metazoa > Arthropoda > Insecta > Hymenoptera > Apidae > Euglossa > Euglossa dilemma. The sequence goes on along the minus strand of NIJG01000290.1, from coordinate 197,187 downwards.
AAAGTACTTTCTCTGCTAATCTTTTTCATTAATCTCGTGTCCCTGCATCAGGATGTTACAGTGGACTCACCTTTTGTTTCGTCATCCCCTTTTCAAGGATAAATACCAGAGCAGGACAGATCCTATTAAAGGTCGCAATTAATCCAGCAAGCAGAAAGGACAGAAATTTTCCCTCGTTTCCTCGGTAGCGTCATTATTCGACCCTTTGATATTCGAAATAGCATGACATATTGTAAATAGTCCCCCTTTTCTTCGGGAAAATTGGATACTTTCGGGTTGAACGAAATTTTTATATTCATCGGATGTAAAACGAAAACTCTTTTGATTTCGAACGACGAAAAGGGATTATATATAGTTTATACACGCGATTGCTTTTTACCAAGAAATTTCCACGAAATTCACGGTATTTTCGATCTTTCATACTTCAAATTCCCGCTCAAGGTTGCAATTCTCTCGAGGCGACGAGAAGTTGATAAACCATCGGATCGAGGTCTGCCAGAATTCACGGACCAGTTACTCCACGTCGAGAGTTAATTTTAAAATATCCCGCCATTTTCTTCCCCTCTCGAAATTCGACGAGTTACTCTGAGCATCGCCGCGACGCCTCGCCGTTCGTTTCATTTCGCTCGTCGGCTCAATTTCAATTACGAAAAATCGCCTTCTTTGATCTCGGCGCGCGTCTGTCGCCATTTTGGTTTCCCTCGGAGTCTCCGTTTTTCGTTCGCGACAATCTCGCTTTTTGCTCGGGCACAGGCAAGGGAAGTCATTGAAAGCACTTGATGCGAGAACGAGCAGACTCGTGGAACTCGATATTGACAAGCTCCGGGTCGTGGATTCGCACACAGGTATGTCGGAACTCGTCGGAGACATGATCAGATCGGTGCATCCGAACGTAGATGATTGCGGGCTTCGGGGACTCGATTTAGACGACCGCAGATCTATTGTGAGCCGATACAAGCCACTCTGAATTCATAGAATCTGCAGCAAATAACCATCACCCTAACGGAACTCGGTATAAACAATTACGGCCGTGAGAGGTTTGATACAGAAGACCGTGAACCTTGGTAGCGTCGTATAGGTCACCTGGGATCACTGAAATTCCGAATAAGTTCTGCTAAGCACCAGCGTCTCGATGAACATTACGAATCCTCGGGGTCTGATAGAGGCTACTTTGAATTGCTGGGATCCAGCGTGGATAACTCGGAGCAAACTCGGAATCCGAGGGAATTCGGTGAACCGTATCGTGCATCTCCTCGAAGAAATTGCAGAGTATCTTGGGAGTTTAGCATGAGTCGAAACCTCCATGCAAATTCGATATAGACCGAACCGCTGATCGATAAGACCAATGCAGGTGTCTCCTGATTTATAGGGCTTGATCTGTAACTACCAGAGACGCTATTGGTTGCAGCTGTTTCACTGTCCTTACCTATTACGTCTCTGCGTCTATTCAAATTTTGAGATGCACCAAACCTTCGATCCGATCCTGATCTTATACCGTTCTTTCCACGGGAGTTTACTTGGTTCGTGAAATTTATTTGAATTCGGAAATTTTCTCGGGTTATTGAAGTTACTTCGGTGTTTTATTTTTAGTTTATCGTGTCTATAAAGATCTCGAAACTCATTTAAGCTTTTTTTGTATTAGGTTGTCCCATAAATTCGTTCCGCGGTGATATTTACATTCTTCGTCGCATTTTATAAACTATATCGATGATTAACGTGTTTGTCAATGAAATAGGAAGAAGTTGTAGAACAAAAGGGCGATTAAATTTTTTCTTAATATTTAAAGGTTTATTCGACGTATAATTTTAAATGGTAAAAGTAAAAACCGGCACGAATTTATGGGATATTTAAGCTGTAACTTCGCGATAACCGAGATTTCGCGATCGAAGCCGAATTCTATAGTTGAAAAAGTATTTATAATCGACTTCTTCGACACGGACGTCATCGATCATCGGTCGGCACGCGCGACAGCAATCGCGCACGTATTTTCGGCGCCGATGAATTATGACCGGGGAAAGTGTCTGGCGTGGAAAGAAAGGTGAATCATCTCGATTCGTATTTCCCAGCACAGGCTCGCTGTTATTCCGCTGCTGAAAATTCTATCCCGAGCGTTATAACGAATTCGCGGATGTTTGGTAATGGCTGGACGCGCGCGAAACAACCCTGCTTAATAAACGTATTCGCAGGCGAACGAACGGGGGTACGTGGCGGCGATGGGAAAATGTAATTATCGGATTTCTGTTATCGTATCTAAATTTCTGTTTGTTCACGGCCGCACGATCGCCTCCATCTGTGCATTCGCAGACACGTGAAAATAAATATTTAACGACGTCCGCGATAATGGCGGCGGGGCTGCGGTCGTGGGTCTATCTGGGAAAAAATAGCCAAGGGAGCTTTTTCCCTCGCGAACCGTTCGCGAGTGACAGAGGGTCCGGACATTTCGCCGATACACTTTCGATCGATGGATACCATCCGTTCAGTTAATTAATTCCGAATCTGCATGGCCGGCGCGGACGATCGCGATTTGGAATTTTGCCGATTTCGATGAAACCAGAGCGACGTGTCCCTGCCATGTTAACACGCGTGACAGGTTTCCACGACGATTATCACCGAGACTCGCCAATTTTTCCCAATCGATGATAACTGGGAGCAACGTTTACACGCACGAATTTCCAAATTTTCCACGACCACACGCCTCCGTGCCAACGCCGCTGTCGCTTCGGATCACCGATCCGGTAATTTCCGTCGGATCTTTATTACATTTTTAACGAATCCGCGGGCACCGTTCATGCGATGAGATTGACCCGTTGGTTGGTTGGAAAAATCCAGCGATTCATGGAAACTCGAATCGATTAACGCTCATCTCGCGAGCTGCCGAGGAAAAATTATCGGCCCGCGCGGTACGTCGTCCATCATCGTGCCCAAATGCTCGTCCTATTTTTACGATATTTTTGTTTCACGTAATACACCGACACATCGGCGTTTCACTTTTATCCGGCAATGAATATATTCGCGGAACGCCGAGGTCGAAGATTGGATTAGGCAATTTGTTCGTGACAGGCTGGTTATTTTTACACCGGCGTAAATCAAGTTTCGACGACGGGGAAAAATAGAGAAGCTTTCTCGTTGCGCGCTTACGCGCGTACACACGCTGCCTGGACTTATTTTCCGCTCCCTCTTTTTTTTTTCCTTCTCCCTTCCCGCCGCCGTCGCCGAGATAAAAGAGCTCGCCGGGGCAAGAAAGACGTGAGGCCCTCGAGTTATCAATCATACTTTCAACGGAACGCGACCGCTCCCATTCACCATTCGATTTTTCGCCCCGAGAGATGCCTAAAACGCTCGGAGAAGCTGCGCCGAACGATCCAAGTTCTCGTTCAGCCGGCCCAACTATAAATAGGGATCACTCGTAAATAAGGCTGTTGGTGTTTAAACATACGCGATGGCTTGCTCCAATTACACGCACTCGAAAGAATCAGGGTAAATATTATGGCATTCCGATCTCGAGAACAGGCTGACTGCTACCATCCAATTCCGGCTTCTCCTCGTTCCCTCGCCATAAATACTCGCGGAAAGAAATCCCACTGAACGCTATTTAATCAGCGATAGCCCGGCCGTTTATTCGACCAGGTTTGGAAACCGTGTTCCGCGCGATATTTCCCGAATGAACCGAATTAACGTGCGCGAGGGGTGTAACGCCGGGAAACGGGGGATGCAACTCGCCGTTTCATTCGCCAGTCGGCGTTTTCGAATCGTAAAGCAAGAATTTATTCCCTCTCGTTTCCATTCGAGGATTCTGTTCTCAAAAATCGTGAGTCTTCCATTTTCCTCGCGTTCTTTCCAATTTCGAGTCATTCTGTATCCACATTTACCCCTGTCGAATACTGTTACCATCTTATAGATTCTATTCATCGATTTTCGATCACGAATTGCGATCTTTCAGCGATCGGGTTCTCTACGAATCGAATTAAAAGTCACTTCAGCGTTAAAGTTATTCTCTCGAAGATTTTCTTCCTGGTTCTCTCTGCTGAACAAGTAAGAACGGTATTGGAGAGGGTGAGTCGAAGCGAAACTACCGAAGAAAAGCTCACCCTTGTTCTAGCTACTGTTGCAACCCCGATCGACCCATTCCCTCGTTTCGCGAACAAAGATCGCGAGTTTGTTCCCATGACGAGTATTTCGTGACGCGGTTGCCTTCGCCACGACCGATTCCTTCGACACCCACGCTGACAAAGGGGTGAACCCTCGCCAGACAGGAACCAGGGGATTGCACGCGTCGCAAATAACGGGGTGTAAGTTGCACGGGGCCAAGTTTGTTAATTAGAGACGAACGGATTAATGGGGGAACTCGCTTATTGCTTCCGATCGAACTTGCCGCTCTTTAATAATTTCAGCTGCGTATCACGTTGTTATTATCGCTCCGCTGATAATTTAAATTGCGATTCGCGTAGCGCGGATTTGATTCTTGGCGCGGCCGGTTTTCACGGATTATTCGGGGAATAAAATTCGCGGATATCTGGTAATTCGGTCGGAAAAATAATTAAAACTCGGTATTCTGTTTGGTATCGTTAATTCGCAGGGAAGTTTCTCCGTTGCAGTCCGGTGCGGTGGGTTAATCGGTTTTTAAGCGAAATTCGAGGGGAGTGGAGAGGTGAATTCGATTAGGATAGTTTAGTGTTGCGATAATGAGCGTAATCGGTAAGAAGCTGTATCGCGTAGCTCCTGTAACCGGTAAATTCTCAGTTTCAGCACCGGTTATTACTTGGCTGGTGTAATTAAATTGCACGTTCCCTGTTTCAGGACTGCGATTCTTGTAACTGCTATCGTGGATCGAGTTAAGTAGGGACAGAATAACGAGTGATTTTAATTAAAGCAGCACGTCCGACTTAAGCGAAGAGGAGGGCCTCCGCTTCGAGGAGCACCGAGCAGCCTCGCGTCCCTTTCGAATTTATCGCTTAATAATTTTAACGATCGAAACTCGGACAAATTTCGCGGTTCCCCGTTGAATATTTGATGAAAGACGCTCGGGGAGCTTGCTGGAATAATAGCACGGTCAGACGTTTGATAGTCGGAAATTAATACAGCGATTACCATCGTTCCGTCCATCTATTATTCGCTGACATATCGCTCGTGTTATCCGCGATTCGCATCGGTCGGACTGGCTAAAAATCGCAAACCGTTTTCTTACGCGATGGAGATGATCGATGTAACGACGAGCTTGCGATTCGCTTCCTAATTCGCCTACCGTTCAAAATACTTCTCCCTTTTCCATCCCAGATTAATCTTCGCGCATTCGTCGGATCAATTCTTACCCGAGAGGCTTCAATTAGGATGCATTTCTCGTTATAACAAACTCCTTCTTCCTGGCCGGGGAAAATGAAAGAGTAGGAAAGGAAAGGGAAATAATAAAGGAGAGAAAAGAGAGAAAAAGAGACGAAAAGGAACGGGGATCGTTACGCTCCATTAACGGCGGCAAGAAGTTGAGCGATTCGTCGCAAATGGAGTTCTAGGTGGCACTTTCAGCGGAAATATCGCGCGAGAAGGGGAAACGGCGATTAATTATTCGCAATCGAAGACACTCCGCGGATCAGGGTACGGATCGTCGTGTCACGTTCGCGTGACGAACGGTATTTTAATTATCGTAATCGCGTTAAACGACGATCCCGGAGCCGATCTCTAGCCGATTCGCCGATTCGTCGCGTTACGTGACTTTTCGCCGTTCGAATCGCCTGCCGAATTTATAATTAGCAGCGAACACTCTCGAGCACGTCTGGTTTCATTTACGGCCCGGCCTGAATGTACTCCAGATGAGCTGTTATGCTGCCTCGCTACGCCAACACCAATTCCGTTCGGGTAAACAACGAGCGACGTGATCATTTTTGCGAACCGTCGTGACACGAATTCGCCACCGGATATCCCCGCGAGCCTTCAAATCCTCGCGCGATCGGCTACTCGCGAACAAGATTCCTCCGAGATCGTAAAATCGTTGCGTCCACGCGACCAGAGGATATCGTTTATTTCGTTTGCAACATTTCGCGGTCTGCGTTTGTTTTAACTATCGTGGCAGAGAGGGTTCGGTATCTCGTTTGGATTATCCCGACGTGTCTTTGACTCTTCTTATTCCTTTTCTCGTTGCTCTTCTTCTTCATCTTCCTCTTTTGCTTTTGAAGATCGAATCGCGGAGTAACGCGGTTTTCTTGGCTTGCTTTCAGGCAGAATCTTCTTGAATCCGATAGCATCGGCGTGTCACATTTTCGCATTGGCAGTTACACTTCGCAGCTATCACCCGCAGATTTCTCGCATACGTCTCCTCCGTTTTGGCTCAAGGATGTCTCGGACACTTCTTCTGGTTTAGGTTGAAAGGTGTCGGCTTATTTTCATCCAGGCTCTGGCACTGTTCTCGCGTTTCGCTGGCTTCTTTAATCCTTGAATCGCCTCGCCTCTCGTTTTCTCCCTCCTTTTTCACCACTTTTTACCCCATTCATCGTTGAAATTCCTTTTTCAGTTGCCTCGCACTCCTCTCTTCTTTTTTCTCCTTCTCCTTTTTCCCCCCTATCGTTGAAGTCACTTTTTTGATGCATTTGCGCTCTTTCTTTATCGCTGGATTTTATTCCCTTTGATGTGCTTCCACTGCTTTTTTTAACGTTGAAATTCTCCTCCTTTTTTCCCCTCCCAGCGTCCTTGCACATTTTCACATTCCCAGAATCGCTCTTTTAGCGTACCCGCGCGGCTTTTTTATTCGCAAAAATTTTGGCAATTTTTTTATATTTTTCCTCCTCCTCCGCTCTTCTTTTTTACTTCTCCCCGCGTGTTCCTCCCACTCCCGTCTTTTTCGTCCCTGTAAATTTGTCCCTTTCGGGAAACTGCGTTCCTCCGCTTTCCCAGAGTTCCTTGTAATCCCTCCCCTCGGCGGGATCGTCTTATCAGACATGCAAATATCTCAGAGTCGCCAATTTCGTCACGGTGGACGAATCCGTGAAGATACGTTCGAAGAAGAAGCTCCCGAGGGATGACAAAATATACGTTTTACTGATTCGAGGTGGACATTGTCCACGAAAATCATTCAAAGTCTCTAAAACGCTCGGGAACAATTTTGGTGAATCATCGATATCTCAGTACTCACATCAGATTTTGACAAATTAAAAAAGTTCGATTACACTCGAGCATCGGTACAATTTCATCCCTAACACTCTCAAGATGATCAGGTTAGCCATAGAGAATAATTTTAGCGAACAATCGGTATCGGAATAGACACTTCGGATTGCGTCAACTCCAGAATTTTGATGATTCGAGCGCGGCAATACAATTTCGCTAAAAATTCGACGATCGATATCTTTTTACTCCAGAGAACGAAGGAGCAGGATGATTGACATCCGAAAATGTCGAGCACGCTGCGTCACTCGGTGGGATATTTCGGAAAGGGCAAAGGCAAAGAGAATCCGCGTCGTGGTATCGTAATCACGATCGATCGGCAATATCGGCAACGGAACGGCAATTCGACATGGCGAAAGCTCGCGCGGGCAATTCGATTCGCCTTCCCTCTCTTTTCTAATCCGACGTCCGCTAGCTTCCCGGATAATCCTCCCTCGCGGAATTAGTCATCGCGACGCGTTCCCGCTTGGTGCTCGCTTCTTGCGCATCCACGTTCAAAGAGCCGTCCCCGGAACCGGATATCGTCCATCTGGCGCAGATAAACCGCGACAATGGATCTCCGAACAGACGGATAATTCGCGCGTCCCGTGAAAAGAAAGTTAACGAGATTCCCGGAAAATTCCCCGTCACGTTTGTCGTGTCCCCTGTTTCTCACGGCTTTTCCGTTTAGCCGAGATAATCGCGCACGAGGATTTCTCTCGAACAGTTTATTCGACTAAGTCGTTTATTTAATTTTCGCTCGTGTTTTCTCGATTATTTTCGAAACTACATAATTTCCACGGAACGATTTTAATTTATTCGCTGGAATCGCGAATGTCGCATCAGATGCATCTACGTTTTCTTCCAAGTGACGAGATAATTAGGTGAAATTATCGTAGCGTCTATTTAAATATTCGCAAGTAGTTTCGTCGTATAATTTGCGCGCGTGTCGCGCGAATGGTTTTGTTTGCTCGAGAATGACGTTTGAAAATTCTTCCAGAGATAGAGCTTTCCTCGGGTTTCCCGTCTATCCGCGCAACGAAACTGTCCACCCTTGAATAACCAGAAAAACCTGTCCTAAACACACGCGAGGGTGAAATATGGACCACTCGTCCTGGGCACGAGGCTTTCAGGAGTATCGAACATCTCGAAATATTTCTATCTGGGTCGAAGAAACGCGAAGGCCGCGGTTTGACAATGAAACCCGGCGCGGCATCTTTTCCCTTGACGTCTCTTTGATGTTTCCGTTGCCAGATTTTCCGCCCGATATTTATTCCGATTAACTTGCGATTACCTTAACGGTATCTCTCTGAAATTAAACGGAATATTGTCAAGCGTAATTTATCGCGCCAAGTTTGCCCGTTAACGTTGTATAATTGGTACGTTGTACCGCTGTAATAATCAATGCAACCAATTGGAGGATAGTCGAGGAAATTAGGGTGGCATTAGTAGGTCAGTGTTTATTTTAATAATTCTCAAACGATTCCACGATAATAATTTCCCAATGAAGTTTCTATCGGATGCCCTCGACTCTTTGATGCCGGCATTTCGGCGCAATTTGCCTTGAGCTGAGATTATTTTATTACCAGCCGTTTCACAGGGCGTTGCGGACGAGTTCGACGCTTTAATCGAACGCGGCGAGCGAATTTGGTCGCGGGGTAAATATTTGCACTCACGGAGCTGGTATTTTTATCGGAATAATACGGCGCGAAAATGTTGCGGCCCCGTTTATTCGAACTCTCCCGTTTGCTCAGGGGTGAAGATACTCTAAACGTTTATTTTTAGCGGCTAACATCCTTTCTTCTCCTCCACGCGAGCCTAGCTTCCTAAGCCAAGTCCAAGGGGTTGAACCGCGCAACCCCTGTTTCGCGAAAATAAACAAGACGCAAATAAAATTCACTAATTATAACGTTTATCCATTTTTATGCACCTCGCCAATACGAGGAGAAAAAGGAATCTCGATCCTTTTGCGCTTTTTCTTCAACGTTGTTAACGAGTCTCACATCGGTCGAACAGGCGCCGATTCTTTTTAAAATTCTTTTTAAAAGCGCCTTTATCGATCCGCAATTTTCTCTGCACGTCGGTCAAACAAGAAGAGCAAAGTATCTGAAACCCTTTTCCTATTTATTAATACCGAACTTAACGACTCAGCATTGAACGTATCGTTCCCTTGCGTTCCGACGAAATTACCAGCGATATTCAAACCTACTTTTTATATTTCCTTTTACTACCTGTAACGAGAATTATCCACCACGGGAAAATCTACTTTATAAATTACATGATATTTACAACTCGCGAGGTGTAATACATACGTAAAATGGTAATCCGAAAATGTCAGCCGTGACTCCGCGCAAAAGCGCTTGGTAAATCGTGTAACATTTATAAATAACCAAGTATAATACATATTTAAACTTGCAATTTAAAAACGTGGGAACACTCGCGAATAAAATTCCAGATAAAGCGTCGAGTTACACGCGATAAAGGAATTCGGTGGATTAAATGCCGCATTTAGATGCTCTCGATTATCCGAACAATTCATTAACGAGTCGAGTCCTTGATATCCTGACATTTTCAAACGATCTCGCGGTATTTCGCGAGGAGAAATGGTATATTGAAAAAAGGACGACGTCGAGCTGGTTTATGATAATACCTCGGCGTCTAAGAATCAGAAACGGCCATTGGGAATCGTAGAGCGGTGACTTAAACCGCAAGCATCGCCTAAGCTCGGTGCGCACCAGAAATAGAATCTGGGTTTACTGTAGAGCAATACCCTCTTTAAGCATCGAGCGCGGACTGTCACCCCTATCGTGACTCCTACGACTTCTCTTTCCTTTCTTCCCTTCCAGCCATCCTATTCGCGGACGTTGCTGTCGTTCGAAGACCTCCAGCCAACAGGACAACCTCTCTCTATCTCTCGTGTCTCCAATCAAGCCTAGACCACGAATACTTTCGAATAACCGATCGTTCGAGCGAACATCGACGATGACGTAGACTCAGGGTTATAAAGGTCGAAGGAAAACGTAACTTTCCATCGTCTCTTTCTGATCTGCGATCGAATCACAGTACATTCCAAAAGATACAAAGCTAGTATATAGAATCAGGATTGAAAATTCGGCGAAAATAATCCACCGACGAAAAAATCGGCGAATAAATTCGACTCGACGAGATTTATCGCGGTAACGCGGAAACGCGAGGGAAAGTTGCGGCACAGATGAAAGGGGAAGGGATTTTCGATGCATAATTACCGTTGATTATCCAAGGGTATTGATCACTGGGCGATTGTCGAGTAATTAGCCATCGAGGGTGTAGGATGGAACTTGGGCGGAAGTTGTTCCGCTCGGAAAGGCACGAATATGGTAATCCCGAGGCAGTCGTTCGCTGTTCCAGGTATTTCTAATCAACGCACCGTTAATTATTCCGGAAAAACTGATCGGGGTTCGCCCTCTCGGGAAACGGTGGTTGCCGCGAAAAAAAGATTTCCTTTTTTCGCGCTCGTTTAAGGAAAAAACCGGAAGCCTGGCCTATTTCGCAGCGCGATAAACGCCGAGCGGGGAAATAATTTTTCCTTGCGGACAGAGGGTCTTCGCTCGCTCGTTAAGGGTGGCGCAATCTTCGGGGCAAAATATTGTCCCCACGGCGGTCCCTTGAACAAAGTTCAAAGCGTGCTGCCGCTGCAAATTAACGAACACGGAAGTTTCGCGGCTTTGTATATCCAGCAGGATGGTGGTGGAAGAGTGAGAGAGGGAGATGGCGGTGTTCTCGTTTTCCTCGAGAGACGTTCAAAAGCGCCTAACGCTTACCCGTTCGCAGGACGAAAACGCGCTTTCACCCCCGAGCAGCCCTAATTAACGCTGCTTTCGAACGCCCTCGGTGAAGCACGCGTCGAGGGTTAATTAATCTCGCGCCGATTGTACGCGTTCGCGGTTGCATTTTCGATCCGCAACTCTGCTCGAGCGAGCGTGGCGAATCAGCCCTTGGCCGCTCGGCGACACCGCGCGGAGGGTGCTTCGGTAATTGTTGCGGTAATAAACGTCGGGAATTATGGGAGTGCGACAGTGGTCGGGCCGCGACGCGACGCCTTCTCCGGCGTCCCGCGTTCAAGTCCTGGGGTTCAACAACCAGACGGCGAGGATTAAAACACCCTTTAGCCGCGATCGGCAGAGTGCGATTCCACCCCTCTCTTTCTCTCTCTCTCTCTCTCTTTCTCTGTATCTATCTATCTCTATCTCACACCTTCTCGCGAGCGACGAGCGAAAAATTATTTCACCCCGATGATCCACAGCGTCGGTTAATTTCGCGCCGTGGCTGATGACAAAATCGAGAGAGACGCGTGTGGAGCTTCTTTGGAGACTGCGACTCGTCGAGTGACGTAATCCGGTGCTTCGTTGAGGTTCCTTTGTGTTTCGAGGTATCGTAGGTGTAATTGGGCGAAACAGGGGAGCATGTTATCTTGTTACGAATCATGCGTCACGCTTGCGATACGGAAACCGATACTTCATGCGAGTATCCGTGACGGGTGTCATTCGGGAGACAGATATGCGACGGAGCCGCTGCTTTTCAGTGTGATTCGCGTTTCACAGGAATCACGCGGAAATCGAGAATGCTGAAATATCTTAATCGAGTTTTCAAGTCAGCTTAACGTGCCGTTTACCGTCGCGGTACACAGCCAGCGATGACTTTGATATCCGAAACGTTCGAGATATCCCAGGTTTCGATGAAATAATTCAACGTTTGGTAATAAGGGATCGAACGTCTGAAGGCAGGACTCTCGTTGTTCCATCAATTCGACTGCGACAATTTTATTACGACAAGCGAGTTTAATTCTATACTTCACGGTATATAGCTCGTGATTTAATTTAGATTTAATTTTCGCTCCAGCCTCCCTCTGAGAACGTTTCGTCGTAAAGTTTTGCTACGGTGCACAAAAAGAGAATTCAATTAAATTTCGTTTGGCGCTTCCCCAAAAGCCGCGATCCATCTGTCTCTTAGTTATCAGACTCCTTAATTCGCCCTGATTGTTCACATTTTTTGTGTATCCTATCTTCGCCGGAATCTCCTTTTAATATCGCAATTTCTTACCGACCGTTCTTTTACAAGTCAAACGAAATTAATCCTTCGTCGGTTTTCCTCTTCGTTCCCGAAATTCACCGATTATTTCACCGATATTTCCTTCATTCGAGTTTCACCCGATCCTCGTCGATTCGAGCCACGCAATTTTCTTCCTTCTTACTCCATTTCCCATGCAACGGCTGAATTTCCTTCGACCCCGGTGCAGTTCGATAACCCAGCAGGTTGTCGACCGGAGTTATATTCCGTTTAGTTCGCGGATCGGGAATACGAGATGCTTCTCGGTTGCGTTCTTCGTCAATGCAAGAATATACACCCTAGGATCGTCTTGCCACGGCAAACTCGCGGATTAGACGCCGGCGCCCCTGCCACGGCGATTACGCAACTCCCTCGGGTAACTTGTTAAAAAGTGGAAAAGAAGTTTCCTCGCAGGAGCGTTGCAGGAGCAAAAAACAAACTCGTCGATCGCGTTTCTTGATGAAATTATCATAGGCCGTGGAACGCCTGGGTCGCTGCTTCAGGATTAAACTGGCAGATTACGGCCAGGCTCCGACCCTCTTGGATTTATGCAACGTCGAGGGAGGATCTGTTTTAACTGCGCTTTTTATTTCCCAGTGATAATTTGCGCTAGTTTCCTTTGGCGTCGTTCTTCGACTCCGAGACACCTTGTTTTCGAATGATTCCGTATTTTTGAGGGGTTAAAATTAGGAGTGGTTATCAGCAATGTGTGAGTTATATATGGAGGATGTCTATGTGGTAGATATAAGGCATACGTTTGAGTTAGTGGTGTAGAAGAATGTGATAAAACATTTATATATATATCAACTCTAAGGCAGGGTACATTTATTTTATGACGTTATTAAAAATTTTATTTCGAACGGAAGGAAATTATGAGTGTAATATGTTATTCAAGTAAGGTTGTAAAAAATGAGTTTTTCCCGAGTTCCCTCGCTTTCCCTAATTTCTCTTGAAACTACCCTTGTTCCCTCGGTCGCCGAAAATATTGCCGAGCCATTGAACGTTTTCCCAATGGGTTTGTTCACTCGCTTCCTTTTTTAGAGTCCTTAAATTTACGACACACCACAAATATTCTTGAATTTCCTGTTATAATAATCTTAGTTATCCTTTTATTATTCTATTCTTTATAACACGCAAAAATAATGGCTTTGATATTTTTTCTTAAATTTCTAGGTGGTTCTGAGAGAATAACGAGACGCGTGGCTCGTGTATCACGCGAGATTTCTGGGAAAAATTGGGGTCCGAGAGTGATATTTAACTCGTTGATTGAGATTGGGTCCATAAAGCTTGGCTTCTGTCCGTGGTTAGCTATCAGTGACAGCGGGGTGGCGAGAAACTTTGTATTTGTAGCTCAGACGCCGGTAAGGGACAGGGATATTTTTCTAACCGCTGGGACTCGGGTTTAAAGATTAAAAGTACCCTCGAAAGTTTCGACCCTACCGTCTGAGAAACTATTAGAGATAGAAAGGAACTTTCCAGACAGACATTTTTTTACTCGACAATCCACCATTCTGAAGGACTACGATGTGACTGCGATAATAAACTGTCTAATGATTTAAACGTCGAATAAATTCTCGTACTAGCTTCCAAGACGAGAAGCAAAGTTCTGAAAATCTCATCCTCCCGAAGAATTATACCTGTCATTAATCAACTTTGTCCAAGCGAATAAATAATAACTTATTAAAACTTATAATCTAGCCTGGACTTGTGCCGCGGTTTAAACGACCGATTTGAAACTTTTAATTAAAAATCCCACATTTTAATCTCGTCATTTATGCCGACTCTTTTTACAGTATGTCTCTAACTAGCCGGAGTTTCGCAGTAAATAACCCTCTTAACCAGTTCGAAGCAGTGTTCCTACTCGAAATTAATCATCTTGGATCGATTTAAATAATAAAACAATAGGACAGTTCGAATTTTAAGAATTCGACGTTGTTATTCTTCTTTTATTCAAGTACCAATATCATTTAAGACGATTACCACATAAAAAAAATCCCAATGTCGCATTTCGTGGTGGACCCGATAATTTAATTTCTTTCAAGATTCACATTCGTCATCCCCTTCGACGATCGATCACATTCGAGTCATTGCGTATTTGCAGGATTTACCATGAAGCTCCGCCTAACCCAAACCTCACCCTTCGATCCATTTCCGATAATTCCACAGACCCAGTCGATACAGGCGCCAGCTGATCGTTAGCCCCGGAATGGAAGCAAAGCATTACGGAGTAGCACGAAGGAAGGAAATGGAAAGGAACCACGAAAGATGGAAAGGCGCCCTGGTGATCGTCGATCAAACGATAAAATCGAGACTCCGAGCGTCTGTCTCGGCTGTTGCCAGGTTCGCTTATCTGAACTGCTCGAAAGCTCTCTTCGCCGCCTTTTTCTCGAGTTGCTCGAGCATTCGCCGTATCCGCGAGCCTTCTTACCTTGGGGTGGCTGTTTACTCGGCCGCGAAGCCTAGCAGCCAAAGCTATCGATTGCCGGTCGACCGCGGGTCGTTAAATACGACACACCGGGTTTGGCTCGAGCTTGATAAGCTGACAACCCCTTGTCAAAGGCGGTGATGGAGCGCGACGAAGGCTCGCTCCTCAGGACACCCTGTGCCTTGAGTGGGGTGTTTAAGAGGGGTGCGCGACGTCTTGTGGCAAAAGGGTTCGACCATTCTTCCACCCACGTTACCGCGTGCACGCTCTTGGTTGCAACTTTAATTTGTCACGATGTAGTTTCCGGCTTGGGTTTGTTTCTTTCAGTTCCTCGAGTTCGGTGGGTACACAGTGGACTGTAATACGGTTTGTTCGGGATTAACGAGCTTTTTATTTTACATCGTTGATATATTAATAATTGTACCGTATCTCTATGCACGCTCTGGATGACTCGTTTATGGCTAATTGACTAATTGTTTAATGTCCTGAGTATCGCTAACGCGAAGATCGTATTTCTATATATATATGACAGTTTATAATTTGTTATTTTTAATTTGGACGTTAGAGAAGGGGCGGATATTACCCTTTTTACTATGTATTTGGTTTTGTATAAATTGTACGATTTAAACTGGAAGACTCGCGGAAAGACGATTTTATCGTCTTAACTGAATTAATTGGAGTCTAACCGTTTAATTGTAGTTTCAGTTCACTTATACTTCCTTTAATACCGGGTAAACAGAACGAAGAGGGAAATGGTATTTACACATGCAAATTGATGAACGGATTATTATGCGGTATACAGAATCACGTACAATGTGTACCTTTCGTTACACTTTCCTATTATGTAGGAATCATGTTTCGCTAACCTTCGGTATATTAAACAAACATTTAACAGTAATGGGTAAACGTCACTGTCACGAAATTGAAATTATAATCTAAATTAATCTCGTTTCCCGATTAAATAGAACGAAAGATCAGTAACGCGAATTTAACTAGAGGCGTGGAAAATTGACATTAATATTCTCAAAACTATCCGATAAACGTATTTCGAGCGACTGGAAAAGTAAAATTTTATGCTTTACAGCATAAAAAAAATAAATCTCTGCAATCTGCATGACTATGATTTAAATACGAGAATCGGTGTTCAAAAATTGCTGTTCCTGGAAACACCACAACAAATTCGGTATTACGTCCACCCACAGCTGTGTCTCGATTCGCAAACTTTTTGCAGCGTTATTTGTTTCAGAGAGAACAAATCTCTCTCCTCTCTCTTTGGTCGTTTTTCCTCCCCTAGCGTCGCTCTCGTTACGGTTTTCATTTTACCAGAGAAGAGACGCGTGCTAAATATTTGCAAGAGGGCTGGAGTAAGCTTCTCGTAAGCCTTTGGTCCACCTGGAAATCAGCGTCGCTCCCATAACGTAGCCGAACGCAACTTCCAGATCGGAAGTTCGACAAAGTTAACGACGAAGCGGCCCGCCGTGAACTTTCCATCGTTTTACCCGAGTTACTCGACTGTCTCGGGCTTCCGTCAACCAACTTCCGGCGAATTCTCGCAGACCGTCCCCCATTGTACATTTCCCGGCAGCCCTTTGAACGATTCCGCGGCGATGATTCATTGTCCTCTCGGTTAGTCCCTTTGGAATCGCTAGGTTTACGTGTCCACCGAGCAAATCACGCGTGTTTCTGTTTTCACCCTCCGTTCTCTCGTAGGGTGTAAAGATAAAGCTAATGTTTCGGGCTTCCGAAGAAAACTTGAGCTTTTAAATTTTATTATTGGAATTATCTTTCTCTAATCGACCCGTGTTTCATCTAATTAGGTAGGTTTTCGAAGCTTTTGGTATTGATTGTTATTAGAGTTTCCAATTTCTAAATTCTCGGTTGATTTAATAGCTTCGTTGAATAAAGGATATAGCTTTATAGTAAGTTGGTACGACTAAGATGGAACGAGTGGGAAATAAATGGAGAAAGGATTGGTAGAATAGTGGAATAAAGGAGTGGAAAAGCTCGGGAAGCTATCTGTAAATGAACGTTTGTGAGAGAAAGCGCGTGTGAGCTGTGATAAAGATTGTTAATACCTGTTTATGCAAATAAGGAGAAAGGTATTATCGTTTCATCCCACAGAGGGAAGAGTTTTAAAAGGGAAGAAGCGTGAAAAAATCACGTAGATTTAAAGGGGATTTGAAAATAACCGTATCAGCTAATAACCAAAAGAATAGAATTTAAAATGTTAAATCGTTTAATTCGTCCTCCGACGTGGTATATATTTTTAATCGAATATATACAATTAAAAGTTCGCGCGATCCTCTATATAATTCCCTGAAGTCCTCTTAATCCGTCTTATATTCTTCAGAATTCCCGGATTAAACTCGCCGTACGTTTTCAGCGTCAGCTTTTATTCGAGCAGAACGGGGCCGTTATTGTATCCCGGGGAAAAAAAATATTCTTAAATAAATCCCGCGGAATTTTCATGCTCTAAATGTTAAATCCAGGACAGAGACGAATCGAACGGGCTGTGCAGCCATTCGTCTTATAGATTTCTGGAGAGTTAGTCGAGGACGAGGGAGGGTTAACGCGTGCCTGTTGTAGGGGAAGCACGGGGTGGAATCGAGCTTGCGTTACACGGCCGTGTACAACGAGAGAGATACAGGGTGGTTCCCATGAGCCTCGCGATCGAAAATCCCTTTCCATTACGAAAACGATTCTCTTTATTCCTCCGCTGCGAAATTCCTCGGATGAGCAATTTACCTCCGTGTCTCTTAATATTCCATCTCGCGGGACTTCTCCGCGGAACAAAGAGACACCGAGAGAACGGAACGTTTCCGCGTTGCAATAATTTTCTTACCCTCCCTGCCTCGAAATTCCCCAATTCCGAACTCGCTAGTTCATCTCTCGATAACTTGTACACGTTCTATACAGATCTAGCGATATATATTATCGATTACGCTGTAACCGTTACGTCGACCGGTAATTAATATGCGATTGTTCGATAGACGATGCTTAATTATATTAATCGAATATCTCCTGCATAAGTTAAGCTACTTAGTAACTCGTGGAAAAATAAGCGGATTTAAGAAACTCCTACGATTCTCCTACTCGAACTTAGCTATCTCTCGCGAGGTCCAAGAAACAAACAGTTCCCATCGATGGCAAATTTTCGAAGAATTCTAAAGAAGGCTGAATGGAAGAGAATTGCACGGTTATCACGAGCTTTCAGACGGTCGAGTTTCGCTAGTTTCACGGCTATCATCCCAGTTATCCGCTGTTACCTCTGCAGTTGCATTTGCGCTGGACGATAAGGGCGTCGTCAACCTTATTACTTCCTTCCGAGGAAATCGGTCGTTGAATGCAGTTTTCCTTATTCAAATTTGCTCGTGTGTGACGCGATATCTTATCGAACGACGCTGTGCATCGACGATTGCGACTGCACGCGCAATTCCCGCGAAATTCCTCGCGGACACGTGTCGGCGATCCTCGCGACACGCGAGCGTAAACGACACGCGTCGAATCGGCCGAGCGACGCAGGGAAATTGACGTCGCCTCGACGATCCCTTTGGACGTCGGCGTCCTCGACGTAAATTACATTTATTGAAATAGATGCCCGGCAGAGGCTGGCACGTTGCTTACGGTGAAACGCGAGGCAAGGAACACGTGGGAGACGTGGAAGGTTAGGCGAATTTTCTTCCCCTCGTGATTTTAACGCGGCGTTGTTAACCGGTGCTCCGATTCTCTCTAATATGCAAATTTAGCCGAGAGGCTTTTCATTATTGAAGCTAATTTCGGCCTCTCTTCTGTTACCTTTCAGTCGCTGGCTAGGGTTCAGGTTCTACGCTCCTCGAGTTGCTTAAGGGATTTTATCTTTATTAACTAACCGGAATTTTTCATCAATTTTTAAGCATTCGTCGGAGGACCAATCGGATAATAAAACACTTTATTGGATTATTATTTTATCTGAATTTCAGATCGTACATATCTATATGTGCATATTTTTAGCGTTCTCTTGAATATGTAAAAAGTATCGGGTATTTTCGAAAATCGTATTTAATTCTTCGATAAATTATTCAACTTTCAGACCGCGTCGTATTAAAATATTCACTTTTCGAGGCAAGGCGGCACGGACGTTCGGAAATCAGTGGAAACGGATTTATCGTGCTTTCCTGCACATGGTCTCCGTTTGATAAAATACACGCTTCATCTTTCCTCAAATATTATTTAATAAACGTCCGTTCCGAAGAGGGTGTGGAAAGAGGCGAAGATACTTTATCCGATAATCAAATTTCTAAACGAGCAGGGTAAATATACGCGCGCGAAAATATTCCCGCGAAGTGCTCCTCTCGCGTCGAAGATATTTGTTTCGCTGAAAATCGAGGATACAGCTCGTATCGCGGATTCAATCGCACGTTCCAACTTCTTTGCTTTCTTTTCGCTAAATTGCAGACGGTAGTATACTCGAAGAAATACGCTCGTTTAAATGTTTTTCCTCGGCAACTATGATTTCTACGCTCGCGACTCGATCAAAAGGTTTCGCTTCCGTGGAATTCGAGTGGTTACGCGGAATTGGGTAAAATATTTTGCTGAATGTAGGTGAACATTTGCCGAGGAGACGATGGATTCAATCACAGCCGTCGCTTATTAATGAGTTTGCTCAATTCTGCCCGCTTATCGTGCGGAAATTCGTTATGCTTACAGTAAAACCTGTTTCGAATACATTTTCATCGTTCGAGTAGGATAAATATTATCAATAGCTCTGCAGAATAGAACCCGCGCGTGTGTAAGCGTTTAACCGTGTTGGTAAAATTTAATGGAATTATGAGAAACGAACGAATCTAGCGGGATGTATGTAGCCGAGCCGCGTTCGTTCGAACGCAAAACATGAAAATTAAAGAATTTATGGCGATAATATACGGCCACGATTCGAGCTTTATCAAAGGGTACATATATCCCGATATACGATATCGTACTTAGCTCGAATTTATCGGTACACCCGTGGGTGATTCAAACAAAAGCAACCCAATTTATCCCGATTAAATTTTCGGAGAGATTTCATCTGTTAATCTCGAACTTTTTCCGTTTCAGCTAGCGAAATATCGCGCGCTGTTATATAAAAATCTGGCATCTTTTAAAAAACAAATTTCAATTGTATCCTCTTCAACGATTCCTACGGTAACATTCCACGTTGCACGGTTTTCTGTCATTTTATTCTAATAATCGTAATCTTATCTCCAACTAATCCTAATATACGATTAATCGTAACCTATACGCGATATCAATCCACTACAAACGGGGTGAAACGTTGAGAATTTTTACAAATTCTTTATAAAACATTTTCATCCTATTTATAATTTTAATCTACGCCTCTCGGGAGATAAAGAATTTGCAAAAATTCGTAGACGATTACTCTGCTTCTTGTAATAGAGATATTACGAGATAATTTTAGAGAGAAATATTTTCCTTCCTCCAGATAGCAATATACCCGTCAATATTATTCTATCAGCAAATCGCGTTAACTCTCGTAAAAGTATCTATCGAGAAATCGCATATTTGTACCCCCACATGCACAACTGAGTGCAACACATTGGCGAGAGGTCGAAAACAAGTTTTTCCCGCCAGAATGGCACAGAGGAAGAGAGAGAGAGATCGTTGCAATACCTTTTAAAATGCACTTTTCCCGTGAAGATAAGTGGCAGGTGGCGCGATATAAGACAGAGGCGTGCAAAGAGGATAAAATTCAATGTCGCGACCCGGCGGAGGCGACGCTGGTGGCTGCAATGGCGTCGACGTGCATGTAATCGCGAGCCAACCTTCGGCCTAGATTAACGACGCATTATGCACATTTCCTCCTTCCTGACAGCTTCTCCGCGACGCCTAACTCGCTCGACAAATTGCTCCCGTTCCCCGCCGCCCAGGCCAGGGCTCGTTTCCACCCTCTTTCATCTGGTCGGCCGATTGAACGAGAGAGTTCGACGATTCGACGAGGGGACCACGCATTTGCTAGTCCGACGGGGAGATAAGACCAGATAAATTTGATTTCCGAATGCTTTAACCTCGAACTCGTGATCGCCAGCTCGTCTCCCTTCGATCGGCAGAAACCGACGCTTTAAAACGATAAATCATGACGCGAGTACCTGTGTTGCAAATAAAATTCGTCGAAATCGTAGCTGTAAACTCGAAGGTGTAAAGTACGTAATTTTTCACGTAGGTCCTTGAATTTTGAAGTGTCATAAATGTACGATGTCGTTTAACGCTAGAAGTATCATGTTTGGGATCTTTTATTTTTGGAATTATTGAAAATATGCAGCTACTTTTCGTAATATTAAGATAGGAGTATAATTGTGTAGTTATGTTTATTTTATTAGTTTAAGTATTTGTGTAGACGTTAAAAATCGGTAGATCCAGCATTAAGAATATCGTAATATATTTAGATAGTTATAATTCGTAATAATAACGGGTGGTTATGTATTTCGTATATATTTCGAAACCTCGTCCAAAGAATAGCTCGAGCGACGTTGCACAGCAGGATGTCACTGGCATAGATAGCGAAGGGTTGAACTCGAATTACGTATAATATCCACAGCCTAAAGAATTGAAACTGAAGTCGGAGTTGAAGCAAAACTTTGTTACGAATACGGTCTGACTTGGCTGAACCGGAACTACGTGTAATCCGTGGCACGAATACGACTCGATGTCGCGAGGCAAGGGGTTGAAATAACGGCAGAACGGAAGAGCAAAGAGTTTGCTACAATTTCAAAAACGTCCGCGTTGTTCCGAAACCGCAGATCCGATAAAATAAAAAAGAAAATAGAAATAAACGTAACGAACGCGTATCCAAAAACAGATAGGAGAAATTTAACGCGTAAAACGAATAGATGAAAACAGATACACAGAGAGCAATATTAAACGCGTGAAAAGAAATTGCAGAAAATCCGCAAACTCGCGAAAATAAGACGTTCAAGATTCCCGAGAAATTATGTAAACAAATTTAACGCGTAAAGAAATAGATAAAAACAATTACACTGAGAGCAGAATTAAACGTATGAAAAAAATTGCAGAAAATCCGCGAAGTCGTCAAAATAAGACGTCTTAGATACCCGAGAAATTACGTAAGTAAATTTAACGCGTAGAGAAATAGATAAAAACAATTACACTGAAAGCAGTACTAAACGCATGAAAAAAAATTGCGGGAAATTTACGACGTCGCGAAAATAAGACATCCAGGATTCTCGAGAAATTACGTAAACAATGTGATCGAAATTTCTTCGCGACGTAAGAACGATCCAGCCGATTGCCGATTCCAAGCTCGTCCGTGGAATCGACAAGCTCGCATAAATATTAACGAACGCCCAAAGGGTAGGGAAGGAACGAATTGCGTGGTGACGTAATACCGAGGGGGATATCTGGGCCCAGACCGAGGGGAGGATTTCATTGAATATTTTAACTGTCCTTCGTAGGATCGCTTAATTAGTAAACACGATAGAGAAAGAGGGGTTCGTGCACGATCGATATCGGGACACGAGGAATACATTAGAATCTTATCGGCTGGAATACAAAAAAGGGCGAGCAACGAGAAAGAGAGGGCGAACGAAAGAAAGGAAAGAGAAATCGAGGCGAGAGGAACGGTGGAATATATATATTCTGAAACGGGAGATCCTCGCGAAACTTCCCTTTAGATCGGGTCTGGAAGTCTCGATGCAGTTCCTGCACACGCATTTGTCAGGTAGCCGGCGATGAAATTGCATAGAAGTGGCCAATTTGCAGGACGAACGTCGACGGGACTATTGGATTTTATTTCGTCGGAAGCGATACGTTGCCGGCACTGGAGAACGCGACCCCCGAGTCGTGAAATTTCTTCTGTTTCATCCCGTTTCACCCCCGTGGAATTTCCCGCCTCCCGTTCCGATGGCGGCGAGAACTTAAGCTCGAATTTATCAGCGGGGATAAAACGAATGAAAATGAACGAGCGAGAGAAAATTGAGCGGAAAATGAGGAATCGCTGACGTCTGGCTGCAACGGCGGCCAGTCAACGCTGGATCAGTCCGGAGAAAGTGGACGCACTTTCACCCCCTAGGCTACGACCTAATCGTGAAAAATCGCGCGTTCAAAAAGAATTTAATTTTAATTGATCGCTGCGTATCTCTATCCATCGCGATCAGGTTACATAAGCTTTCGGAATTTATTTCCTGGCCACCCCATTCGCGCCGCTACGACGACATTATTGATCTGGAATTTATTATTTGCTTCCATTTGCATTAATGAGCATGCGAAAGTACGCTTCGCAAGGAAAATTACCGATGTTTTCAATCTTCTTTTATGGAAATGTTTCGAGAGTCACTGATCGCTCCGTTTTAGAAGCGTTTATGCAATAATAAGCGTATTAATAAGCGTGCATAAATTAAAAATGAAACCGCGAACACCCGATACCGAAAGTGTGGAAACCTTGAAACAGGGTTGACACGAAATAAGTTCTAATTAAAAACCAAGAAAAAATCTCGGATGAAGAATTTCTGGAGTATCAAAGGTTAATCAAGCGTAATCGTTTATCTGTCTTCTATCTTTTTATCTCTCTCGTCTGTCCCCGATCTTTCTATGCACATGAAAGGGAATAGGTATACTTTCTGACCGATTACCGAATTTCGGAAAGTTTGGAACTCGGTGAATTC
Organism: Euglossa dilemma; assembly: GCA_002201625.1. Classification (NCBI taxonomy): domain Eukaryota; kingdom Metazoa; phylum Arthropoda; class Insecta; order Hymenoptera; family Apidae; genus Euglossa; species Euglossa dilemma. The sequence continues at coordinate 173,895 of NIJG01000290.1, read as the reverse complement.
GCGTGCTGCATAATTAATCCGTGCATTCCCGGGCCGAGATTAGACAATAGCAATAGGAGGTTAGAACGCGGAAAGTTGGACGAGAGTTGGATCATGCCCGTGTTGGTTTGTCCTTCACCCTCGATCTGCCAAACTACCCTCCTCTTCCTTTTTTATTAACTCCCTAGGCGACCACGTGAACGAGAACCGATCGAATTCCTTCCGCCGATTTAAATAGCAATTAGACGAACGCCGATTGATTGGAATTCTTCCCTCAAGTTTCTTCCAGTAATTGGCCCTGCCTCGATCGATACGGTTTTTCTGCCAGCCTTTACCGGTAATTACGCGAACGCGTATCACCCGGGCGACTTCCGCTCGTTTCATCACCGCGTCGTTACACGGACGCATCGCGATTATTGCAAACCACGCTTGGTTAACTGCCGCGTAATTGCACGAAATGCCGTGATGTAATAGAACGCGGCGATAATTGATAGCGTTCGACGTCCCATTGAATTTAAGACACCGTAAATATGCACTCGGGATTCGTGGCATTCGAGTCCACATCCGCATTAACGGATGTTAAACCTCGTATCAACATTGGCTCGCGCCGCGTTTCCTCCTGTATTTTACCTCTGGAAATTAACGCGGAAAATCGCGCAGCGTAATCGGCACGAGTGCCGGAAAATATCCGTTTTCGTGCCGCGGATAATTTCCATATTTATTCGCGTCCGATTTTAACGCGAATTCTTGTTGTTCTCGCGGAAAGAGTCACACCTGCCGATTAATATATTCTCCGTGTATTTCACAATTGCAAATTAATACCGTGCATTGAGCAATGTAATTATTACAATTATCGGAAAAACACCGTGTCTCTATATCGTTGGTATCGCAGAACCAGGTGTATAAGCTCGACAATTTCGATCATTTCTTTTTCCATTCGTCGATTTTCAATCGTGATTCCTCAAAAAAAAGGGAAACCGAAAGAAAAAAGGTACATCAAACAGTTATCTACCTTTACTCTGTTGTTACATTCGTTTCGAAAAGGTTTCCGATAACTTCAAAGCGCAACATTTTTCGATCGAAAACCGAGGAATGCCTGGAAACTGTGAAACGCGAAGACGTGTAAGATTTCGTGTGAAAAGCAGCGAAAAAACTTGCGAGTTGGTTTTCCGTGTGGAACGGAGAAAAGTTCTTCAGAGACTCACCATCGGCCGAGGGTCGCGACACGGAGGAACGTTCACGGTCGTCTGGTTGTCCGAAGTTGAAGGAACGTGGAAATGAACGGTGCAACCCCAAACGAAGAGGAAAACTCGTGCCTCGTCACTTCACAAAGCGGTGCCACCCCGGAAGCGGTAATCTCGTGGTCGCGGTTCGCGGCGAGCTCGAGGATCGTGCCGTTCGGCCAAACGCGTGTACGATGGAGTGCGTCGCGACGCCGCGTGCCGACTGAAGCCGTCGTTTTTCCTTCTGGAACCACGGAATCGCGTGGAGGGGGTCGGGTGAGTCTGTCGCCGCTGGACGCCAGCCGACTCCCACCGCGACGCCTCTGTCCCTACCCCTGGCCAGGCGCAGTCTACCCCTACTATTCTACCCCTACTGGCGCGAATTCGCAGCCACGTGGTGCGCAATCGTCGACCGGTCGACGTTCGCTACTCTTCCTCCGATATTTCTCGCACTCTCGTTTTTATAACCTTATCTTTTTCCTAAATCATCCTCCATCGCTTTTAGATTCGCGTTCACATTCCGAAATTTCCGCTTCGCATCTTCGATCTTCGCTTCTTCCCGATTTTCACCGGGTTCCGCGTTCATTGCGAAGGGGTGTATACGTGCCAGCGCAGAATTCTTCGGGGTGAATGGAGAGTTCGGGGTGAAAGTTTAATGGGACGATCTTGGAGCGTTTGGTAGGGACGTAAGGTGGAGTAGCAGAGAAAGAGGTTGTGTTAGATACTTGTTCATTCATAATGTTTACTCTCTGGTCAATTAAAACACGACAAATATTGTCAGACATCTGCCAAGATTTTGTTTCTCAATTCCGTAGTACAAATCGTAGTCGACGCCTCCTCTCGACTACCTTCAATTAAGAACTCCTCGATTCCTTTCTAATTCTACAGAATGAATTCCCTTATCGGTCTTATCACTCGCGACTAATCTGCCATTTAACAATTTCAACTCCGACCGGACTTCCTAGGAAGCCCGCCACTCGACGTCCTGCACCGCTCTAATTCCACGTCCTTAATCCAGCAGATTAGATCGGACAAGCTACAGCGAACGAGAAGCCGAAAGGAAAAAAGGGAAGAGGAAGCAGCAGCCGGAGGGACGAAAGGAGAATACACGAGCAAGGTGCCCTAACCTCGAGCTACACCGACGTCGGCGCCGCGCGTGTCATCCGGCTCGTCGTCAGCTGGTTTTTGCCAAACCACGGAACACCGTTCTCGACTTTCGCCACGGGGTAGGTTGAAAAGCCGCGGCTCGGTCGCATTGTGCGCCGTCGAAGCGGGAAACGTTGCGCCCTTCGTCGAGCATGCAGCCGACGATCGATCGGTGGTCCGCGCGAGACGAGGAGGACACGCGACAGGGCGTCGTCGGGCGAACAAAGACGGAGGACACGCTCGCGGAAGAGGGAACAAGCGGACAGAATACCGGTCGTAAATTTTCGGGGCTGGGTTCACGGGCTGGCGAAGGTCAAGTGCTTGGCCATGGATGCCAGCTACCGGAGGATGATCCGGAGGCCACTGGACCGACCAGCTTGCCTCGTCCTCTCGCGAGTGTTTCTACCAGCAGAAAGTGTTTCTACACGCTCGCGGAAAAACGTCACCGGATGATGCGGCTGCGATGTCTCGAGGCTACGGAAGATTGTGGTTGAAATTAGAGAGGGTCGGGAGAAGAACGCGATCGGAAGCTGCCTTTCGGGGGCCTACGCCGTCGGCTTGCAAGCGCCGAGCGTTGAACTTTGGCGACAGACGACGCGCGGCTTGCGGTTCCCTTTGATTCTACCCCTTCGTGGCCTGCGGGACCTCGGGGAAAATTATTCCCGCATTCTACCCTGTCGTACGAATCGCACAGACGACGTACCGAATTTTCAAAACTTTTTCTCTGAGTTTCTCCGTGGCTCGCGTTCGGCAAATCGTTTAGGTATCCGTTTGATTTCCAGAACGAAGTAACTGGTTCCGTTACTCAACTGCAGGCGGATATTGCCACAGCTTTTACTGCCATACTTGTATACAATCGGGGAGATACGATTGCTTTCGCGAGCGCATCGCTGAAAGTCCGTGCAACGGAAGTTGGGAAGAAGAAGAGTGGGTTTTACGGTTTCGCGATTCGCCGAACGATAGCGGGCGAGTTAAGTTGAAAGGGAGTTAGATCGAATCGAATGTAAATCAGCGAGCGCGCATTTTCACTGATTAATTAAATTCCGTGTTTTTCCTCGATAGATAACGGCCAGGTGTTCCACGTCCGTGAATACGATCGGTGTCCATGACGGTATATCGTTAGAGTCTTGACGGGGGTCTGCGCGAACAGTTTCTTCAAAGAATACGTTACACGTCGCGTAACTCTAGGCGACAGGGATAATGACGTATCGATTGCAGAGTTTTCAGTTACGCAGAAATATCGGGTCATTTGTACGAGATACCGTAGTATCGGTTTGACACGTTCGACTGAGATCTCTAATTAATTACAACCTCTCGGTATACTTAAGAAATTAGATAAGGAAAAAATTACCGTAGAATTTTGCTACTGGACGAACTTAAACTTTAAGTAAAAATATTGGGTGTACAATGGAAACCAAGTTTTTATAATAAATAATAAAGGTTTATTAAAAATAACTAATCGCTAGATTCTTTCTTCTTCGATCATCCTTTTGTCACTGATATACCTGTTCACCCGATCTCCTTGTACACGGTCTCTTTCATCTGTTCGCACACATTTGAAACATCGCACACCCATTCGCTGTGCTATCACCCTTAATATACCAGCCTGCTCGCCGTTACTAAAATTTATACGTAGAAAGGGAGTAAAAATTAAACGCTCGTAGATAATACGCGAGAAAAAAGGAGTGAAATTGCTGTCCGGAACCAATCGAAGAAATTCCGGAAACCCAGCGCCCGGATGTCTCACCCTGTATGCACCCTTTGTGTACACGCATCCCCCAGTCCCAGCGGGACACGTACACGATAACCGAACAACGAGTCACGGTAACGAAGAAAAACTCATAAAAGTCGGGGGAAACAAAACACGGGACCTTCCTGCGTTCACCGGCCATGTTTCCAACCCTGTTGCAGGCGTCCCTCGTTCCTATCCAATTAAGGATCACGGGGCCAGCCCTGCTGTCCCTGGGGACGCGGTTTCCGCATACGAGTACTAGATGGAACACCTCGAATCACTCGATCTACCTTGTCCGTTCACGATAGATCATCGATCCCGAGGTACTTCCGTGACTTTGCGGCGGATCGAGGAAGGAGGTAAACTCCCGCAGAGTCGAGTTCCGGTTGGCCAGTGGTCAATTTCGTCGCTACGGGAAGGTTGCTGGCCGACTGTTATTGCCCCCAGTGAACTATTTAGTCAACGGAATTACAAACGCACCCTCCCGCTGTTTACTCTCCCCAACCCTCGCACCGAGTCTTTTAATAATTCCATCGAGGGTCATTTATTCGTTTTGGCCGAAGGTGAACGCTCTGTGGCCAGGGTCGCGAGGTTTGCAGGTGTAAGAACTTTTTCGTGGCGTTACAGCTCTTTCATCCTGTCATACTGCGTGACTTATAGTTTTATAATATCCTGCAAACTTATTAAAATATATTAAAATAAAGGAACGCACAATTAATGCAGCAAATTTATCTCGTCGAATGAAGTATAGTATTCTTATGGTAATATATAGTTTCAACGAAGAATAAATTTTCTTTTTATTAAGTATTTTCGACCGATCGATCGCGTATCATCTATGTTATACGTAGCGTGACTCTTTTTTTCTTTTTTTTCGTAGATTTTCGTATACGTAATTTAGCGAATGATGGAAGAGTTCGTGGTTTTTGGTGTCTTTGGTTGAAATATCGCGTTAAAATCGGACGTGTGTGAAGACGAGCATCGAGATACAAGTATCGTCGTGTGAAAAAGCTCTTAGACTGGTCGTGAAGGGCGGTTGAGGGAAATTAGGCTGACGGTTTATGGGCCACGAGGCTGGGAACGCATGATGGTCTGAATTTATGTGGGAGTATTAACGGAACACGATAGGAATGTTTTATGAACGCCGCTTTCAGGGTGGAGCGTAGGAAAATGTAGTCTGCTTTCTCGATGCTAACTCTGATACTATGTGGAATCGCTGTGAGTTTGTGAAAACGGTGCTATAGCGAAAAGCAAATATGAGCTGGTTACAGAAATCGGCGAACATGGTATCGCGTAAGGGTAAGAGAAATTAAAATTGCTAATTGTTTACTCGCTGGCGGGGTAAACAAGTTTGAGAATTATGCGCGATGCACACGTAACTCCTCGCAGCTGTAATAATTCATAGCCTTACAAGGGAAATCTGATTAGGAAGAAATATATTATTTTCGGTTGCTCTAATTGAAATTTAAGCGTCGAAACGCCGATATAAACGTCAGATTTGCTCTTAATTATTCGGCGCGAAATGTGTACGATTTGGTAGTCCGATTCGCTGATATCGGGCTCCTGTTTTGTTTTGCAAATGAGCCAGTCGGTCGGGGAATGAAAAAATAAATCCTCTTACTTCGCGATACCGTTGTTTTATTTTCTACTGAACATTTATCTATTTCTGTACACTCGTATGAATCACCACGACCACAAAATAATCGAGCAACGTTTCCTGACTTGTACAAAGAGGGAAAAAAAAGAAAGAGACCACGGGACAATTTGATGATATTTGATCGAGTGCGTAAGTAGCTTCTTCGCATTTAGTTCGAGAAATAATTCCGACGTTCACGAACAATTTATCGATTCGTTCACGGCTACGATTTCGTCGTGTCCTCTCTTTTCTTCTCTTCCTCGTCGTCGCTGTCGTCCTCGTCCATGGACATATCGGACCCATCGTCCTCTCTCTTATCCGTCGTTTTCTCACCATCGGACTGGTTCAGTTGTTCCTTCTCCCCGTTCCTCGCCACGTTCTCCGGGTTCTTTCTTTTCTCGCCCTGAGTGTCGAAGTTGTACTCGTTGCCGTTCTCGACCTCGACAATCTCTTCACCGCCAACGGATCTGCAACGCGTTATCCGTTCGAATACTAATTTAGTATCACCGAATTAATAGACATGGACGCAAGGATCGGGACAATACTGTCCTGAGATGGAAGAGACTCTGAGAAATTGCATATTTCGTCCACCGAGCAAAGAATCGCGTAGATCGATATATCGTTTCTCAATTGGAAGGAAGAATGCTCAATTTCGATCGGAATCGTTCCAAATCTTTTCTCTCTCGGCGTTTCACAAAATCATTTGGTATTTCGAAAGAAACGTATTTCTGAGAAAAATCAAATTTCCTTCACCGAGCTAAGAATCGCGTAGATCGCTATACCGTTTCTCAATAACAAGGAAGAATCTTCGATTTCGATCTGAATCGTTCCAAATCTTTTCTCTCGTCGCGTTTCTCAAAATCATTCGGAATTCGAAATAAGTCACTCCGTTTCATTTCGCATCGCATATTTCACCCGAAAGAGGCCGCTATTTATCTGCCTGCGTTCCTTATCGCGGTGTGCAGAATACAAATCGAAATTGAGCAATCTAATCTGGCCCGATTACCCACGATCCAACGATACCGCTCGAGATCGCATTTACATTTACATTTACATTTTACTAATTACGCATTACGAGCCAGGGAAATTTGGAACAATAAAGTATCCATATCCATCCAAGTAATCCTGATGTATATATTCCCGCGGTGCTTTAATCAGAGCCTCGTAAAGCACTTTTCTCGAGAAGCAGCCGGCTAACGGCGAAGGAAGGAAGTAATACCGCGCATACATTCCTCGGCGAAAGTTTAACTTACGAGGCTAATAAAATTAACTTCGCGTAATTACCCGCCACGCCCTCTTCCGCGTCTGCGCGATCGTCTTCGTCGTCTTTTGGACCTGCTCCTCGACCTCCTTCGCTTGGACCTTCTCCTTCGACGCCTGCCTGCGTCCTGCGGCTCGTAATCCTCGAACCTAATCGGCAAATATCGAGGACTCTTCTCTCTGCCCTGCGAAACCATGCTGGCCGACTTTCGAAGTTTTCTCGTGTAATTTTCATCGTTCATGAGATCCGACGATACCCGGAGCACTCTGTACGCTGCGTCCTTTGGAATTAGGTAGCCGGACTCCACGCCGAAATCGATCGCCTTCTGTATGTATCTCTTCATTTTCCTTAACCCTGAAGATGATCGCGAAAACGATTAAATGTCTTGTTCGAATAATTCGTTAATAAATTCAGAGGGAAATACGATAAAATTGGTAACGTCTGACGATGCGTATTATCGGGTCCTCATGCGAATAAAACGAAATATCGGAAGCAATCGGTGTAACGTTAAACGTTTCGAGTATGTTTCTGGTTTTTGATCAACATCGCCGCGTCGATTTATCGAGAAATTGCGAGCGAAGATTGTTCATTTCGACCGAATGGTTAATTACGTTTCGATAATTACTCGTAGACGCGGCGGTTACTCGTTGTTTTATTTAAATAAATTAAACGCGAGCACGGTCGAATCGGAGGGTTGCTTAATCGGTTTTCAGTAATGATAACGCGCCGCTGTGTTAATTTATCATTTCGTCGTCGTTGCATAACGGTGCGATAAAAAGTATCAACACCCATTGTTCCACCCCTTTTTACGCTCATTAAACAATTACAATAATCCCCGGACCATGATAAATGTTATTCGAAGAACGATTATGGTCGGGCCATTTAGCAAATACTAAATAATCATTTTCACGGCATTTTCACGGCACGAACAATTCGTTACACGATGCCAGGAGTGCCTTTAAATAAACGCGGATAGTGAGCCAATTTATCAGAAACGCGTTCAACGAAATCGCGTTTCGCTCGGCGTTAACAATGTTAATTATTTCGTTACGTATAAATTATGACAAAAATGGGATACTTCGAGGAGTGGTTGGATCATCGAAATATCGGGATATTTAAATAATTTTTAAAACTCGCGTGCAAATGTTTCAACGATATAATACACCGTAACTCGATAACGCCAGTTCGCCCCGGAAATTCCGCTGGAAAATGTTTATCATTCGTTGAAGCACGGCCTCGTAAATTCTTGCCGAAGAATTCGCGGGACGAATTAAGACAGGCATCGTGTCGTAGAGAAGAAACATCTTCCAGCGAAATCTCATTCGCTTTCATTCCCTCTAACCTTCCCCTCTGTTGATCCTGTGCGCGCAGGACGAGAGCGTTTGGTCCCTGGAGGCTCGGCTTCGTTCCACTCTGCGAATCTTGGAATTCCTGGCCGTGTCCTTTCGTTTGTTGGCCATGTTATCGCAGGGTCGGGAATCCGGAGAATCTAAAACTTCCTCGCGTCGTTTTGGTCGCTTGCAAAACCGGCACTTCGTGGCGTCGCTGTCCCGCGACGGCTCGACACCGCCCCTTTTGCATCTGGCGAGGCTGAGGAATTTGTACACCAGCCCAGGGATGTCCGGTTTACGACGACGCAGATCTGAAACCACACGGAATACGCGTTCCGTCTTTCGAATATTCGCGCGGATGGAAATTTCTCTACGCGCCCGTTCAACCAGCGGCGGTTCGACTTTCGGAATTGGAATTAGCGTCGAGAGGAAATCGACGTGCTCCAGTTCCGGTTCCTCGAAGAAATGCGACCGAGTGTGGGCGGGGGGTTAAAAGTGGCGGCGAACAGTTTGTTGGTTTAGGTGTGAAAGATAAGTGGATTTTACGGGACGCGGGCATTTATTGGAATTCCTAAGAGGGTGTCACAGCGTACGAGTATCCGGTGAAATTTGACGTTTCGAGCAGACCGAAAGCCGCGAGTTGTTGAGAGTTCAAGGACGGGAAGCGGGATATGATTCTTTCAAAGTTGCCGAGAGAGCGTTTCGGCCCTTAAAACACTCGAGGACTCGCGAGGCGAGAAATTTCGGTGTAAAATGGTCAAAATAGAGGAGCTGCGAGCCGGGTAATTTCGCGATATGAGAGACTTCTAGTACCGGAAATTGTGCCTGGGATTTTTCGAGATTTTCCGAGTGTTCCGAAAGATATCCCCGGTTGCTGAAAAATTCGACGCGATGGAAAACTTTCGTCGAACCTCGAGGTACCGACGTCGGGACCAAACGAAACGTTTCACAGCTGGCCGGTTCGAGTTTAACTATCGAGATGTTGGGGAAGCGGTCATTGAAATTCGCAAGAGAAATTTTCAACGATGTTCCACGATGCTTGTTGCAAATATCGAGCGAAGCTTGGTATTCGAGTTCGTAGGGATCGATTGAAAAACGACGGAAGGAATACAAAGTGCCGGGACGTGTGGGTGTCGTCTCTAAACATAATAAATACGGCAAGAAAAAATATAGCGCAGGACGAATGCTTGCTTTGCTGCGGTATTTATCGACGGTTGAAAATGTCAGCCAAACAGTGCTTTGTAAACCGCGATTTTTCATTTCGGGATACCGTGACGATTAAATCGTTTGCAGAGATCAAAGTGGCCATCGTTTTGTTACGGGGCGTAAAAGCGTGTTCTTCCCCGCGAAGTGTCTCTGGGAATTTTATTTGTCAGGATTTAATAGAATTTTCATTAATTCCGAAGTGAAGAATATTTATTTTATCGTTTGACGTTGTAATTTATGATATTAAATAATTTTCCCGTATATGCCGTGACCAATATCGACGTAACCAGGCTGTATTTAACGGAAGAACAGATACTCGGAAATTTGATTCGAAATTCTGAAATAATTTCTCCTCTGCCGACGCGAAAAGTGACGCATGCAGTGATTTATTTATTAATAAGGAATTTTCTCTTTTCACGCTTTCGTTCAAGTCTTTTTCAACATCGTCACTCACTCATCTTGTGATGGCTTCGCGTATGACTTCTCTTTATGGGGGCCATTTTGTGCTTACTGTTGTGTCCGAAATTCCTGCACGGCAGCCGCCACCTTTTCGCAGGAACCTCGTCGACCCACCGACTTTTCCTAGGTTTTCTATCGGTCGTGGCGCGAAATTTTGGCTACAGATTTCCAAGACATTGATGAGAAGAAGAGAGGCACGAAATCGGCCGTGCGAAACCGTGGATTCCCTCGTCCTCTTCTTCTTCTTTTCGCGAAACAACGAAACCTCGCCAGCCTACGCGTCTCGTTCCCCTTGAAAGTTGCGATAAATCGAGCAGATAACTATCGATACGATTCGTTACTTTCTAAATAAGTCCACGAACATCTTACATTCTTTGTTTCTTGCTTATTTTATTTAAATATATCCGTCGAAATCGAACCTGTCCCATTATAAAACAACGCTTCGCGGTTATATCGTTTGTCGAATCGTATATCGTCTGTCAACCGTTCCATCTGTTCCTCGCGTGGGTCTCACAGCGTGGCGAGGTTAAACTCCACGTCTCGAGCTCGTGACGTAGACCTAATCTACCGAGAAAACATGCTAAGGTCCCGTTATCGACTTCCAACCCTCGGTAACCTGTCGACGAATTACTACGAAATTAATATCCTCGACCCTAAGACCCTCGAAACGTCTAGCAAAGTAGAAAGACCCGTCGACCGGTGAGAAGGAAGCCTCGGGAGAAGTTCTTAAAACTTGGAAATGGACCGTAAAAATCGTAATGGCTAATATCTCGCTCGAATTCGATCTTCCGCGGCAAATTTACGTCTAGGAGTTACGATCGGGTCCCGTAAATTCCGGGAGTTTCGGTTAAGTAGTCTCCGTGTGCGAGAATGGTCGATAACGAGCCGCGAGATCGGAGGAGCCGTCGTTAATAATAGATTCCACGTTTAGATGCTGGTTTTATTAGAAATTTATATAGTTACAAAAATGGAGAACCGAGCTGAGATCGTGGTCGGATTAAATATCGGCGTATTCTTAGTCGCCCGAGTGAAGACGACCAAGTATATGTCACTGGGTATAAGAGGCTATCGCAAAATACAGTATTCCAAAATTTTGTAAAAGCTTCCGCCGATCCTCTTCGTGTTTCATTCGTTGTATGTGCATTCGTGTATGGTTAAATCACGTTCCCGTTCGGGTCATTCCGAACGTTTTCCTCGTTTGGGACGTCCATCGGGTCTTCGACGTCTCTCGCGAGACTCCTCGATGGCGCGTTCATATTTCGCAGGGCGTCCTCTCTGCTGGTGGTTGATTTTCTTCGTCCTATCGATATTCTTTCGCTGACTTCGTTCCCGCTGAATTTCCCGCTGATCCTGTCGTCGTTGCTGGAGCCTCGAGTATTCTTCCTCGGAACCTCGTCCTCCTCCACCCTCTCGTGAGAAGATTTAGCCCTGCGACTCCTCTGGTCCTGCTTTCCCTCTGCAAGTTGTTTGCACGCGCTCCGCGTTTTCCTCGCCTCCTGCACGTTCTCTTCGCTTTTGCTCGGCGAACGTTTCAACGGGCTGATGCTTGGCATCGCTTTGCTTCTAAAAGGAACAAGCGAATTTTCGATTATTTCCTCAGTGTCACGTTCTTCGCGATATTTGGATCGAATAACGAACTTTTTCCTCTTCTTAATCCTCTTGGTTTTCTTCCTGCGCCATAGGTACCGATCTGCGGGTTTCTTCTTCAAGGTCTTCTTCGTCTGGTTCCTTTCCGGACTCCTCGAGCTCATTCTCTTCTTCTTCTTCCGCGGCGAACACTCGGGCTTCGGCGAATCCTCGCGTCGCGGCACTTTCTTCGCGGTCCAGGGCGGAGTTAACTGGCGACGCTGGATCTCGTTCGTTACTAAATCCTCCTCGCCTCTTCGGGCCTTTCTTCGTCTCTTCCGGGACTCCGTGTCGCCTCTCCTCGTTTCTCGCAGCATCGGGGACACTCGTATCACTTGCCCCTTCGGATCGGCCGGGATCAGGTAGCCCGAGTTCACACCGAACGAAAGAGCCTTCCGGATGTACTTCTTGGCTTGTCGTTTACCTAACATCGTTAACATATCAAAACTTTTCTCATTCGTTTCGCCGCATTATCTATGATGAAACCAAATTTCGTTTCAATGTCTTAATCGTTTCCTTAAAATATCCCCTAAAATATTTTTTAATGCCCCAAAAATTTGGAATTTATACGAATATCTCATAGAAAATCATCGCGAGCCTCTAACAATTTAGCGTCAAGTCCCTTGTAACCCGCATAAGTTACCTAGAAACGATAGATCATCGAGCATAATACGTAATTCGAACCACCATCGAAAATGGAAGGATAAAGGTTGAAGGATAAAGTGGAAAATTAATTTCCAACGGTAGAATTTCTCAACGATTGGTCCGTATCTTTTCAATTTCTTGGAACAACGGAATACCAGGATTAAGAAATATCAGCCTTAGGTACCTTCGGCGATGCCGGCCTTGATGTAGTTGTTGATGACTTGCACGAGTGATTTCTTCTTGAGCAACGCCCTGGTGTTATCGATCGTCCTCGCGATCGTGATCGGTTTCACGGAGATATTCGAGACGCTGCTGTTCTCCGAGCTGCTGGCCCGCGAGCTATTCGAGGCGGCCATCGCCTCCGACAAGTTCTCCGCGGACGTTGCCACGGATCTTGTGTACTCCGTTCCTTCGATGGACGGCGAGCTGTCACGCCGGGGCGAGCTATCGTACGAGGGCTCTCGGCCGTTTTTATACGCCCGCATTTTCTTGTACAGTCTCCCACCTCCGAACACTCTTCTGCCTCCTCGCGCTGAAACAAGTCGCAGGACTCATCGTGAACTCGTGTTCGCGAAACGTGATTCAGTTCTCGGACGACTTCTCGGACGACTTCTCCGTCTCGTAAGTCTCGAACAGTCACGTGCACACGTGGGGTAAGTTTCGGAATGAAACGTACGCGTTGAGACGCTAAAGAAATTTCGCGAGTACGGTTGCTCGAGGACATGGAATTTCTGATCTCGATAATTGTCTAACGGAATGACGATCTCGAGTAAAGAATCGCGATTGGTGTTAATTAATTCGCCGAGACGATTGAAATAGAATTCAGACGATGCACCTTGGTTAGGTTTGTCGCCCAAGAGTCTGTAGACCATTTTGCGTAGAGCGGTAGGCTGATAAGTCTGCGCCCGATGTGAAATGTCCGGCCGCTTGCGAAACTGTCGATGAGGATAACGTCGCCCTGTTATTCGCTCCTTCGGGAGTCGGCTTTCCGGCTTCCTCTTCGGTAGCGCCATTATTCGGTAATAGGGCGTCCTTTCTGCGTCCCGTGAACAGCGTCCGGACGAAACAGCGGAGTCGCGGTAGGCGTCGAAAAACAATCGTTCCCTTTCTTCTCGTCGAACACCGACGATATATTCGCGCTGTACCGACGAGAAAAAAGACGCGTCGCGTTTCTGCGAATCATTCGGCCTCGAGCTATCTCCGAGAACGTTCGATCGACCGGAAAATTGTCACGAATATGTTTCGAGCGTTTCATTCACGCGGCAAGAGTCTGACGTAGCTTCATGCGTTTCGAACTCGAGATTCGATCCGGTTGAAAAATATTTCGCATGGTTTCGACGCGGGTTCCATAAATCCGTTAGCAATTTTTATCGAGTTCCACCGATCTTCCTGTTGGTCGAAACAATCCTTGCGAGTCGGGAATCGTAGATATCGGACCTCACGGATTTATCACCCTTGCCGGGGCGAGATTTCGCAAGCACGAAGGCGTCATGCTCTCGGTTTGCGCAACTTCGCAGGCGTAGGAACCGAGTTCCGCAATGCTCGAATCGACGATAAGGTTTCCCTGTTGCGGAATTATCGTTGCCACGTTTGGTAATTTCGGGACTGTGCGTCTCGTATTTCGCAACGTCCCGAACGTCCATTAATAAAATTCATTCGTCGGAGTTTTGTAATTTGCGACTCTACGATTACTGCGAATCGGAGCCAGACGGGGCTGTACTTACGAAAGAGTTTCGTTTCGCAAACGCGGTTCAAAAAGGAAAAAGCAAACAATTTGTTTAACCTAGGAAACGGGTATTTTTGTATATCCCGGTCACGTGTACGGATCGCGTGTGCAATACGTAGAAATTTCTCGGATTACGTAACACCGTAGACCAGTTAGGTAAGGTCTGGCTACAATTTACGAACTTCGTTTCGGAAGCACCGCGTTGCTCGAAGGTCACCTGCAACCCTTAATAATGTTCAACGCTGCGAAGGTCAAAATTCCCAAACTCCGACAAATTTCGCAACATGAAAATCCTCGCCAGCAAACACGATCTCGAGGCAACACCGTTCAATGAGAATTTTAATCCGCATTTGTCGTTGGGTAATTCTTGTAGAATTTATTTTTCCGTGTCCGAAAAAGTGAATCCGAAATTGTAAAGAAATTTCTTTAGATTTCTCGTAATTTGAAGTATGCGTAAATACGAATGAGATTGTAATATAAAGATGACAAAAAATAAACTCCTACTTAAGATTGGAATATATGCGAAAATACAAAAGAAAATAAAAATATTTTGACACATGTATACGTATCGTGGAAGTTTATACCATGGAAACGCGAATGCAGTTGTAGCTCATAAAAAATGTACAAATTTTCGAATTTATTATTAACAGCCAATTAATATCGTTAATAACAAATTGTTGGCAACGTAAATTCAGAATAAAAGTGGCAAAATTAAGTAATTAATGATTATTACTTGAACCTATAAGATATTTGTACTGTATTGCATCTACAATTTACGAACAGTTTATAAATTAAGACGCTTATTAAATTGCTCGCAAGCAACTTTATAACACTAGTGAAAAAATTAATGACTTATTGTGTATTATGGCGAGAAAGAGTAATTAAAGGAATCGGTAAAACTTCGAAATTTCCGCAAAGCTTCGACCGATCGGGGCTTATACAAAGGACAACGATTCCTTGATGGAGTCATTTGTCGGTTCAACCTCCGAAGGGACGCAATAAAAGTTTTCGAGTGCGTGGAAGTATAAGGGCCCAATGTGAGTTGGGTGTTGGTAGTATATATAGTAGTAAATATATTGTTATTGTTGCCATTGGTGTTGTTATTGTTATTGTTGTTACTATTGCTATTGACGTCGCTACTGCTACTACTACTACGGCTACCGCTACTACTACTACTACTGCCACTGCTACTGCCACTGTAACTGCCACTGGTACTGCCACTGCTACTGCTACTGATACTGCTATTGCT
>NIJG01000290.1:139284-153245 GCA_002201625.1 Euglossa dilemma | reverse complement strand
TGCGGTTATGATCTGGATTTGGTTTGGCTTATATTTGATATTATAGCGCCGCAACCACAACCGCAAACACGACCGCGACCGCACCCGCAGCGGTAGCCAATATAAATACCAATATCAATATCAATATCAATGTCAGTATCAATAGGAGTAGCAACATCAATAGCAATAGCACTAGCACTAGCAATATCAAGATCAATAGCAATAGCAATAGCACTAGCAATAACAAGATCAATAGCAATAGCAATAGCAACAGCAATAGCAACATCAATAACAATATCAATAGCAATAGCAATAGCAATAGCAATAGCAATAGCAATAGCAATAGCAATAGCAATAGCAATAGCAATAGCAATAGCAATATCAAAATCAATAGCAATAGCAATAGCAATAGGAGTATCAGTATCTGTAGCAGTAGGAATTGGAATAGCAGTAGCAGTAGGAATTGGAATAGCAGTAGCAGTAGCAATTGGATTAGCAGTAGCAGTAGCAGTAGCAGTAGCAGTAGCAATTGGAATAGCAGTAGCAGTAGCAGTAGCAGTAGCAATTGGAATAGCAGTAGCAGTAGCAGTAGCAGTAGCAATAGCAATAGCAATAGCAATAGCAATATCACCATCAATAGCAATAGCAATAGCAGTAGCAGTAGCATTAGCAATATCAGTAGTAGTAGCAATATCAGTAGTAGTAGCAATAGCAATAAGAAAAGCAGTAGCAGTTGCAGTAGCATTAGCAATGGCAATATCAGTAGCAGTAGCAGTAGTAGTAGCAGTAGTAGTAGCGGTAGCAATATCAATATCAATATCAATACTAATATCAACTACAGTAAGAGTAGCAGTAGCAGTAGCAGTAGCAGTAGCGATAGCAACAGCAATATCAATATGAATAGCTATATCAATAGCAACATCACCAACAACATCAATTGCCATGATACGTATCCATATGTGAAAATATATTTATATTCTCTGTATTTTCACATATATTCGAATCGGAGGTAGTAATTTATTTTTTATCATCTTTATATTATAATCTCATTCGTATTTACATGTCGTATTTACGTATTTACATTTTAATCTAATTCACGATAAATATGATAATTTATAAATTTTATTTACGTATCTATAAATTTCTCCGATTCTTTTACATTTGGGATTTCGATACATTAAGCAGTTGTTATTAACAATACCCGTGGAATCGAGACGTTCGCAGTCATACCTGCACTCCACGAAATCTCTCAGTTGCGCATAACACTGAAATCCTGATCCAAAATGGCCCCCTATCGAACTTCTCTCGGCGAATCTCTCCTAACAGGTGTTACGAAAGTTTCCGCGACGTGTGCACACACGTGCTTCCGCCTGCCATACCTAGAGATCATGTGTGCTGGCGCGAGCGCGCGTGCTTTCGAACGTGCGCTTTTTAGCAAAAGCTCCGGCTCGTTGCTCGATTTATCGCACTTTGATCGTTGTTGGCTGGCAGTTGGCTCGTTTGCCTCTTTCGGTCAGCCTCCAGTATCGACCTGCTGTCACGAGCACGGGAAACTTTCGAGCTTTGTCCTTGACTTTGCGGAAACCGCCAGCATCATCCCCCGCGAATTTACTGCTGCTCGCGCTCCGCTGGCCAGCCGGAAGTGTCACGGCTCCTTCCAATGCCTTTTGCCGTTCGGATTATCGCGGATTTCCGTCGCGTTTGAGCGGACTGGAACGCGAGCCAAGACGCTCGATGGAACTTGGTCGGAGGATGCATCCGAAAGTGTCGATGGACCAAAGCGACGAGTTTTCGGCTCGGGCTGACGCGTCGCGACGCGTGGGTTCTGGCCCACGAGGGTGATTCCTCGGCGTGATAAGGACAGTCGAGAGTAATGGATCGAACGTGAAGGGTTTGGGGAATGTCGAAGATTTATCGCGTAAATCAGGAGTTGTCGTTGATTTACATATCCGCGTAAAGAAGGTAACGACTTGAATTCAGTTAATTAAATACGTAATAGTTTGATTAGAGACAGGTTGCGCGCTGAAATTAATCAGGATACGATTTTGTCGATGAAATTTTCGGGAGAGATCTTTCTCGACGAAGTTTTCCGGGATACAAGTCGCAGGTATGAAAAAATAGAAATTCGATCTCTGTCGAAATAAATGCTACGATTATGGTAACATTCTGCTCTCTGGTAACACATTTTCTTAAAAATCAGGGATTCTCATTGGTTTACATGTCCGTATGAAGAAAGAAACTACTTGAATTCCGTTAATTAGATACGGAATCGTTGATTTAGAAACAGTTTGCACGCTGCAATTAATCAGGGTACGATTAAGTCGATGAAATTTTCGGGAGAGATTTTTCGCGTCGAAGTTTTCCGGGCTACAGATCGTAGGAAGGAAGAAATAGAAATTCGATGGCTGTCGAATTAAATGCTACGGTTATGGTAACATTCAGCTCGCTGGTAAGACATTTTCTTTGAGGAGAAGTGCAACGTTATTCCCGTGCCTCTGGCGGCGTGGTAGAACGTAAAAATATTTCTCTCGGGAGCAGTTCTCTTTGTGACTTCCCGCAACTCGTACGTGCTCCATTTCCATATCACGAGAGAGCAATATCGGCGCTCGAAGGGTTAAGAAACGTTACAAAATGGCCGAGGAAACGTTTCGAGATACAACCTGATATTGCAACAACTACCGCAAGAGAAACCAAAGAAAATCGAAACGGCCCGACGAGGGGTAAGTGCTCGGCCTTGAATCTGCTTGCTCTTCCTAGCCTCCATTTTATTGGCTTGTCCGCAGAGTAAAGCTTGCCGAATTTTAGGTAAACGAGGGAACTCATCGACCTCTGTTTTCACCTGTTACCATCTCCGACTTAATATCAAAATTCATAATATATACCTAATACATTAATCGATTTATTCATATATACTAGCTCTGCACGAGGCACCAGCTGATAAACGTGCAACACACACTCTCGTGCATGAAACTCCTCGAAACTTGAACCATAGACCACAATTTTAATAGCAACAAATTAATCTGCCCGTATGAACAAAAGTGGATATCAATTTTCCGCAGCGGCAACTTGGCAAGTTTGCGACTGCAAAAATGAGAAACTTGGAACAACTCGTTTCGCCTTCTTCTGTACATTTGCTATGAAATCCGCGATGCTTAAAAATCCGCCAATCGTAACGAACCTTCGCCAACCCACCCTCCGAAGGAATAACCTTTCAAGCTTCCCCGAAACACCCCCGTGTTTACCGACTTTCCCTTCTTTCACCGCGGCATCCGGAGCCGAGCCGCGAGTAATGGGCACGAAGCTACCGGGTAGACCCATGAAAATCCAACGATGGAGTTACTGGCTCGTGCACCACGTATGCCTTGGTATACCACGTATACCTTGATATAGCACGGACGAGGACAGAGGGACGAAAGTTCGCTATGATCGCGAAAGCAATGTTCCGTGGTAATGTCTGGCTGGTCCGTTGGAAGGACGTCGTAAAGCGACGGCTGCAGGTGAGCAACGAAGAAGAAAGGAAAGGTAAGAATCCTCCCGGGAGGCTTTTCTGCCATTAAAGGGAGTCTCGCGTTTCTTCTCACCCCTAGGGTCGACGTTTGCCGGTCGGCAAGCCCGTGGAAATGGGTCAAGCGTCGGACGATTGTCCGATCCGACGTCTCGCGTCGTTAACGACTCGATACAAGCGTCATCGCGGTTCGTTTACGAACCGAGTCACAGGAGAAATGGATTTCGGTGATTATGACAGCGTGAACGAATCCGAGGACCCGCGGGGGCGGATCAAATGTTACCCTTACGTCTCTGAATTATCGTACGAATATTACGAAAGAGATACCCGAGCTTGTGCTACTCGAGAGAGTCTGATCAACGAGTAGGTTAGTAGGTCCTAAGAACAAGTCCTTTCCACGAAGGACACGGGAATTTGTTTTCACCAAGATTCTGGTTACTTGATCCATCTTGATGCAAGATTGACGTAGTTCGGCAACGGATGTCGTCTTTTGAATATTACTGTATTTTAGGTAACCTTCGTTCATACTACTTACGATCCTGGCTGCGTGGGACGTAATGAACCAGTTCTTTTATCGGTATCCGACGTATCGGGAAATTTTTAACGCGACTCGAAATGCGCTGGAAGATATAAGACGAGATGATTATTATGCCGCGTGAATAATTCTAACTCTTACGAGTTTGATTATTGGAAGAATAAAAGGATTTGGAACGAATCTTTTCGACTGCCTTGACTGGCAATAGCGTTGGGATTAAGAACGAATTGCCAATTTCGACGAAACTTTGGAAAATCTCGAAGTAGCCAAAAATATTCGACCTATATTCCTTTTTATCCGTCGTTGCCTAGGTTGAAGGGATGAAAATCGACTCTAAGTTATTAAATCAAATTAAATTAAATATTTCGCAAGCTATCGGAGATTTTCCTGTCTTTTTCCTCTCATCCCGCAAACCTAATAACACAATCGTAGCACAGAGTGAAGTATAAATACGAGCGGTGTAAAAACCAGCGTAATTTCTTGCCGGAGAAGAAAATTTCGCGGTAATATAACATTAAAGAGGCCGAGTATAGCATCTACACATATTGATTACACTTTTTACCCGGCGACTTGGACACTGTAATCTCGCAAAGTCTCAAACGTCTTTCTTACAACACCCCGTATATAGAGAGCAATTTGTCGAGCTCTTGGACACGAGGGTGAAACGTTACGAGGTTCGGCGAAATCTATCTTGACGGTTTTTTCGCCGACAGGGTAGCCTAGTTGTCGGATGATAGTTATTCTTCTCGCGGATAAACGTTTAGGTACTCCGAGGAGAATCGAGTTCGCACAGTCTTCTACGCGAGGATTGAGAGCTGATCGAGAAATTGAATTTTCATCGAACGTCGACCGGTTTCATGGTAGTCGGGGCTAAGGGGGTTCGTTCGCTGCGGAAAATTCAAGGGAAAAGCGTACGGCACTCGCGATTAATTCCAAACGTGGCTGCACCCTATCAGACTAGGCTGATTTATCGCGCCACGAACTCGTCGCGAGATTCAAGGACGAGGGAGTCAAGTTCAATTACTCTTCGATCTACCTGAACGAGCTGCACGGAGAGAACTGATAGCTTTATTGGCCACGGGCAAGCGTAAGCAGCGAATCCAGCTGGCCGAGATTCTTCGGGAATAATTCAATATCGTCGCGTGTTCCGCCTGCCAGACATATACCGATCGTGATGATCGAAGATTGCGAGAAAATGTGGAAGATAAAATCGGACGTGGGCGTACCGGGATTTTTAGACTTTTCGTAAGCAAAGTGCTCCCGAGATTGGCCCGGTTATTTTGATTTCATGAAGTGCTCCGGTTGGTCGTGGGCGAGGCTATATTTCATTATTCGACATTTCATCGACCACATATTGTTCGTTGTTAACGTAAGAATTCTCTAGGTACTGAAACGTTATCGGTTTCTGCGGTTAAAATGTAATATGAATGTAGTAATATAATATTACAGGATGGAGCGTAGAATATAATCGTTAGTATCTGTAGTATATGGTATAAAGTGTATCTAGGTAGTCGTTATTAAATGTCGAATCTTTCTTCCATGTGCTCAAATCGATCACGCGTTGCTACGAAAGCGTAAAAAGAATTGATGGAAATAACGAAACAATTAATAACGGCGTGAATTAAAAAACAGGGAATAGGAATGTAGGTTCTCGTTCGGGCCATCGATTTCCAGGAAATTTTAACGGATATGTCGAACCGGCCTCGATAATACTCCGAATACACGATATAATACGATTATCTCGGACCAATCGAAACTTCGGATAGAATAAATCCAGAAATTACCTCGAGGCATGAAAATTCGATTTATAATATCCAGATGATATTCCGAAAAATCAGGAAAATTTCCTCTTCAACTTTCCTGAGTTCAACTTCGAAGACCACTACGTATCAACCCACATTATCCGACTCCGATTCATTAGCCTCCTACGACGCGTTATTTCCCTTTGTTTTCGCAAACAAACGCGAAAAGCGTACAACGCTGGAACGTTGCGCGAAGGAAATAAATCACACGCACACCGACAAACAATTTTTCTCTTCGTTGATTTCTGTTCTCTTTCGACCGAAGATCCCTTGGAATAGTAAGCATGATCAATCAATCGAATAAAGACGTTTGAAAAGCAGGAAAATTAAACGACAAGCCGGCTCTCGGGCCGATCAAAGCGACCACGAACCCAGCTGCAACCCGTGGCATTCATAAATTACAATGCATTAAATCACTTCGTTAAGCTCGTACTACGTATCGTTACGTCAGGTCCAATAACGTTCCAATAACGGGCCAATAGTGAGCGAACGTTTGCATCGTGAAAGAAGCCCGATAATCGTGGACGAAACAATGGTCTGACGGACGAAACGAGAAAGCTCGGACCGGGGGAGAGAAAAAAAAAGGGAAAGCCTGATATTTCCTACGCGGTGTAATAAAGCTCGGTGAAGTTCGAGCCGGTGGGCTGTTGAGCCATAGAAAAGTGAGCTTAATGACAGGAACGCGACGCGGGAATGTCGTTAACCAGTGATCGCAATTACAGTCTGCCATTTAATTACACGGAGGATGTCTGCGAGTGCCGCGGACCCGCGACATTTCGCCTCGTTAAGCCGAACAGGGGCGTAAACCGACGGCCAAATTACACGTCCGGCCATCTTGTCGCACCATTAGTCGGCTTTCTTCCAACGATTCGAACGGGAATAACCGAAACTCGGCGATAATTCGAGGATAATTCGAGGATAATTCGAGGATCGATCGCGGCGGCGGCTGCTGTCACGGGCGGAAACGCGATACGAGTAATATCGACCTCCGGTTTTATTCGAATAATTTTTCAATAACACGCCGGCAGGACAATGGGCGTTTAAGCTTGGCGAATATCGAGTACAAGGATCAAGTGAATCGTGAAATCTCGTTTAACCCGCCGGCCGTGGAAAGCGTCGAATTTTCGATAACAAACGTACAGCCCTCGTGGATTTCACGGTTCTCCAAATTCGCCGCGATTTCGACAATGCACGTTTCTGCGTGTGTGTCTTTTAATTCTCCCAGTTTCGCGCGTCTGGTTATTAGGATTTAAAATCGCGCGGTTTTATCGGGGAGAATTAAGGCTCCCGACGTTCGACGCGTTTTTGTTATTCCTGTTTAAAGTGGCGAAGCTTTATCGGTGGAATTACGGTCGGAATCAGTTCCGAATCAACGCCAAATCGAAGTGACGATGGTGATCGATGTTAGGTAACGATTTTAGAAATTTTCTCTGGTATTACGGAATCGTAATATCGAATAAAAACGTTCAAAGACGTTCCGTTCAGGTCGTGGGTTTGACGATGATGGCGTTGAAAGTTCGTCGGTTGATAAAATCGACGTTCGTCGAGTGGAAGATAGACGTAGAGTCGAAAGAAAAACGTCGTTTGCATGTCACCGATGTGCTTAGATCGCCCGTAGCTCGGATAAATTCCCCGTCACGTTTTTCCTTTCGGTTTTTCCTTTCGACGGCAGTAGAGAGGAACGAGAGTGCATTTACCGCCAGCAGCCACGCCCTTTCTGCACGGTATGAAAGCTCGACATTGATGCCTTGATGTAGCCGCCGCGATGAGAAACGGAAGTGACTGCCGCGACTTCCATGCCGGCCAATTTCGGACCTTGAATGGACGTCTGGGATGGATTTACCTTGCGTTTGATGTACGCTATACCTTCTATTAGTTCCACAGACGGAGGAGAATTCGTGCTCCTTGTGCCTCAGTCTCTGTAATTCGCCGTATTAAATTCTTTCCGCAACATTGGCTCGACGTCGGTAATACGATCTTTCGTTCACGAGGAGAACGGATCGTTAAACGTGGTTCCGATACAGGCGTTGTTTAAATAAACACTCGCAGACTCGTTAGACAGGCGAACTTTTTCGGAATGAATTTTTCGGGAAATCAAATTTCGAGGTTTCCAGGCGCAGAGCACGGTGAATGAAAATAACAAGGTGACGAAATGTGTGCACAAGGGTGAATAAAAGAATTTTCTCCCCTTTCGGCAAATAGCGAAAATCGAGGAAGTTCGCGTGTTTGTTTTATGCCGCGAGAATTATTTTGCGAAAAATCCCGAGTGGCCGCGGGTCGCTATTAAAAATTTCGCGTGTTCATTAAAAATTATAACGCGTTCTGGAAACTGCGAGTTGTTAAATTTCAACGTGTGTTACAATTTTTGTAGGGAACTTTTCAGATTTTAATCGCTTTGGAAACATGTATCCGCAAATTGGGACATTAAGCCGACAACTAAAAATGGAGATGCGAAGGTGGACATTTTAAATATAAATCCAGATGAGTCTGAATTATCGCGCGAACTGAATTTTAATTAAGTTAAATTTCCATGGGAACATGATCGATTTCCTTGTATCATGTGTTCTATGTTCTTTATGCGGGGACAATTATAATTTTTAATATACTATAGAGGATTTATTCATAGCTCGAAAATACATCGTTGCTCGGAAGACTCTGGCCATTATTAATCTATCCATTGTTCATTTTAAGAGGCACCTCTTGGAATTATTTCGCAGTCTCGATATTCGTTCGTCTCGTCGAAGATTGGAAGATGAAATTCGCGATAATGTAAGGTTAGGTCTAGGGACCAGGATGGGTCATCACTGGAAGCGATCTTCTCATGGCGTGTCTTGTCCTGATAGCAGAAGCACCGTAATTTCGAAAATTTCAAACCTTTTTCCAGCTAGCCACTTTCTAAATTTCCTACTCGAAGCAAAATTTTTTAATAATATATTCGACCAATATTAATCACTTGACATACAATGACGTCTCTGAGACGTTATTAATTTCACGTGCCATTGTAGACTTTGACGTCTCCGAGACGTCAAGAAATATCTTTGGCTAACACCTTATATTATTAAATTAACTGTTTCGGTCGTGCATCGATGCTGTTTTGTTTAGACTGTTGAAGATACAATCCCCATTCTCAACAGTACTGATGAAAAAATCGCTTCAGCAAACAAGTAAACATCAAGAAAAGCAGTGAAAACGGTAATCAGAATAGCAATGAGCTGGCACGCCGAATAATATATCTACAACAAATAAAAAGCAACATCCTGCAAAAAGAAACACAATAAGGAAAACAATATAAGAAGTGAAACCTACATATTTTTAAATGCTTTGAGAAGTATCACACGTTACAAACCTATTAAATTATTATTTTATGATATTACTTAATTAATTACCAACCTTATTGAATGTAATAAAGCAATGTAAATTCCAAAATAAAACGCCCTGTTTCTGAGCTTGTATATGAGTGTTTCCAATTGAATTAAATTAAATGGTATCCTACGGACTCGTCGACGCGCATTTTATTTGTATGTCAAGTGGTTAACAACGTTCGAAGCCTAAACTTGATCAATCAAAGGTTGAAGATCTCGGAAATTGATTTCCATAGCACTACGATTAATTCATTCCTCGAACTTCTTATACAAGACGAAGAGAAACGACGAAATATTTTATCTAGTAGGTAAACACTCGACGATCTTCGAGGATCGATGTCAAAGAAATAAAATTTACGAACAGAGGATTTAAATTCGATCGTTTATCCCACTCAGCTTGGAAATTCGGCGAGACTTCGAGCATCCTAAATATATGCCGAGGTCGGATAAGATCGGTCTAAAAGTGGACAGTTACGTCCACGTTTATCGAACTGAAGGCAAACAAAGCCATGTCAGATATTATTAGCTCCCGAGCTTACCCCGGAAGCGATTTCGAGTTATTGTCGCAGCGTATCGCCACGCTTTCTCCCATTCTCTGCGTTACAGTCCGTTTGTGCGATGATAAAAGCGAACGAAGCATGTTCCTGAAGGGACGCCACTCGTCGGTCCCTTCTCAAGGATCCTCCCTTTCTCGCCGCTTCACCAACCACCTTCTCGCGATCGTTTATTTCCCGCTTTCTTCTCCTCTAATATCGAGTGTTTCTTTTCCTTCGCAGCCGGCATTCTGGGCCTTATTAAATTTTTCATTTAACGACCCGCTCAACGGAAACGACGCTTGACATTTACTCAAATCGAGCCTTAGCGCCTCCAATCTTCCCTTGTCACGATCCAGAAAAGACGTCGTTCTCTTTGACGATCTCGTTAGATCACTGGTATTATTATCCCGTCTGTGCACTTTTTTAAATTCAACGAAAAGTATCAACGGATAAAACGCCATTGCGCGTTTTACGCCAAACGCATATTTAATTTAATAATTATCGCGAAAAATAGAGATAAATATCGTGTAAAATTAGGATGAATCGAATTTGGAAGAAGGATTATTTACGTAAAAACTGTGTTTGTGAAATCTTTTGTTTGTTAAGCTGCGATATCGATAAGGATAAGAATTTTATGGGATAGATATTCCATAAACTTCATCGATGATATAGAATAAGACTGTAATAAAATGAGGACTATAAAAATGCTATAATCGGAAGGAGTGCCTATCTGAAGGAATACTCTTCTTCCAAAGTGCTCCTTAATCGTTTCGTGATTGGTTTTTTAGCCCAGGACGTCTGATCTTCGTCGTAATTTGGTTTAACATCGGGATCATGGGATTAAACCGAAACGTCACTCCATGGTCAACGACGTTAGACAAACTCCTATCGAATCCTTTCGTTTCGAAGTACCTATAACTGTAATTGATATTTATCCCCAGTGTCTACGTATAACGCAATCTCACGTGCAATAACGTGCCTCGATATCCAAATTATGGATCGTAAATCGAATCTGATGACTCAATATACCCCCGACCGCGTTCGTATCACTATCTCCGGCCCTTAAAAATATAACTCGGATAAAAAACCAGTTGGTCATCGACTGTATCCTGGTTATATATCTGTAATAAATCCACAGTCTGGCAAAAGTCGGTGGATCTGCATCGATTAGACCGATATCGATGTCCTGGTAATCAGAGTTCTCGGTTAACCGTCCGCCATCAAACTCTAATCAGCTTTCTCACCCTCTCTGTACGCGGCAGCCGACTACTACGCGCGGCCATTCTTCCCTTTTTCCCACCTTTCGCCTGTCCATTAACCGAACAAAGGGTAGAGAGATAGGAGAGAGGAGAAAAAGGGGGAGAAGAAGCGACGAGAAGGAAGAGAGAACATAGCCGGAGGCGCCACGCAGCTCTTTGGTGTCTCACTCGATGGCGTATTCGGAGCGTGTCGCATTCAAGGCGAGATCCAGCGCACGATCGAGGAACAGGGTAATTTCCCTGACAAATAAGGCTAAACCTTTAACGGTCGACGAAACGCGGGGTAATTTTCTCGCTACTTCACCTTGCAGAAGCCCCGTGTGGCGTTCGTTATTAGCGATATAGCGGGGACGTTCGTTATCGGCCCGCTCGTGCAAACAGGATCACTTGCCAGTGATGGCGTCCGCATGCAAATAGTCCAACAATCGAGTTCGGAGCATTGTTTCGTACGAATGTGTTCGATTAACAGGCTCCCCGTGGGGATGGCCGTGTAATTTCCCTGGAAAAACGTCCTCGATCGACGGCGCGGGCCTTGACAGAGCGGAAGTCGGTGCTATTTAAGTTATATCCCTGTGGTTCTTCTTTCGTACAGGGGAATTTCGAGTTAAGCTAGAATTCAGAGGACTATCGAGTGAAAAATTAATCGCTGTTTGTTAATAATTCGTGATCCAAAGGAATAAACGAAATTTCTTTTAACGGAAGTCGATGGTTGATCGAATCCTATTGCGAAAAGGTTTTCAGTAGCGTGGACTAAGGATACTCAGACCTTCTCCTTTCGCCGTCTATGTAAATTAAATACTGGAATTTTACGACGCATTGTGAAAAAGTGAGTGGAGGAAAAACATAATTCCGAGTTAGGCTAGAATTCAGAGGACTATCGAGTGAAAAATTAATCACTGTCCGTTAATAATTCAGGATGCAAAGGAATAAAAAGAATTTCTTTTAACGGATGTCGATGGTTGATCGAATCCTATTGTGAAAAGGTTTTCAGTAGCGTAGACTAAGGATACTCAGACCTTCTCCTTTCGCCGTCTATGTAAATTAAATACTGGAATTTTACGACGCATTGTGAAAAAGTGAGTGGAGGAAAAACATAATTCCGAGTTAGGCTAGAATTCAGAGGACTATCGAGTGAAAAATTAATCACTGTCCGTTAATAATTCAGGATGCAAAGGAATAAAAGGAATTTCTTTTAACGGATGTCGATGGTTGATCGAATCCTATTGCGAAAAGGTTTTCAGTAGCGTGGACTAAGGATACTCAGACCTTCTAGTTTCACCGTCTATGTAAATTAAATACTGGAATTTTACGACGCATTGTGAAAAAGTGAGAGGAGGAAAAACATAATTCCGAGTTAGGCTAGAATTCAGAGGACTATCGAGTGAAAAATTAATCACTATCCGTTAATAATTCAGGATGCAAAGGAATAAAAGGAATTTCTTTTAACGGATGTCGATGGTTGATCGAATCCTATTGCGAAAAGGTTTTCAGTAGCGTGGACTAAGGATACTCAGACCTTCTAGTTTCACCGTCTATGTAAATTAAATACTGGAATTTTACGACACATTGTGAAAAAGTGAGAGGAGGAAAAACATAATTTTGCTCCGAGGGTAGATATAATTTCGATTGTAACTGCAGTGTTGGATTTGTCATCTTTTTGTTTGTTTGACAATCTAGGAAAAAAGAAATTGTGTAACTACTAGGTATTTAAATATCACAGTATACTTTGCTCGTGAATTACTGTCGAAAAGTAACAAGTAAAATGCAATTTATTTCAGAGATTCACTTTGCGGTGTGAAAGAATTTCGAAACGTATCGAAGGTAATATTTATTCTGCACGTCGAGTGAACTCATACTCGAATATAATTATACTCTCATGAAATATAAATTATTTCGATATCAATTCGTTTATTGGCCCATTATGTAATTTGGAATAATCTATCTCGAACAATATTGAATAAAGAATTATTCTCCGTTATTCACCTAATGAATATCGACAGTCGTTCACTTTCGTCGCATCTCACGAAGGAATCTTTAATCAGAGAGCTACAAGAGGAAACTGCGTTATTCAGATGAGAGTTGCGGCTTGCACTTTGCGAAACGACTTGAAAATAAATCGAGAGCAATAATTAACGGGTAAAAAGAACAACGAGCGAATGGATAAGGAATAAACTCTTATTCGAGTGAAGCTATTCTGCCACTGCGGTTGTATATCAGGCAAATTTGTCGATTTCAGAAAGTTTAATGAAGTTTTCGGAAAGTTAGCTTCTCGTTTGCTTTTATTACAACCTGTACAAGACTTGCGAGAGGAGTGATTATACAGGAAGTATTCACGGCGCATGGCCGAAACAATGTAGGCAGGGAGTACAAAAGTGTCGGGAAAATTCATTACGTGCGACGCGTAGGCCAATGGAAAATTATCAAGTGCGAAAGATAAACACGAAGTTCGGATAGTGCGAACGTTCATACTAACGTTCTAAACATACCTGCAAAGTTTCCTTCGTATTTTACGAATTTCTTCGCACCTATCGTCTCGTTGTCGTAATTTCCCTGTGTCTTCGTTTTCGACATGATTCCTATATTAATCTGAAACAGACCTGCGAGAAAATTGGTACTGTAACCTAAGAGACTCGGAGTTCCGAAAGAGGAAACCATGAAACAGAATTGTTCGCTTCTTACAATAAGTTCAAATTAATGTGCAAGCATCTCACGATGTCTGGAAATCTCCAACGATGAAGTATCTTAGCTAAAAATGTAGGAGAAACGAAACGAATTGAAATTAATACAAAATAAATAAAAAAGAATGAAAAGAATGGAAGAAACATTTTTATAAAATCGTAAAACAGGAACTAGACACTACGAAGACAAAAGTGAGTCCAACGATGAAGCATCTAAGCTCAAAATGTAAGAGAAACAAAAGAAATTAGAAATTAATACAAAATAAATAAGAAAAAATGAAATGAATGGAAAAAACATTAAAAAA
>NIJG01000290.1:127180-139196 GCA_002201625.1 Euglossa dilemma | reverse complement strand
TAATAAACAATAATATAAATATGTAAAAAATATAAATAAAAATATAATATAATAATTATACATTAGTTATAAATAATTTAAATAAATGCACAATATATAGTACTGACTGATCCTTTATCCTTTATCCTTTATCCTTGACCGTTGACCATCCCCATCGTACCATCAACCAGCCCCAGTCCGTTCAGTAGGAAAGGAAATCTGCAAAAGACCTTGCTCGCGATTATGCGAGCCTTATATAGTCGACGATGGGCCGAAGATCGACGAAAAGTCTCGACCATTACCGATTTCGTTAATAGTTACTTATTCTCTGTAATAAACAGGAATTTCTTGATTTTATTGTTTCTACTATAAATCTATGCCTCGACCAATTTGTTATTAACAATAAACTTGATAATTTATACATTATTATAAACTAAAACTCCATAAAATAAATCTCCACTATACGAACGTATATGAATGTCGAAATATTTTTGCTTCTTCTGTAATTTTATTTATATTTACCGTCCGTAATGTTAGTTTACCGTCTTGTCAATACTAGAAATCATCCTAATATAGTTTCTGGATGGTTTCTTCTTCAAAAGAACCTATAAAATACGCCACTATGTAGTAAATTCCTGTCAGACAAAGAATTTCTATATTATTATCGTTCGTTAATATCTTGCCATACTCTAAATTTCGATTCAGAGACGACAAGGTGCCTGTTCCTCGAGATATTTTCACGAATATCACCGTCAGACACGAGACTTATTTCATTTTTCTCAATTTTCTCTGCAAGCAAATTTTTCAGCCCCTATTGTCGCAACAGCCTCTGACAGGCTGACTTTTCCAATAAAGAAGGCGTGGGCGTAAATTTCCGAAATATCCACCGGGCTCGAAGTGAATGTAGTTTACAGTTTCCACTTGCCTCCTCTATCTAGGTACTCTTGCTCACCGACCACATAGATTTTCCGTATATAAAACACTACTTATCGCCTTGCACGAGGATCGGACCTTCTGTTTTCCTCGGCCGCGAACCGTAACTCTCGCTCGTAAACGTCTTTTAAGACGTGTAACCGTAATAAAACTGCGAAACACGAGAACGCAAAATCATAGCGAGACGTATCCAGCAACGACGTGGAGAGTCTCCAGAAAATTCCCTGGAGATCGGCGATAATCGATGATCGATTCGAGTGAGCTTCGATTTCGTATCTTCGTATTAGAATCGCGTTCCGAGCGGAGAAAATATTTTTACCAATTTACTATTCTTCTTTTTTCGAACGCTTTCTAAGTCCATTTAACTGTCCGGTTAACGAGAAGTTCCGTTCTCTTTCCTCTTTTCATTTTGATTTTTTTTAATGAAATTCTTATCGTGCCTGGTGCTCGATAAAATGTACGCTTTCACGGTCCTTCACCTTTAACCCAGATCCAAAGTCGCCGCTTCCGTGCCGTGCACGTACATTTTTTCTCCATTCCTACGCGTTTGTCTTTCTCAGCGACTGGTTCCAAGGGAATTTCGTGTCGGGCCTGAATAACGTATGACATTCTGTTTAACGCTTCGATAAAGAGGCAATGTTTCATATAGATCGGTAGAATGTGCGATTTAACAGAAAGGGTCTGCACATTTTTTCCCCTTTTTTTTTGTATACAGATCGACGTGTGCTTTGTACGGTTGGCTGAATATTGGCCGTAGGGGGAACATTGTTATACACCGAGGCTACATTTGTACTACAAATTCGTACTTCTCGCAAAGGTCATATATAATGTTTTCGTTGCTTGTTATATTGAATAGATTCGACCGAGTATTTGGGAAGCAATCGATTAATAAGTAGGTAAAGAATCTTATTTACACTTCGGTGTTGATTATACCGTGTTATAGATATTTCTCGTAGTTCTGTTCAAATAGTAACGAAAGCTCGAAGTATGAAGCATCTGTGACTAACATTAGAAATGGAATTCGTCAAGTGTAGGCTAATAGAAATACAACGCAGAAAGGCACAGAATAATTCGAGTTTGCAGAGGCACTTGAGAGACCTGTGCATTAAATACACAAGGTACCAGGTTACAATCCTTTGACTATGGATAAAGTTACCGTTGACTGAAGAAGGATATAATAAATAGGAGCAAAGTAATTAATAAAAATATCGACGGCTTTGTAACTTTACCTTGACGTAAAAGTCGAGGAGCGAAAGAAAGGCGGAAGTTAAATGATCTTGGAGGTAAACAATGTTGGCTTATGAGCAACAAATAATTGCATAAGCAACGACGAAGCTTAACTTGGTCGTAAAACTAGAGCACGGCTGTGTCGGCAACTCGATTATGCGCGAACCAGTTCGGTAAGTTAAACCGAAACTCTATATCGAGTAGCAACCCCCTTTTAAGCGGCACGCTCTCTTCAAACGGGCAAAGGGTATCCCCGACAACCCTCCCGATCGGTAAAGCATCTTCTGAATTATCCATGGGGGCTGGAAACGTGGGTCT
Source organism: Euglossa dilemma (assembly GCA_002201625.1). Classification (NCBI taxonomy): domain Eukaryota; kingdom Metazoa; phylum Arthropoda; class Insecta; order Hymenoptera; family Apidae; genus Euglossa; species Euglossa dilemma. Next base: position 136,739 of record NIJG01000290.1, on the reverse strand, counting down.
CCCTTTGCTAGCCCATTAGCGAACTCGCCGAGTGGCCTGCCTGATAAACGACAGACCTCGACTACTGGAAAACAGCTGCTTTCGCCGACAACAAGAATTTTCCAACTCGCTTCTTAACTGCCACGCTAACTCGCTTAGCAACTTGGCCTCAATTTCTTTTCATGAAAGATTTTAACTCGACTGCCAGGCGAAGAAGTGAATATACTTTTTCCTCGCGAAAATTTGTCAAATTTCGATGCCTCTACGGAATGCAGTAAATTTTTTTTCGCTCTCTTTCTCGACGGAGATTAAAGAACGTAGTCTCCCCTTTGTAAACGACCAATGAAAGTCGATGTACGATTTTTTGTTACAGAGTTATCGCTCTTTGAACGAAGACCGACGATTCAGTAGTATAGGTTCGCGATTGATCAGATGTGATTTAAATAGCATAGACCGGCGCTTTGTCAGACGGAATTTAAGTAGTATCGGTTCGCGGTTAAATTTAATAGCATCGGACAGGAATAATATAAGTTGCATAGATCAGGCATTGGCCTGACATTTTGACATAGGTCGGCGATTAGGTCATGCTTTTCCAGTATCAGAGATCCGCCTATTTGCTACACTGTTTTTGTAGTATTGACCTGCCATTTCTATCCGAAATGTCTGATCAATTTCAGTCTGTGTCTACTTAATAATTTTCTACGAAGTCTAGAAATATATATTTCTTATTTTTACACGATCGTCTAAACGATAGCAAAGAATTTGATTAAATTAATTCACCTAATTACTATTTCTTTCCCTGTTCTATTTATATTTACAATGAAATATATATAATTTAACATAACAATTTGAATTACCAACAGAACCCTATCTTACCAATAAACACTAATTAACATGTGATTCGTCCCATTATAATAATCCGAATTCTTATAATAATTATCCGTTTATAATTCCCAAAGCAAATGTTTCATTTATAGTGCTTTATTCGAATCACTAAGAAATCTTAATTTACATCACTGTCTCGCAATCTCATTTCTACTTTACCCTGCAATAATAACCACCTGCATATACAAATCGATTCATCTCCGTTTACCTACTTGCTTTTAACTCTGCGACTGAAAATAATTCACCGAAGCTATCGAAAATCTACGCAATCTTCTCATCCCATCCCCGTCGATCTGCATTACCATTCGTCAACCCCATCTACCCAGTATACCCAATGAAAATAACCCTGCAGTCCGACTAGTGACCGACTCGCACCACTGAGACAAGACCGCTGTTACCGATAGCCAGCCCCGTGTCGGCGTCGCGGCGTTTCCATGGAGCTACCCGCGGCGCTCGAGGACATGATCAATACTGGCACCTAGTCGAGCGTCGTCGCGTGGAGCGTCGAGTTTCCGTAGGTGCTGGCCTTCGCGTATCGTGCACGCGTCGCGACGTTTTCCTCCTCGAGCGTGTCCCGTGACATGACGCCGCGGGATCGATAGCGCCGCGCGTACGGAAACGTTGTCAGTCGTTCCTCTCGAGCCGCGACCAGCATGAACCACGCGCCGCGCGTGTTCGTGCGGACCAGCGCGTAGGAAAGCGAAACGTGACGGATCCCTGCGAGGTGTGCGGCTTGGTGCTCGCGGTTCACGGACTGTGCGAAGATGAAGAGGCAGAATGTGAGGACCCTGGCGCTAGTGGTGTGCACGTTCACGTACCTGCTGGTCGGCGCGGCGCTGTTCGACGTGATGGAGTCGGACACGGAGAGGAAACGCTGGGAGTTTCTCTCGGGTGAGTTCCGCTTCTCCGTGAGTTCGGCTTCTCCGTGTGTTCGTCGTGTAATCACGACGATAATAATACCGAGAATAAATGTAGTTTATAATGAGATTAGTATACAGGGTGGATCAGCCGACGTGGCCACCTTGATGGTATTCGTTTTTTTTTTCTTAATTAACTCTATTCCGTTGTTCTATTATATTGTACCATTTACTGGGAAATAATTGTTTACTCTTTCTTAGATAACTGTATGATCGGAGATAAGCATGGTGGTCGTGTTAAGTGTGGCATGTTTGGGAGATGGATGAATGTAGGGTGTTTCAGTCGAGAATGATGCATGAGAGACGTGGAATACGAAGATCGGACATAAGATACGAATTTGGCGTAAATGTTTAATTTGGTACGCGCGTGATGGATAAACGCATGGATTCCGATGGGCGAAGTAGACTTACATTCGAGTGTATATATTTGAATGTTAGCGTAGGAAAGGCGATAATAGAGTGTCGAACTAGTTTGGTATTTCTGTACAAGAGTGTTTGAACGTGTGATTCGGGTCATGCATAATGAAATGCTGAGAGTTAGATTTAGATAGAGTAGGATAGAGTGGGATAGAGTGGACTTAGGGTGTGATGGATGTGGGCTGTTATTCTGATACGCGAATATGTAATGTTTCTTATAATAGCGATAATCGGTAGCACCTTGAAAATCAATTGATACGAGGAATTTTTGCAGACATAAATTAATCCGTGATGGTTTTAGAGGTTCGTCGGAACATGATGAAGAAGTACAACATCACGCAAGAGGACTACAGGATGTTGGAGATAGTTATAATAGAAAACAAGCCGCACAAAGCGGGTCCTCAGTGGAAATTCGCTGGTGCCTTTTATTTCGCCACCCTTGTACTCTCTATGATAGGTAAGCGACACTTTCGATAGCGTGTTGAGATGAAATTTTAAAAATTAATCCCATCGGGGAAAATTAAATATATATATCCTACGTAATCGATACCGCGTTGCGACCTTGGTACCTTCAACGCTCGTATATTTATAAAGCGATCTCTCAGATCCTCCAGAAAAATTGAATAGAAAAATTTACAATTTTCTCTAAGTTTCCGTATATATTCATCCCCTGTATTCCATAAATTTACACCGTAATTTAATTCAGAATATCTCCGTGCAAATGAACAATTTTTCTCCGACTATTTCTTTTACTCCACGTTCTGTCTAACGATTTTCGTCAACGTTTCGAGGGTACGGACACTCGACGCCAGTCACCATAGGAGGCAAAGCGTTCTGCATGGGCTACGCCATGGTGGGCATTCCTCTGGGTCTGGTGATGTTTCAGAGTATCGGCGAACGTTTGAACAAGTTCGCGTCCATAGTGATCAAGCGGGCGAAAACCTATATGAGGTGCAAGAAAACCGATGCAACAGAGATAAATCTGATGCTCGCCACGTGTTTGCTCTCGAGCATCATTATCATGATTGGTGCTGCTGTGTTCTCGCGTTACGAGGGATGGAGCTACTTCGACAGCTTCTACTACTGCTTCGTCACGGTCACCACCATTGGCTTCGGCGATTACGTCGCCCTGCAGGTGAATATTCACCGACCAACTTAAAATTTCATGCGAATCAATCTCCTAAAAAACACTAACCTTGCAGAACGATCATGCGCTCTCCAACAAACCTGGATACGTGGCCTTAAGCTTAGTCTTCATCCTCTTCGGTCTGGCTGTCGTCGCTGCCAGCTTCAATTTACTCGTACTCCGCTTTATGACCCTGTAAGTACTCATCTACGAATCCCAAAGATTGTACACATACAGCTACTATCCTTTTTCACTCATCGTTACTCCGTTTATCTCCCTATTCTGAATGAAATCCACGTGGAAGCTCTACTCCAACCAAATCCATTCCTCACCTGTCAAAGAAATAACGTCGGTAATTCTATTCCAAACCTTCTCTAAACGAAACACCACCGCGGTAAGAAGACTCGAAAAATAATTCTCACTGCATGTCACTCACCTAACCCAAACCCAAACTTTCTCTAAACGAAACACTACCGTGGTAAGAAGACTCGAAAAATAATTCTCACTGCATGTCACTCACCTAACCCAAACCCAAACTTTCGCTAAACGAAACACCACCGTGGTAAGAAGACTCGAAAAATAATTCTCACTGCCTGTCACTCACCGAATAGAAACATCGGCGACGCGCGTCGCGACGACGAGCTTCAGCCAGCGTCTCACCCGGTGCTGGCGTTGGACGGCGAGGTGGTGAACGGGAAGCTTCTGGCCAGCCACGTGCCCATAGTCCACGACTCCGACGACTGCGTGAGCGTGTGCTCGTGCACCTGTCTCGGGGCACCGAACTCCGAGCTTCTGGACCAGGGTTACCGAGGTTACAGGCCCCCTTCGAGCTCGAGCTTTCTCATGAAACGCGCATCCGTCTGATGGAAGGAGTTCCGTCGTCGCAGTTTGCGCCGTCGATTCTCGGGGGCGGACAACAGGGAGCTGCTCGGCATCGACGTGTAAAGAGTCCACTCGGACAGTATCGCGCAAAGACGTATCCGTGGAAGAAGAGGAAAAGGGGAATACGAGGGATAACTTTTCGCGGAAATTTCGACGGGATTTTAAGGCCGACTCGGAGACGACTGTGTTTTCAAGAAGACTCGTTCGTGCACGTTCGTCGATTTTTCAAGACGTATTTCGAAGAGAGTGCGACTCTTTGAGTTCAAGTGCGGATGCTTGGCTCGTGTTAATTATTACGCATAGACGTAGGGGTGTTACGAGGGTATTCGATCGTTTGTAGACGATTTTCTAACGATTTCGTACGTTTCATATCGGTCCACGTACCATTCCCACCGTGAATTTTCAACGGGTTCGAATTTACGTCACCGTGAGAGTGACTGGGATCGAAGACTAGTTGTACCATAGTGGTTAAGTCGGTATTTAGACACTGACATTGTTGCTTGGAGAATTGCTTTGATCTCAGGATATAATAGTTCACTTTTCTTAGGAGTTACGACAGTAGATCTGGCAAATTTTCAACGTTTTTAAAGAAATATCGTTTACATTGCTACTGAGTTTATTAAATCGATTGATATCGAATTCTGTAGATTTTGTGACAGAATATCAAGTTAGTCTGACGATTGGTTGACACGTTGATTTGAATTAACACATTCTCGACGGTATACCGTGAAATGGAGTCTCGATTCCAGTATGTTTTCCGAAAATACTCGAAGCGATGTAAACGCTTCGTCCGATGAAATGTTTTATCAGAAATTGGTATTCGCGAGCAAGATGTGAATTATCATCTGTCGTTTTCGATATCTGAAGGACGAGGAACGTCGACTCGCTGTTGTCTTCGATGTTTGAAAAGTGAGAAATGCCAATTCGCGTTTCGCGTGTTCAATATTTAAAAAAAAAGAAAGAAGTGAAATCCTCGCGACTCGTGTTTCCCATCGACGATGTGTTAATACCCAGACTTCAACATCGCGGCGAAATGTTATGAGAATATTCCGAGATCAAAGCAATGCTCACGAGGGAGAAAATAATCTCGTTCTATGAAAGTCGAACAGGCGAAGATCGGTTTGAAGACCAAACGATCGCTGTTATTTATACGTATACCAGATATATAAGACACGACGAGAACAATATCCAGACCTCGTTAGAGTGATTGTTAAATATATACGACTCGATGTTTGTACCTACTAGTAGACGTAAAGACGAAAAAAACGCGAAAGTCATGGATTTCGCGTTACTCGTCGATCATGTAGATCGACGAAGAGAAATATCTACGTTAGGTAGTGACGCGATTTTGTAGCTACGACTATTTCGATCCTGGATCAATCGACGTTATTCGCGCGAATATATTTATTAAAAATATGTCAAGGCTTCGAAAATATCGCGATCTCGATTCGTTATGAAACGAGTTAAATTTTCCAAAGTATCTCATTATCTAGATACATTTCCCGGTGGAGAAATATCTTCGAGATCTCGCCTCGAGTTGCAGACAAATTTTCCGCTCGATATTTTCAAGTCTTCGCGACCTAACGTTGACTCGTACACATTGTTGATTCGATTCGACCGGCGAATCGCGCCGATTTTTCTACGATCGTACATCGATACCAATTTTACTGTACCCACGACGCGAACCACGATGGGGACACGTCGTGTTTTTTTAAATCTAGGGACTATATTAAACGACAAACAGGAATATTCGGGAAGACTGATAGTTGAGGTTAAATTAACTGGCTAGCTGTTATTTTTTTAACGAACCACGATTTTTCTAGGGACTCCTCTTAACCCTCCGAGAGGTTGTAAAATCACCAAACGATTCGTCAACGCGATTTACTCGTGTCTCATTTTCTTTCCAGACCGTTTAACCTCGGAACGAACGAAACGTGGTGGAACTTCGCGAAGAGATGAACGTTATTAGTGTTCGTTGTTAGCAACGAGTGTTCACGTTTCTAAGTCTAAACACGATACTAGATTCGTGGAGATTCAAATTGTATACATTGCGAGGGTTTAAAGTAACTAAGAGTGGTTCCTATGTATTTTAGATGTCTAAGATACCATACAGTTACAGTGTTCCGAAGATTGATATTTTAGAGAGAAGGTACGTTCACCGACGTAAGCTAAGAAACGAAGGAACAAAATCGTTAATTCCTTTCTTCGCTCTCCTCGGTAAGCGTATAAACTTTAGGCATTGATTTCCAACAATTTTTATAACCAATAGCTACTATAAAATTTGGTAGAGTATTCTCCGGAGGATTCAAATATTTCGATAATCCATATGTCTGTTCAGATGTATCGCATATTACGAGATTTAAGAAGCTTAAATCTGACGCGAGATATCTCTGATTTTAAACGTTTATAGTCGTAAATACGGTTAGATATCTCGATATACGTACGCGTAGGATGACGTTTTCAGAGAACGAACTGTGCTCAAGAGCTTCGAAGTGCATTAAACATAACGATAAATCGACAAGCCGATCGGAGGGTTAAACCTGAGGGCTGACGGGACACGTTTCATTTGTATTTCTCTCAATTAGAACCCACGATTGTCGGTATATTTCTCTGGTTGTATATCGATGCTTCTTCTTATTCCAACGGCGAGACGCTCTCGCCGATCGTCGAGAATCGATCCGAGTGATCGACACACGCACAAGACCGGTTATGTTCGCGTTGCAGAAACGTTAATGAAACATCGTCGCAGATATGCACACGGTAAACGATAGCGTGCACTCGTTTGTATACATGTACTTTAGTTTATAGAGCACGCCGTATTCTAACGGCGGCACAGGATTGGGTATATTTTTTATCGTCGACAGTTTTTTAATAAACGACAGTTCGCTATTTCGTCACGAGCGTTCATTTCTTCCCTGTCAACCTTCCGTCGTGAGTTTCGTTTCGCGACTTGACAACCACGATATTCAAATCAAAACGAAATTTGCAATTTCACATGAAAGTAAAAGAAAATAAATTCGACAGGCGAATAGCATCGCATTGGGGTTACATTGCGTTATACCACGTCTATCTCGTTAGAAATTATTATTAACTAAATCTACATTTCAAGCATCGAACTTTGTTCGTTCGCTATACGTTAATTGCCAGATTAAAGGAAAAGAGAAGCAAACAGAGAAATTCCATGAAGGAGCATATATGCGGATTGCAACATAGCAAATTGGATCCTTACGGTTCAAGAATAAACATGAACGATATTACGTGTGCACAGTCGTGGATGTACATGTTTCAGATCAACGAAAACACGCCGAGGGCGAAGCTGTACTTCGACAGCAAGGCACGTGTATTCGCCGAGAGAAGAAGGCACGCCTTGTCCAAGTACTGGTGGGTCATTCACCCCTTCAGCACTTGGAGGTACCGAACTATCGTTTTAGAAGTTGGGAAACGAAGAAAAATAAACGCGATTATTTTTGCGAAGCAATCAAACGCGTGCTTTTTAGATTTCTATGGGACCTGATAATGACGGTGGTGTACCTGGTCGCCTTCTTAACCATCCCATTTTCAGTTTGCTTCGTTGTGATGAGTCACGACGACGTTCTGCTCGACAGATTGAATATTCTGATCTATACCTTCTGCTGGTTCGACATCGTCGTCAATTTCTTCACCGGACACTACGATAAGAAGCAACAGCGCATTCTACTCAATCCATTGATGATATTCATGTACTTTGCATCATTATTGCCGTGTTTAACCGCGAGAAGTGTCCTCTGGTAAGGTGTGACTTTTATTTTTACAGATATTACCTAAAATCCTACCTCATAATCGACATCCTCTCCTCGTTGCCGTGGGACCACATAACTTTACCCTGGCGGCGGATTCCCGGCGATGATTCCCATTATTTAATAGTCCTGATCAATCTCTTGCCCTGCCTGAAGCTGGCACGCTACAGCCACGTCAATTTGCAAATCTTCGAGCTGTTCACGGTAACCTCGATCTTTGAAGTCTTCCGGAGAAATTAAACAGAACACTTGAAATAAATTGGGAAACATACACGAGTCTCCGTATCGGAAAGACACGGGGGTTAAAGATACCTTGTATTCGACGTTTCAGCATTTCGAAATCATGCATTTCTACTACGAAATGCTTACCATCTTCCTCGTCGGCTTTTACATAATATACTGGTCCGCGTGTCTGTGTTATTCCATACAAGTCTTGGTTCTACATTTCACTAACACTCCACCTGAAGTAAGTAATTTCGACACGACAGGGTTCCATGTGTGTCATTAACCCTTTCACAATGGAATTAATTCGAAATTTTATTCGAAATTTATTTCTTCGTTATCCTATTTCAATTTATATTAGTATCTGTATATCCCGCTATTATACAGTGAAATATCTCACGAAGGATTTATGAAATATTCTGAGAAATGTTGCTTGCGGTATTAGCGATTCTTTCGTACAAAATGTGATATTGTATTATTGTCATAATGTATACTAGACATAATACCTACGAATCGGCAATTCTTACAATTCTTAGGAGTGTGAGGATTGTTGGATGACAGGGCTGAACAAGGGTCAGATAGCGATAAGGTTCCAATCTGCTCTTTTCATCGTGGTGGAAAAATTGGCAGCGAGCGGTTATGGTGATTACGTGCCAGTAACAGCGGGACATATTATACTAAGTTCCGTTCTTGTGATCATTGGCAGAGCGCTCGAGTGCTACATCGCAGGCAAGGCTTCTTTACCAGATCAACCGGCTGAAATCCTCTTCGAACGTTTAACAATTTCGAGGACAGTAATTCCGATGCTTGAATTCCGTTTCAGTGATGCTCATTCAGATAAAAGCGGGAAGAAAGGCGTCCAAGGCGAAGTTCCAAGAGATAATAAACCAACTGAGCGCCTACACGAGCCAGAAGCAGCTGCCAAAGCACATGAGGATCCGTCTGGTTGCTTATTACTACTACCGTTTCAGAAACAGTTATTTTCGCGAGAAGTCTATTCTAAGGAACATATCAGGTAACAAGGGCTACGATTTTCCGACTCGTTGCCCTGCTTCCTTCGTAAACGAGTAATTCCTGATTCAGAGAAGCTGCGCCAAGAGATTGCTTTCCAATCGAGTCATCGCTTGGTGGAGAACGTATCGATATTCAAGGCTTTGCCTAAAGCTACCTTGCAGTCCATCGTGAAGAATTTGAAGTTCGAGCTGTACCTGCCGAACGACGTGATCGTGAAGGCCGGAGCTCATGGCGATTGCATGTTCTTCCTCTCCGCTGGCACCGTGGCTGTACTCACACCCACCGGCAAAGAGGTATAATTTCGATCTCTTAGAAATCTACTCCCGATATCTACCTCAGAA
>NIJG01000290.1:113496-123678 GCA_002201625.1 Euglossa dilemma | reverse complement strand
TATATATATAATTATAAATGCTTTTGGTACCTTTCCCTTCGGAATTTTGATACGCTACGAGCTACTGATATCTCCCATCCGTTTCGAGATTAACACCATAAGCCGTTGCTTAGGTATGATCGATCACGTTAATCGAAATACAAAATTCGATAGAGTTGACGCTAGAAATGAAAACCATTCGAATTACGATTAAAAGGAAAATCTCGATAATTTAACACGACTTTGGGATATTCCTCGCGAAATTGATAGTTGTCGCGGCTTATGCTGTTACTCTCGAACGCCAGGGATTCACGATAGATGATACAGCATACATAGTAACAGTGTGTAGTTAACATTACGATTAAAATGTTCAGGAACAAATATATAAATGCAACACGTTAATATGGTGAAAGAAGGTGCGTATCGTGACCGAATAATGCTTGTACGTTGTCGTATGTACCTTGAACAACTAACTCGACGAATGCTTTCTTAACAAGCTTTGCAAACAGAAACGTAATGACTTTAAAATCCCAATGGTGTATTCGGAATAATTTCAAAAAAACGAAGATCGACAGGAGAACGTCGGAAATGTTGGACCCGTTTAAAAAAAAAAAGGGAATTTTCCTTTCGTTTTTCCATCTCGCGAGTGAACATCGTCTCACGACGCAGCACCTTCGTGATTCTCATCAATCGTTCGCTACGATATCGTTAAATGTCATTCGATAGTGGACTAATTCGTGCTATGGCAATATATCGGAATATCGATAAGGAATAAGTAATAACAGTATCATAGAGTATATAAATGGCGTACAGCGTAATAAACTATTTATATTGTACAACGTAACGTGTGTATATGCTTCATACAAATAGGTACAAGTTCCCCTCCCCCCATTCTCTACCGCCTCTCTTCTTTCATTTTATTCGATCACGCAACGCGACGTGCTCGATGAGAAAGAAAAGAAAAGGGGACATCGCGGCTGGCTTTTCATCCCCTGACGTGTCTGTTTCGCGGATCCGTTGCTGCGACGTGTTTAGAAATCGTGCGATATTTCTCTCTCCCTTTCTGCAGTAGCATCGAACAAATTTTGCCACGACATTATCCACCGATTCTCAAACCTTTCACCGATATTCCGCGGACGCCCGAGAGACGTCCGAGACGCGCTGTGTTTTAGAGGTAAATCGTTCGGAAGCTTGGAAAATCGGATCGAGATAAATCTTTCGAATGGTTCACGAATGCGCGTCTCGGTTGAATGATACTTGTACCGGGTAAATATTCCAGCTTCAAATTCGCGTGTCTCATCGCATGATTCCAGAGTACGTTCGCGGATGTCCAGCGATTGGAACGCGAACGGAACGGAAAGGAAAAGGAAAAGAAAAGCAAGTGGTATCGACCGATGAACCGATCGAGACGCTTTCTCTCGTTCCCCGGAGGACAGCGATCATTCCTGTCCTGATATGGCTTCGACCGACTAGGATTCAGCGTCAGATCGTATATACATACATAAACGACAACGTTGACGACGTTGAAAGAAAATTGAAGGAAAAGAGGAAACAGCAACGAAAAATCATCTCGTATTTCGCCGTGCAACTCGTCCTCACGCTCTTCCGTCCCGCTGTTGCTTAATTATATATTAAAGGTATCTATGTATAGACGTTCTAAGGCTTTGGCAGTGAATTAACGTCACGTTTATGCGGCACACACGCTCGAGACAGACGAGTGTTCGAATCGAATCATCACGCGGCCTCGTCGTTGTTTCCTTCGTTTATATATATATTCTCTTTTTCTTCCCTTTTCTACCCCCGATAGATTAAGAGCTAATTTCTCACACGCACGATCGTAATTGCTCTCCATCGCCGGGCTCACCGGAAGCAACCAAGTGTTCTTAGACGAGGCTCTTCATGATGCACCTGCGCCTCCTCTTCGAATTGCCCGGGTGAAGGCCTCAGGGGGGTAGCTGGCCGGCCTCGGTGCAGGATCGGCAGCAGAACTTCGCGTAGTACTTGTGCATGCAGTATTTCGCCATCACGATCAGATCTCACTTCGCGAAGAACGAATTGTCCACGCAATTCGGATGAATGAAGATCCCTGCAAAAATACGAATTTTCATTGGAAATTAATTTCATTGGTCTCTGCTCCGAGTTCATCGTTAACGAAGACGTCGTAATTCACTATTTATCATCGCGAAGGAAGCGTAGAAATTTACCTGCGACTTCTATGTTCACCACAGAGGAAGACATCGAGTAATCGTTCTTCGCTTCGCAGCGATATCTGCCAGAGTCTTCTCGATTCGCGCTGCCAATCACGAGTCTGTTCGCGTCTAAAAACAGATTCAAGAAATTAGCGAAATAATTCTTCGACTGTTGAGCAAAATAATTCGATAATTCGTTTCCACGAGGCAAACACGCTCACCGGTGATTTGTATTCGATTGCTCGGTTGAATCAAATCGTTTTCTTTGTACCAATATATTCGAGGAATCGGATAACCGTCTACGTGGCAAGGGATGGTAATATCGCTTCCCTCGGGGAACTGATTCTGTCCTATCGTTATGTTGGTTGTGACGGGCACTGTGAAATAGCCGATATTATAATAAAATATCTCCAAATAAATCCGAATAAAAATAAAGAAAAAAAAACAAAGAAGTATAAAAGTAAAACTGCATCGATAAATTGGAAATATGCTTATGAATGAAGGACTTTATTTTATGTGCGGGAGGTGGGGGCCGATGCGGAAAATGCGAAGTTCGCTATTTTGGGAAAGATCCGGGATGTTCTGCAGGCGCAAACGAACTGAACTGTTTTTCCTTCCCAATTCAACGACGAGGTAGTCCTCGACGTCGCGAAGGAGAGGAAAAACTAGTAAGCCCTTCGCTTTCCGCATCTGCCGTATATCCCTACATGAACTTACCTCTTGATCGACTTTTGTTACTGGTTAATATTTAGCATGCAAGCGAAATGAAGAAGTCACACATAAGTGAAAGCGTATCAAAACATTCGCAATCGTGAAAGCAAGAACGAAAATAAGGAAAAAAATATTCAATTGCACCGTCACTTCGAGAAACAGACATTGATCCCATTGTCAACGTCCACGTTCCTGCATTGCAATCGGGAAAAATCGAAAAAATCGAAAAATCCCCCGGCTCACCTCTAAACGATGCACCAAACTCCGCACTGGTGGTAAATCCAATGGGACTTGGACTAGTAACGTGAGATTGTCTAGTCACGTATCCAGGCCCGTAAGTGTGATAGTCAGGGGTACGCGTTGCGTTAGGTTTATGGGGGTACCGCGGTTTCTCTGGTTTCCTGGGCGCTTCGACCAGGAACTTCATGTATTCCTCGTACTCAGGCCTGATATTGTACACCGGGCCGACAGCCTGCAATGTCACCGACCAAGACGCGGCTTTGCCGATGGCGTTGAAGGCTTGACAGGTGTACTCGCCCAGAATCGGTAACGTGACGGTTCGTATCAGTAAGCTGTATTCGGAGTCCTGCTCGTAAATTTCCGAAGAGAGCGGCAACATGCGATCGCCTCGCCACCAGGTGACGAAAGGTCTGGGCCAACCCCATGCGTAGCAGTGCAGAGACACGGGAGAGTTCATGGAGACTATCACGCGAGTGTTAGGATCTCCCAAAATGGCTGCGGCTAGATCTTTCGGTTCTGTGTAGAGCGTGAGACAAAACAACATGCAGAAGAAAACGTGAAAACCGTCACCGAGTTACTTAGATAAATCTGACGAATATGTCTAACATATTAGATGATTAAACTAGGTTAGCTACTGAGAGATCGACTACAGTGTGCAATAAAACATGTCTAACAAAACCAAACACCTTACAATTGAATCAACAGGCTACTCTTTGTTAGAGTTTGACACATGGTACGTACCTGTGATCACCAATTCGTATTCCGCTCTTACCGGTGGTCCCAAACCATTGTCAGCGGTGCAGACGTAAGTCCCACCGTCGTATCGGTCTAGATTAATAATTTGAAGAGAACCGTCGATCAGGATGCGACGTCTGCTTTCCGAAGCTGCAATCTGAATAGAGGGATCCTCGTTAAACCGTATTCTACCGTGGCAAGGATTTTTAATTCGAAATATTCGCGAAGGTTTAAGAATCTCACCAATGTCGTGCCCTTCCTCCACGTGATGGTTGGTGTCGGATTTCCCAGGGCTATGCACTGTAATGTTACGTAGCTACCCTCCTGAGCGCTGACCTTTGGCTCCTGTGGCTTCTCGATCGAAGCTGGTTCCATTCCAGCCGCTGGCGACGTAATCCATGGTCTCTGTGTAGTGGCCACTTCCACGGCTGTTGGTTCTAGACAGGAAGTGCCGCAGCCATTGTTGCAGCACTTCATTTCCCCGGAGCAATCCGCGTCTGTCGAGCATTCCTGCTCGCATCTCGTGCTGTTCGACACGTTTGGACAGCGGCCTGGTTTCGTCACTGCGAGAAGGAGCGACGTTGATAAAGGATGAAGACACTCGTAATCGATTAGCTAGTTTGAATCTTCGTCTGTGGCTACCTGATCTGCAGATTCCCTTGTATTCCGTGCCATCCTTGGTAGCGACGAGGGTGATGGCGCACTTGGTGTCATCAGGGCAAACCTGAGTCCTGCATGGATCCACGCAACGGCATCGTTCGCAATCCTGAGAGTCCACGAACGCTTCCTTGCCGTAAGGACAACGAATAGTGCTGCATTCCTTGCGAGTTTCCACGCAAGGATCCTTCGCGTTCGTTCCCGAGCCCACGTCGATCTCGTTGGTAGCTGTTGAGAAATTCGTGGAAATTAAAACGAAGAAGAGTGTGTTCATGAGACAGAGAGACGAAAAATATCGAAACGTAATGTAATAAAAAGAATAAAAATTAACGAAAATCGGGATAGAAAGCAATATTACAGTTCTGCTTTTCAGCAGGGTCACGAAGCTTGGGAACGGTTAAAGCTGACGGGATAAATAATCGAAAAATAAGAAATACGAAGAATAGAGAAGCAGAATTTGTTTAGATAAACGGAAGAGGGATTTGAGACGATACAGATTTAAAACAACGACGGAAATATAATGTACAATAGTATGAAACGTAAAGGCGTTCGCCACGTTCGAAGCTGAAAATCGGAATAAGTGAAAGGGTACATATTCGGACGTTGCGGAACACGTTTTCTCGACTTACTGCTGAGACAAGTGTTAATGCAAGACTCGAAGGTCTTGAATCTGTTACGATTGCCACCGCATCCAGTGTAAACGAACGTACGACAGGTTTGCTCTTGCTCGTCGAAGTAGTACCTCTTGGACGAACCGGAAGTGCAAGATCCACTGTCGACCGGTTCTTTACAAACCGCTGAATCACCATCGTTCAAAACTCGTTATTGTTATCTCGAGCTAATTGTGCTCTTCCCGAAAAGAATTCCCGCGTACGAAACAACGTTCATAGAAAATTGCGACGAATTCTTTTCGAGTTGTCTCCCGCATTTTTTTCCCGCGAATCTGATCAGATTGAAGCTAACGGATACGAAGCTACTTACACAAGCTCGAGAAGCTGGTGTCGTTTCCGGAGACGGGTTCTTCGTGATGAATGCAAATGGATTCGCACTCGACCATCGAGCTGAATCTATTCGCGTTGCCCTCGCATCCGCCGTACGAAAATTCGCGACAAATGCGAGTGACCGAGTCGTAATAGTACTTCCTGAAGTCACCTCTGCACTCGCCAGCGCTCACCGGTAGATTGCATATATCTGCGAAAGTAGATTGCGTTCCCTAAGATATTTTCCACAACCCAAAAGGATTTTCAAACGAAGAAATTAAAATAGAAAAACGCACCTTGTCCGTGGAATTTTCCGCAGAGACGTTCGCACTGTTCCTCCGTTTGGAATCTGTTTGCGTTTCCTTCGCAGCCGCCATAAATGAAAGCTTGGCACATCTGATTGTCCGAATCGTAGTAGAAAGCGGTACGATCACCGTTGCAAGAGCCAGGATCAAACGACATGTAGCAAATAGGACTCTTCGAGACAGTCTCGAGAGGTGGCTCAGGTGTGACGGTGACATTTGGAGTTGTCTGGGTCGGTGGATGCTTCTGGCACTTCCTCTCGCAGGATTCTCTATCCTGGAAGCGATTCTTGTTACCTTGACAGCCGCTGTACTCGAACTCGGAGCAAGAATCCGTTCGATGATCGTAGAAGTATTGCTTGACGAAGCCGTTGCAGGGACCGACGACTTTCGGTAGACTGCAAGGATCTGAAGAAGAATAATCGAGTTACCCACGCTGCAAATGATGAAATTATAAAATCTTTCAACTAGTTACGAACCCTGCACGTCTTCGCATCGATATTCGCACTCCTCGCGACTGTTGAAGTTGTTCCCGTTGCTCTGACATCCGCCATACCTGAATTGTTTGCAGATACCTTCTCTGCTGTCGTAGAACCATTTAACTTGTTCCTCGGAGCATGGACCGTGCTCGTCCGGAAGGAAGCAGAAGTCTGTAAGGTTTCAGGTACCATTGAATCTCACGCGTTTTCCTCTTTCTCGTATTAATCCTTTCACTGCTAAAGGCGTATATATACGCTTTCACAAGTCTATGAATATATACGAAACACGTGAATATACGTCCTCGCGTATCCATCAATATATACATAAAGCGTAAATTTACGCCCTCTGCATTTTTTAAACTATAATTTACAATTTAAGTTAAGTAAATTGAAGTAGCTTAAGATGTTACTTGAAATGAATAAAAAAATAGGTATTTTAATTTATATATAATTATTACTTCTTTAAATCCTGAGAACGGTATTTTAAATCTCCGGGTACTCTTATGGTTACAGAGATTGACATGCCACGATCGTCTATATTGATGAATTCCTTCGAGATCGCGCCGCAGTCAATGGATTAAACGGTAGTTCGAAAGACACCGCAGGTTTACCTGGTTTAAATTCGACCTCTCTCGATGGTGCAACGGTGGTGATGGTGGTCTGACATCTGGTAAAGCAGTCTTGTTCGGAGACGAAATTATTTTCGTTCCCGCCGCAACCACCGTAGTAGAACTGTCTACACTGTTGCTCGTACGAGTCGTAATACCATCGTTGGGTATAGTTGTGGCATTCTCCCATATGCGCGGGCAAGAGACAGGTGTCTTGCTCTGCGTTTAAGCAATGACAGCATAAGCACACGTCTCTTTTCATCGTTCGCGAGACAGAAAGTTCCGCGAATGGAATTGATTTCTTCTATCTTTTCTATACTTCTTATTCCACTTATTTCACATAATTCATTTCGAAATTCTCTTTCCTTCCAGACTCGAGGAACTTTGTGTCTCGCTTCTTCGACAAATAAAGCAACATAGGACATGTATAAACTGACTGCAAATTTACGTGATACACGTATAATAAGAATATGTTTCTCTTTAGGAGGAACGCGCGTTATAGTAGAGTTCGTAGAGCAGATTTGCGTGCATACGGTACAATCGACATCGTAAACGATTATGCAGACATGAAACGACAAGGACAATTCAAATTTCCACAAAAAAAAGTGTTAATGATTCGTAAGCAACGATCGAGTTTTACCAAGCGGTTGAGAAACCGCGGGACGCGTTTCGTTTTTTGTTTTTTTTTTTGAGAAAGTGATTAGACGAAATCTTACCGATCTTAGCAGGGCAATCAGACTCGCATGCATCCCTAGATTCAAAATTATTTTTATTCCCACCGCAACCAGTATAGTAGAATGGCATGCACCGGTTCTCCGACTGATCGAAGTACCATCGAGATTGCTTCTCGCTGCAGTTACCTTCCGCTCGAGGCAGCAAGCAACTATCTGTTAATCGCATTAATTATTACACCATGCAGTATTAGATTATCGGGTGATGCTAACCGTCTGCGGTTCACGAAGCATTTCACTTCTTAATTATTTTCACCTGCGTCTAACTTGATTCATTTCAATATTCGTTTCGTTTATTCATAACAAGAGAAATCCTCGAGTAAACCGCAAACGGTTAATCCGTCATGGCTATTCTTAGAAGCGAATATTTCCCTAATTCCTGAAAACGAAAGCGTTATTTCTCGCATACACCGATTTCATTTCTCCCTTCACCGAAGCAAATCGAAACGGTATCGAATGTTCGCGTCGAATTTCGAGACACTTGATTCATTGCAGCGATCAACTAAAAACAGGAAGACAGTGAAGATAAAAAATTATAAACGAAATTATTTGGTCGAATCAAGCTCGAATAAATTAATATTCTTTAAACTATGTTTCTCCTCGAAATTCCGTCGACATCGAGTATCGACGCGATCATTCGGCGAACACCGATGGAAGAAATCGCACTTGTGCATCGAGAGAGCTCGTTACAGCTCAGGCAAAGGCGATCGAACGATCATTCTCGAGGCCAGAACCTCGACAAAGTCGAATCACCTGTTCGATCAGAGTGCGACAGCGTGTTATCGCGTGCAGCTCGAAGGGAAAGGGTGCTTTTTCTGTGCACAGCAGTGATAGGTGCGATCGATAACGATCAGTGGTTAAGACAGAAACAGATGATCCATTAGAGGCGCATCTCTCGTTAGACGTGCTTTGGACGAACAAGAACAACAGACGAACCAACAGCAATAACAACAACATCGAGGATTGTCTTTGGAAAGCGCAAACAGCTCGACCAACACCAAATAACGAGAAACCACTGCCTCTCTACGAATTGCTGTTATTTAAGAAGCAGGCAAGCTTGTTCCTCCGTCTCTTTTCCTCTCCGCGCTATATTCTCCTCGATCAACCTTTCTCTCTCTTCCTCCTGCTTTCTCGCACTTTTCCATCGCTTTCTTTTCGCATTTTCTGATACCTTTTACGGGGCAGCGCTGCTCACAGGCAGCACGAGAACGGAATCTATTGGCATTGCCTTTACAACCGCCGTAAACAAATTGGCTACACGTCTGACGCTTGGCGTCATAATACCAGCGCAACCCAGAGCCCGGACAAGGGCCCGGATCTTTCTCCAGGCGGCACACGTTTGTCAGTTTTACTGGAAATATGTATTTGCACAGATTACTATGAGGTCTCGACACTCGGCGATGATAAGGTGCCAATTGGTGCTTGGATGTGGCGTGTGGTGCCTGAATGTTTGCTGA
Source organism: Euglossa dilemma (assembly GCA_002201625.1). Taxonomy (NCBI): domain Eukaryota; kingdom Metazoa; phylum Arthropoda; class Insecta; order Hymenoptera; family Apidae; genus Euglossa; species Euglossa dilemma. Next base: position 114,610 of record NIJG01000290.1, on the reverse strand, counting down.
TATCGTGTTTGGTGTGGTTGAAAGTGAGAACTCGATTCGGTTTCGCGGTTGAACGTGATATTCGGACGAGTGACTAAGTCACTGAGCCAGGATTACCGAGCACAGGTCTGAATCGATTAACGAGAGTACTGATTCGTGTAGCGGGTGAAATTTTATGTCTGACTAATTTCCAAGCGATTTAGTTTCGCTCCCTATGCTTCCCGGTTTCTCTGCTATATTTTCGTTAAAAAAAAAAATCACCGCAATTCGTGGACCGATTCTACTGTTCGTCGAGTTTTAAGATGCTTCAACTCTCTCGATATCCTTCCGGATATACGATACCAATGAATCTCGCCGCCGTATTCACGTCGTTACACGTGTCTCCGTTCCTTTCTTACTCGCAGGGAAAAAATCGTTCACGAAAATTCATCCAGAGAAATAAAAATAAAAAACGATGATAGTAAAACGAACGAAATTCGGGGACATTCGTGACACTTCGAAAACGTGTCTAGTAGAGGGGTGACTAATAAAAAAAAATATGGTTTCAGGCAGTAGAACGAGCGTGATACGTGCGGATGTAGAATCGAAGGAATCGCGCTGGATGAACGTACCTCTTCTTCCTGGTTGCAAGCATTGCTGGTGACAAGCGATTCTCGTCGCGAAGTTGTTGTCGTTTCCTTTGCACCCGCCGTATCGGAATTCCTCGCAAGCTTGCGATTCCGCGTTGTAGAACCATCTGGTGAAGTTGCCTCCGCATGGACCTGCCTCTTTCGGTTGCTCGCAAGGATCTTAAGAAAAATCGAACACGCGGGTTAAACACCTTACGCGTTACCTCGCGATTTGATGCTTCGCGATTTCTCTAAAGAATTAAGTGAATTGGTAAACACGAATCACGGTTTAAGATCGACTTACCGAGATCGGCAGTGACGCAGAGTTCCTCGCACTCTTCCTTGGTCTTGAATTTGTTCGCGTTGCCAAGGCATCCGCCATAGATAAACTGACCGCATTGCTTCCTCTCAGTGTCGTAATACCACGTGGGGAAATAGCCTTCGCAGGGTCCGGAAATCCTTGGCAGGAAGCAGATATCTGCAAAGTCGTCGGGAAAGTTAGTTTCTTAATCTCCGATCTCTTCGAT
>NIJG01000290.1:63066-113269 GCA_002201625.1 Euglossa dilemma | reverse complement strand
TTAACCCTTTGCACTCGACGATTTTTTCGCAATAGAAGAATAGGAATTTGAAGATTTTCTACCACAAAGCCGATGATATTTTTTAGAGAAGTAAATAAAAAATCGTGTGATGATTAACGCATGGAATTATTTAATTCCATTGCACCGCACACTATTACATTATCTTAAATTTAGTATATCAGTTAATATCGGTTTCCAAATTTTATTAAATGGTGACTGATGGTCACCTCTCGAGTGCAAAGGGTTAAAAATGCCGTTTGATAAGCGGCGGTTGTCATGGTTACGGTATGAGCGCCAAGACGGTCAGCCCACGTCAAGCGCCAAAACAACACAGATACCGGATAAGACAAGAGGGGGAGAGAGAGCTGTCTATGAGCATAGAAGGGAAATAAATTACGTGAGGGACACCACCGCTGGACAGGCTTGGTATAAATAATATGCGCTTTGGTGATAAATGTCTAAGTAAAAATCTGGTGATAATGGCCAGGCAAAATGCGCACATATATGCGCTTATGATGCAAATGGGTTAAACCGGTGAAATATTTCATAAAGAATTCTCGAAAAATATTGAAATTACGTTCAATCTACCTTTTCCTTTGGGCTGCACGCACACGTCTTTGCACTCTCCTTGTGTCTTGAATCGATTGTTGTTACCCTCGCAGCCTCCGTACCAGAATCGCGAGCAACCACCGTACTCCGTGTCGAAGTACCAGTTGACGGTGAAATCTCTGCAGGAGCCTCTGTCCCTCTTCAACGCGCAGGCCGAGCCAAGAGGAACTGGGACCGTCAGACAACCCTCGAAGTTCTCCCCTTGAGCTTCCTCTACCCCGTCGGGACAACATCCGTACTTGGAGGCGTCGCAAGTGCAGCCGGCGTAGTTTTCACCCTTTGCTGGCGTTTTTCCGTCGGAGCAGCACTTGAATTCGGTATTCTCGCAGCCGCAACCTGAGAATTTAGTCAAACCACGTCAGTTACTACGAATTCTTCTCCCTTCTTCATGCTCGATGCGAGTTTCTGCGATTATCTACCACGATGATCGCATTATCGAGGTTTTATACCGGAATCAAGGATATTCCACTTTCGTGAGATTACCTAATCCGCGAGGTCCCTTGGCGATAGTGACACCATCAGGGCAGCAACCGAACTGGTACGTGTAACAAGGACAACCATCGTAATTTGGCCCTGTGGCCGGGGTGAAGCGATTAGGGCAGCAGCCGTTAGGTGTGTACTTGCAACCGCAACCCTCGCTGTTTGGTCCGCGAGCTGCCGTGCTATTGTCAGGGCAACAGCCGAATCTCGTGTACTGGCATCCGCAGCCGTAAAAGTCTGGACCTCGAGCCGGGAGTATGTTGTCTGGGCAGCACTTGTACGGTGTTGATAGGCAACAACCCTCTCTATTTGGACCGTGAGCCGGGGTGACGCCATCCTCGCAGCAACCATAGGTGCTGTTCTCGCAGGCCATGTGGCAGCCGAGGTTGTTGGGTCCAAGGGCTGCGTGAGTTTTCCAGTTATTCACTTTATTCACTGAGTTTTCTAGTTATTCGAGTACCAAGCGAAAGTGTCATAATTAACTGAGTTTGCGAAGTATTCGAGTACCAAGCAAAAGTGTCATAATTAACTGAGTTTGCGAAGTATTCGAGCACCAAGCAAAAGTGTCATAATTAACTGAGTTTTCGAGTTATTCTAGTACCAAGAAAAAGTGTCATAATTAACTGAGTGTTCGAGTTATTCGAGTACCAAGCAAAAGTGTCATAATTGACTGAGTTTGCGAAGAATTCGAGTACCACGTAAAATTGTCATAATTGACTGTCTTCGAGTTATTCGAGTACCAAGAAAAAGTGTCGTAATTAACTGAATTTGCGAAGTATTCGAGTACCAAGCAAAAGTGTCATAATTAACTGAGTTTTGGAGTTATTCTAATACCAAACGAAAGTGTCATAGTTAACTGAGTTTTCGAGTCATTCGACTACCCAGCAAAAGTGTCATAATTAACTGAGTTTTCGAGTCATTCGACTACCCAGCAAAAGTGTCATAATCAACGAGACTTTCGAGGCAAGAAGACATCGGCGAAAATTAATCAGTAATCTTACCGCGAGTTCTCGCGATATTCTAGGCGAATGGTTGACTTTCTGACAAACCTGGGGAAGTGCTGCCTGGACAGCATCCGAAGTACGACACGGTGCATTTCTGTTCGTTGATTACACCGCATCCCTCGAAGTTCGAACCAGTCGCAGTAGAAACTCCATCCGGGCAACATCCGTAGGTGGTGTTCGTACAATCTTCCTGTACGGTAGGTGTCTCGTATTTTTCTGTTACGTGACTGACAGGAGTTACCTCGCAGCCTGTAATCATTACACGGATCAAAACTCTTGATACTATCATAGTCATCGACGCGATTATAGTAGATTCTCGTAGTCAGCAAACATGTCGCTGTACCTTCTTCGTCTGGTCCAGTGGCAGGTTTCATTCCATCGGGACAGCAGCCAAATTTGGTAACATTACAGCATCCCAAATTATCCACTCCGCTGGCAGGAGTCTCGTTATCAGGGCAACAGCCAAATCTGAAATATTTGTCAAATATCGTGGTGAAATATTTATCGAATATTTAAATATTTAAAAAGCGAAATTCGTCGAAACTAACTCGGTCTCGTTACAGGGTTTCTTGCAGCCCTCATAGTCGTTGCCCTCTGAAACGGTGACTCCGTCGGGGCAACAACCGAACAGCGTTTCGTCGCAATTCGAATCGGGACAGCCCTGGTTGTCTGGGCCAGTCGCTGGGGACACTCCGTCGGCACAGCAACCGTATCTGGTATCGTTACAAGTCTGCGGAACGGGACAGCCTTGGCTGAAGGGTCCTTGTGCCATGGTGATTCCATCGTAACAACAACCATAAATCGAGGTCTTACAGGTCTTCTTCCTCAGAACTTTGCAAACGCGAGATTTCCGCGATGCGGTGCTCTCGTCTGGACTGACAGTCGTCCAGAATTCTGATACTGAAAAATTAGGTATAATCGTGATCCGTTGGTTAAACAGGCGAGGAGGTAACAATTGATTGAAGTGTCAGGACACACGGCAGATGCGGAAAGCAAAGGTTTTTCGGGTTTTTCCTCTCCTTCGCGACGTCGAGGACTTCAGGTCAATGGGGACCTGGTTTATGTCTTTACAACCAGGGCCCCATGACTCGCGGACCACCTCGACGTCGAATTGGGAAAGAAAAGCGCGACAGTTCGTTTGCGTCTGCAGAACATCATGGATCTTTCCCAAAATAGTGAACTTCGCACTTTCCGCATCGGCATCCACCTTCCGCATATAAAATAAACACCTTCAGAAGTAACTTACTGTGAGTTTTCTCGGTCATTTCAGTCTCCTCTTCGTCGGTTGACGGTGTTAATCCAGAAACTGTAGTCTCTGTCACTTCGGTCACAGATGTTTCGCTGCTCTCTGTTGTTGCACCTGATTCTGTAGTTTCTCCTGACTCAGTTGTGGCGCCAGATTCAGTGGTCTCCCCGGAAACTGTTGTTTCCTCGGTCGTTGTTTCGCCGGATTCCGTGGTCATACCAGATTCGGTAGTCATTCCAGACTCGGTAGACATACCAGACTCGGTAGACATACCAGACTCGGTAGTCATTCCAGATTCGGTAGACATGCCAGATTCGGTAGTCATGCCAGACTCGGTAGTCATGCCAGACTCGGTGGTCATACCAGACTCGGTGGTCATACCAGACTCGGTAGTCATGCCAGACTCGGTACTCATCCCAGATTCGGTACTCATCCCAGATTCGGTGGTCATGCCAGACTCGGTACTCATCCCAGACCCGGTGGTCATACCTGATTCGGTAGTTTCCGTGAGACCAGATTCGGTAGTCTCGGTAGTTGCTCCAGACTCTGTCGATTCGGTCATTTCTGTCGCTACTGACTCAGTCGTAGCTCCAGATTCCGTTGTAACTTCAGTCTCTGTCGCTCCAGATTCTGTCGTCGCTCCAGATTCTGTTGTTTCAGTGACTTCCGTTGCTCCGGACTCTGTCGTAGCTTCAAGTTCCGTCGTGGCACCAGACTCTGTCGTAGCTCCGGATTCTGTCGTAGCTCCGGATTCTGTCGTGGCTCCGGATTCTGTCGTAGCTCCGGATTCTGTCGTAGCTCCGGATTCTGTCGTGGCTCCGGACTCGGTTGTGCCTTCAGATTCTGTCGTAGCTCCGGATTCCGTGGTTTCCTCCGTAGCTCCTGATTCCGTGGACATCGTTGATTCCGTAGGCCCTGACTCGGTGGTCTCCTCAGTGGCACCTGATTCTGTGATCCCCAAGACTGATGTCGATTCGTCCGATTCCTCCTGAGGTTCGCCTTTTACATCCCCCACGACAGTTTCCGCTGTTGCACCCGATTCGGTAGCCTCTGTTGGCCCAGTAGCTTCTGTCTCCGTAGATTCCGTCACTGATGAAACGTCGGTACTTTCCGAAGCTCCGGCCTCGGAAGTCTCATCGCTCGATCCGGTCGTCGTTTCTTCGGTTGCCCCGGATTCCGTCGTCTCTGAAACATTCGCAACGGAAATAGTCATACAACGTGGGAAAATTATCCGCGAAATAATTTTAGAATCGGAATCTCGTCGATTTACCGCCAGACGCCGTCGTTTCCTGCGTCACCGATTCCAAGGTTGACTCGTCGGTAGAGTCCGAGGTGGATCCCTCGACTGTCTCCTCGGTAACGTCAGATTCCGTGATCTCGGACACCGTCGTCGACAGGTCGTCGACGTCCATGTTATCGACACTCCCGCTGCCCTCGAACGTCTTCAATCCCGTATTGAATTCCGTGTATATGAACGAATCGGTGAATTCTGTTTCGCTAACTTCGCCGCTTCCGGTTTCTATTGGAGTTATATCGCCTCTGGTGTACGCGGCGTCTCCTAACATTTCGCTGGTATCATCAGCGCTTGGCGAACTGAGAGGCGTTGCCTCCGTGAGTTCCGACATCGTGTCGGATTTATCCTATTGAACGAAATTCTATCAATTCGAGTTGGAGGATTAAAAACGGAAATTTCTAGACTTTTCCGAGGGTTTTCGGTAAGAGTTTAAAGGAATTCTGGCTATAAGGAAGTTTTACTAACGCTAGAGAGACTGGAAGAGACAGTCACGAAGTCTTCGTCCTCGAATACTTCGCATTTTTCGTCCTCGTTGGTGAGATCGTCGATTTTGTTCGACTCCACTGGAATTACCTCGTCTGAAAACAACATGCGAATCAAAATCGAGTACAGAGTATATTTTCACCGATAAATATCGCGACTCGTTCACAAGCAAAGAACGAACGGAAGCTGAACGGGTGAAAGACCCTAAGTCTTTGTAACATTTGCTTCGTTCGTCGAAGTAATCCGCTTCGAGAATGATTTCTCGTCCTTAATCCTTTCTCACTTCGCGTGATAAGTGACGAAGAGATAGGAGAAAATTGAATTTAATCGAAAGCGAACTTCCTTGGACTTGAAACGTACCCTCCTCGCACGGTTGGTTGTTGCACGATTCCATGGCGAATATGATCTGCTTGGGGTCGCAGTTGCTCGATATCTTGTTGTCCTTCATGCAAATCACCTTGCGGCTCATCGTGCCACCGCCACACGGTTTCGAGCACTGGAACACGATAAGGTGATTAATGGAAGAAATTTGAGGCGGACGCTTCTTGTTAGGCTCGCTACAAAGCCGTCGAAGATATTGGATTTCTTCGGCGGCCAAGGGAACACGACGCGGTGTATTTCTCGCGAATACCTCACGCAGCAACGGCAGATTTTCTCAGAAAATCGATCGCCTCAAGTCGAGCCGAGGATTTCGATTGTTCGACGCGGGAACGAAGGAGGAAAAGCCTGCGAAGCGAGGCTTTACGAAACAGCTAGGAAGGGAAACCTTTGAAAATTTGAAATAAAATACTACTCTCTCGTCGACGACAGCTTGTTACCTTCGTTCGCAGGTGAAATCGTCCTCGATCATTGGAAATCGTTCGCTTACCTTGCTCCATGGCCCGGCGAACCACTCGCCTTTGCACTCCTCCTCAGCGACGCAGACCTTCGTGTCGTTCATCTTCTTTTCCAGGTCGCAGTTCTCATCCGACACTTTCTTCATCGCTTCACCGTCCAAAGAGACGCAGAACACCTTGCGGTTCTGCACACCTGACCCACAGTCTGCCGAACACTGAGGGCCCAATGTAATCGTTAAGTCGATCGTGGCTTGGATTACAAACGGGATCTTCTCGCACAAGTGTCGCGTAACTTTACGAATTAACGTTATTGAGGTTTAGCGTTAAGTCTTGCGATAATATCTCGCGATAAAACGATTCAAATTTTGTCCCCGTTTCTTCGAATAAATCGACGAGTTTGGGGTCGCGACTCTGCGACTTCTCGCGTGCGTAGGAATTTATAATCTCGTTAAATTCGGGACAGTGGAGAATGGCGTGTGACGCGTGTTAAAATTACATCGGCAAAATGTCACAACTGTCGACAAGGTTCCGAGAAGATATGTAATTAACTTACGTCGCTCCACAGAGAAGCGAACCACAAGAACTCGCACTCCTTCTTGCTCTTGCAGTCCTGCGTCAATTCCGGCTTCTTCGTCGCGTCGCATTTCTCGTCCGGATAAACGGTCCCATCTTGAGTGGCGCAGCGAGTGGTCCTGGTCTCTTGAGTCAGCCCGCATTTCTCGTCGCACTGGGGAAAAGTGAGCAGAGTCAAGCAGTAATCTCGAAGAATCATCCGGGAAGAAATGGGACACTTTTCATTTAAGTACGTGCTGCTCTTGTGATATTGCTTGCCGAAATATTTCTATCAGAAGCTTCTACTTTCCGCGGCGGGAATATTCGAAATGGGATAGGCACGTGTGCTTTTGGGTGGTATCGCGTGAAAAATTGCGAGCTTACACCACTCCAATCCGACGTGACCCAGTCGAGGCCCGCGCAAGGTCTCAATTCGCAAGGTTTCTCACGCTCGGGAACCTCTCCGTGGCAAGCCTTGTCCTCCAGCACTTCGATCTTCCCGTTTGTCTTCTTGTAACACGTCACTCTTCTCACCTGCTTTCCTGGACCGCACAAACGGTCGCACTGTCAAACAATAAACCAGACATCTCCGTAAAATTTCAGCCAATAGTTATATACTTTGATCGAAGGTGAAATCTATTCAAATTATTTCCTCCTTCGAGAATTAATATTAGCAATTAATAACAGGTTTAGATAATTTTCCAAACTTCATTCGCGCAATTCTATGTTAAATTATCGCGTTGGCAATTATGAGAATTTTCAAGACGAGAAAATCGTTGTTTCAGGGGAAGGAATTCGTACCGGTTTCCAGGGTCCTACGTGGAATTGCGGGCACACCAATTTCGTGTTACACTCCTGGCTGGTGGGCCCTTTTGGTCCCACCTTCTGCAGACACAGACTGTCGTCCACCACCGTAGGGATTCCGCCGGAGACGACCTGCTCGCATTTGATCTCTCTGGTTTGCTCGCCTCCTTTGCCGCAGTCCTTGCTACAGGGGCCCCACTCGCCCTCCACCCACACAGGTGGACACGGGTCCTCGTTACAAGCTTGTGTGTCAGCTGGTTCCAACTCCGGGTCGCAAAGGCTCTCATCCACCGGTTGGCTGTCCCTTCTCCGAACGCAGGCCACGCGTCTCGATTGATAACCTTCGCGAAAGCATTTCCTCGCGTTTAAAAACTTTTCATTACATTCTGAACAATTCTAACTTTGGCCAAGATTTTCGTCAATTCTATAATTCTTCGCGGTATCCGAAGATTATGATTAAAATCGCGTACACCTTCACCGATGAATCACGGTACGAGTATAAAAGAAAAAGAAATTTTAAATGGTGAAACGCGAGTTCGAGCGAATAAATTCTATTTCAGAAGCGAAAAGGAGAATCTGCTTTCGAATGCGAGGAACACGGACAACTTTCACCCTTAACAGCCGTTTCCACCTGTCCGACGATTCAACGCGCGATAGACACGGAATGATCTGTTTCACGGAGGCTAAATGGAAAGCATATTAATTAATAAACGTTCATCAAACCCTAGCATCCGTCCGCTCGTAAATTGCTCTATGAAATTTAGAACCGATGGAACCGTTCAGCGTACTGGTTTGGCCAGGCTATCCGATTATCGATCACGTTCGCCGTGTACTTAGGTATTAATTTTCGAAATATTACCTCTGCCGCAAGTCGCACTGCAGCTGGAAAATTCATCGGCTATCCACGTGTAGCTATCCGCGCCTGTTTGCTTGGAGTATTTCTTCGGTATGCTGTATTCGTAGTGCACCCCGACGTTATGCTCTTGGTAGAGAAGCTGTCGAACATCGCGTTACGAGAATTATCCTTCCACTCGATTATTCTTAGAAACTATTAAGCTTCTCTGTAAACTCTCCCTGCTTGACTGACATTCCGCGTGAACTTTCTCTTAAGCGAATTTGAAGTTGCGAAAAAATTGCAGAGAAATCGTATAAGCGAGAGACAAATTATTTTTTACCGGTAATCGACGTTAGATTTCTCCTGTTATTTTTTCGCTTTTCAGGACCGCTTTTTCCGTTTGCCGGATAATTTTACTAGGATAATTTGTCTCTGTCGTTACGTCTGTTTAATTAAATCTCTCACTCTTGGCGAAACGAGTTAATTTCGCGAAGAGAAGCCGGAATCAAGGAGTATTCTTCCATTTAGTCGTTCCACTTGTTTTACTTGCCTCAGCGAAAGGAAGCGAATCTTTTCGACTATATGACAGTATAATTCGCTATTTAAGAGCGATGCAGCCACTTACCACCACGTAAATTGGTTCACTCGTCGGCCCCAAGGTGGTAATGGTATCGGGTGCCGCGAAACCTTGCGGATCTCTCGAATAATGGAATATGGTCCCGGCGAATTTCAGGCTCCGCGGAAAATCTATCCTCCAGTTTCCATTTAGATAATAGTGTCCCGAAGTGTTTCTAATAGCTGCCGGTACGAAACGCGTTAAAACGTCAACAACCAACGGTGCTTTATCAACTCTTAATTTTCTCCGTTAAAACGAAAATCGTGTGACTTTTAGCTCCACTCACCTAAGTAATTGTTCGACGCCTCGATCTCCTTTATCACCACGTTCGTCGCTCCCTTCGGTATCAATATGATATCGACGTATCCTGTGGAAAATTCTACGAAAAATTTTAATTTCCACGTTATTTTCTATCATCGACTTTTACAAACTTTGCTATCCGCGAGTATCCTAACTTTATTCCTTAAAAATATCTGACTCATTGACAATCGAGCGTTTATAGCAAATTTACAGTAATCGATCAACAGTTAATCAATCGATTCGCGTTCTAAATAAATCCTATCCGCTGTTTATCTCTCGATACATCCCTCTCCTCGGCACTTCCGTTCGCGAGGGGTTAAAAAACGAAATATCGGCGAAGAATGTTGAGCAAACTCTCGGCTGACTGGTCTCTCGGCCGATTGCCGCAGCTTCTCGTTCGTCTCTCGGTCGCAGCCTTGATCGGGCGGCAACCGACGAAGGAAGAAAAGGAAGAAAGCGAAGACGAGGAGATTCCTCGGCTTACCCCGTTGAAGATCGTCGGTGTCGAACAAACTGGAAACGGTGTTGCAGTTGGAGCCATCGCCGCCGCATTCCCGGCACGCATCCTCCTTCACGTCGCTTCCAAGCATCATGTCGCATCCGACGTGCTGGCAATCAAAGAGAAATTACACGCTGACGCGTCGATCGGTATCGCGTCGACTCGCTGTAACAGGATCGCGGGCTTTCCCGTCCCCCGATTGTCTCGCGACAAAACGAGAGAGGGGCCCGGACGGAAACGAATTCGCGTTGGTCCCGTCGCGGTGAATCGAGGATCGTTAACTCACCATGCATTTCCCTCCGACACAGACGTCGTGCTTCTCGGCCTCGCATGGCGTCCCGTCGATCACCATCTGCCTGTGCTTGTAGAAGAAACGCTCGCCGCGCGGCATGCAATTCAAATCGCACTTGTTCGGCCCGCCGGTGTACGGGATCCAACTGCGAACGATTTTGCGCGATTAGTCTCGCCGTTGGCCGTTTTATGGCGCGAAGATCCGGCGTTCGCCATCGATCTTCTCGATAACTGGCTGCTCTCCTGTTTCAAACCAGCTGCGGAGCTTTTTAAGGATCCACCTGACGCGATTTCACGCCGCGTTTTCTTTTCTTTTCTCCACGTTCCGTGCCTCTTACCGCGATTATTTGCATTGCGTAAGAGGAGAGCGGTGACGTTACTCCGATCGGCTTTTTACCACGTATCGTCGTTCGTGGTATAGCAATTGTTTCTCGTTTTTTTCTTCAGTTAAGATAAGCAATCGGAAAAATTTTTATTCGTGAAACGATTCAGTAAACGGATCGACGAAATTTCGGGAACCTTGGGGGAATTACGCGGTCACTTTTTATAGTCTCCGGAGTAAACGCAATAACATGACGTCACCGATTCGTTCGTTACTTGGTGTTTAGAGAAACGTGTCACCTTCGATTTTTTTTCATCGAATCACGCACGCTTTTATTGCGATTGCCTTCGGAGGGACCAATCTAAAATTAACGCAGGACAACGCGCGTTTATGAGAAAAAACAGCTCCTGAACGAACGCGTCAACGTGAACGAAATTCGCGAAATTTATGATCGATATAAGCGATTCGTATAAGCACGTTTAGAGCCGAAAAATCCCGCGATCTCTCGTTCTGTCCAGCTAACGTTCAGCTAAATATCGGCGGGATATTTCCGCCCCGCAGAAAAAAGTGCTCTTCGCGAAACAATTCGCGTTTCATCGTCTGCGCCTCGGTGACGTGAAATTCGAACGCGAATTCGAACGAGCATGGATTTCAACTTCGAACGACCATTAGATCTCGCCGGAGATCGGCGAAAAGGCCGCGACCCTCCCCTGTCGAATATGACATCGACGATAAATCACATTCGCCGCGTATCCAGCAACTCCATCGGGATTCCAAAACGATTTGCAGCGATGCGCTGACAGTACGCGTCACTGGGACCGTTCCCGATACTCACTCGTAGTAAATTCCGTCGAACGGTATGCTGTTGAATTCGGCGCACTGCTCCGCTCTGAAGTCCTTCGCCTCGCCTGGGCATTCCTGGACAAAGAAACAGGGGACAGCGTGAATAAATCGCGCGGAATTAATTTCCAGCCGTGAGAATTTTTCTTTCCTCCGTTTCCCTGCGAAATTCTACGCGAAATTACGAATCGGGAATGCGAGAAAAATTCTCGCTCCTACTTATAAACTAGTATAACTAACATACTAGATATCGGGTTGATAAGAGTGTCATCTATTTTCAAAATGGCAATTCCACGAACCTGTAACCCCGTGCGTTATCGACAATGGTTTAAATATCGAATAAAATCCAAGGAAGTTGAATTAGCGATAGATAATGAACCGAGTCGAAGTTCCAAGTTAATAAACGATTCTTTCCATTTCGCTTAGAAAGATTCGTTTAAATACCTAAGCTTCCGATAAAGCGAATTCGGTAAGAATAGCACCAACGAAAAATTTAATACACCGGATTTTATTAATTTTTCTGTCAGTTGTTATTTCAAGAATTTGATAAACGAATTACCGCGAATTCTGATTTACGACGAAATCGGGAATTCGATAGAATTGGTTAAACGTGCGGGGTTGGGGACGTGGATGGCCGCGAGGAACGAGCCCCACCTAGGAACTGGAACATGGGGGTTGTTTTACTGGGTCGCGAGGGAGCTCGAGGGAAAGAACCTCGACGCGAAAAGCTCGCTCGGAAAGCTTGCGGTTGCGGTCACGAGTGTGGCGCGTTCGCGTGCTTTTCCTTTCCTTCCCTTCCTCGCCTGCCAAACTGCAGTTCACCCCACGCGTCCCTGCGAGACGTCGAAATAAATATTGTAACCGACCAGGGGCAGACCCTATCTCCTTCATGAAGAAATACGCGTGTACGGGGGGCAAGGACGAAGATTGGAAAATGTGTCTGGTCACGGTATGCGATGGGGACGAGGGTGCGACTGGAGCTGAAGCATCACACCCAGCAGAGTTCCAGACGCGTGGATCCGGAAGATTGTATTTGCAGACGACGCTGGGTTCAACGTAGGGAGTATCGAGCGAGTCAAAACGTCTGCTTTCGGGTATTCTATCGCGACACCACCTTATATATAACATGGACTGACTGAGTCACCATCCACTCGAGTATAAAACAGAAAAGACCGAATATGGTTTAACGCTAGAACTACCGATCTATAATGAATAAAAATAATCATTATGATACGAGGAAAATGAATAACTACGAACAATTGTGTTTCGATCTGAATCAAAGTAGGCAGAAATTNACAGAAATTTTTGTACGTCAAAAGCAGTTTGTACGTTCTGAGAGATTACAAAAATAAAATATCCGAAAAGAGTCATTTTGATCCCTTTGGTAGTTCTAGTGTTAGATCTTGGCTCAACTTCCAACGAATTTAATCGGCTAACGCGTGTATCCTTTCAATTATCCTAGCTAGAGAAAATAAATCTCGCGAGTAATTAGTAAAGAACCCCCGACACCGGCTCCATAAACTGGAAACACCCATACGGGGCTCCCCTTCGACGAATCCGTCAATCAAACGAGCAAACAACATTTCGATCACCCCCTGATGACATCACCCGGTCCCGAGACAACCCCTATTTTCTACGGTGACCAGTCGGGAAAATTCGGCGGTTCGAGAGGACGGATTCGTGGCGAGCGAACCGGAGGGGAAGTTGGGACGTTCAGGTAATGTCGATAAATCGAGCGAGGATAAAAAAAGGAGGAAAAGAGATCCCGGCGGGACTGGTACAGCACACGCACGGGGATACGGGAGGATTTATGACGGAAGATTTCTCGCGGAGACACAGGGCCGTGCGAGGTGGGGCCATTCGGGGAAACGGGCCGCCACGGTGACCGGCGAAGAGGAGGAATCTCGATCGCGGGGCCCGCGATCCCGAAACCATGTCAAAGGTCCCGCGACCCCGCTGATTTATGGCGGGCCGCTTTTCTCCTGGGACGCGGCGGTCCTACGATTGACCTTGAACGCTCGCCGGCGAATCGACGGTTCACGAGGCACCGTTTCAGGGTCACAGGAACCTGCACGAACCTCGTGGACAGTCCATAAGATGCATGGGTCGTGATCAGAGGCTACGGTTTTCGGGATTATAATTATTGCTCGGGACCCGGGGTTAAACCTACCGGACGATATCGGACCAACTTCGAAGAAAAATTCCTTGCGTAATGATCAGGCTGTATATTTTAGAATAATTCGCCAGTTCAACCCTTTGCGGTCCTATGTCGAGTGTGATTCGACGTTGGGATAATTGTTTCAAGAGATTTACACTTGACAATTACAAAGTATAGCAATAGTGTAAATATAACTGATTTTTAATCGAATTTGTTTCTTCCTTTATTTATTTAAATAGCCCTATCTTTTAGTCGAAACAAATTTCAAATAATAAATTTAGAAACGTTAAGGGTTGTTGGTAACAAAATTGAAATATAATTTCGACCTCAAAGGTTTAAATGTTGATATTTGCGGAACAAAGATAACCGGGCGAAGTTATCGCGGAAAGCATCAGGATTTTCGGAATACTCCGGCCGTTAAGGTTGATTCAACTCCGCGTTCCATTTTCCCCGTGATTTATGAACATGCCAGTATTAAAGTTCGCGGTGGGTCTGTCGTTTCTCCGGCACACCTTGGCCGTAATTCTGAAAAGAATCGCAATATCTCACGTTTCGGACGCGAGCATGCGGGACGTCTTCTGTTTGCTCCGATCCTTTATGCGCCACTTGTCTCGGCCAGGTGTCGTTCATCCCCCTCGACGTCAAACATCCGTCAGCATAGAGCAGAGAGGAAAAATATACACGCGTGCCCCGAAAGAATGTTTTATCCGCGGCTGTTCTCCATTTCGAACAAACATCCGTTGGATCGTGCAAAAAAGAGTACCAACCTATCGACCATTTCCGCGGATCTATTAAAAGAGTGCGAGATAGGAAATACACTCGGTGCCGAATACACTCTTACGACCTCTGTGTCGTCTCTACGGAGCCTCCTAAAGAAGAAGAATTTATTCAATCGCGTGTTCAAATAGCCCAATTGGTAACGCGATCATCTGACAAGCGAGAGACCTAGATTCAAAGCCCGTTCTATCAGACCGATCCATCGATCTTCTACGCTTTAGCTACTACGTTTCTCTTGAAAACTTCCGAATCAAACGAGATCTCGGTTTAGCAGTAGACTTTCCTCGTATTTCCCGAATCAGATCTTCGATGACGCTTCGCGTACGGTTGTTTTTGCCTGTCGAGTCATATTCTTCGGCTTCTGTTAATCCTACGAGGCCAATTATCGCCACTGAGATCATTTATCAAACGAATATACTTCAATTTTGGAATAATAAAATCGCGATTGAACGGGGCTTCCATTTGAATTAGCAATAGAGGGAGACATTTTAAGATGGATATAAATTTTTGTTAGATTGACGTGCATTTCAGAGTGAGTTCGTCAACCTGTGATACCTTGATCTTTAAAGGTCGTTCATGGTAATAGCGAGTACATTGACGGTTATGTCGATTTCGAGAAAGGAATAATTAATAAGAAAATTGACCTGACAGATAATTCGATACAAGAATTTCCTCCCTGAATATAACCCCGGAGGAATAAAAAACGAACGGAGGAACGGAACGCAACGATCCAATTTCCATCGCCGTTAATCTTGATATTGCAGAATGCAACTCGCTATCGCCGTATCTGCAGCCATAAACCCGGCGGGTTGGCGAGAAATCGGTAAAAACCGACTCATAAATACGGCATCGGGCATTTCCGCAATTACGAGGACTCGCAATTAAAGGTTCGCTTCGTTAAAGGAATCCATCTTCTTCGGCCCCCTTTTTATTCCTCCTTCTGGTCCAGCCGGCTGGCTTTCATCCACCCGAGTCCTCCGGGAGTTTCCGTCGTTCGATAATCTCTGTTTAGCCGGCAGGCATTGTTAATAATTGCAATATCGTAGAAACCGATTGTACAGCAGAGAAATTGTAGACCGAGACATTAAACGGAGAGGAGAAATTTTCTCACTTCATCGATTTTTCCTCTTCGATCTTGCTCGTATTTCGTTGCGGAAATTCTCGATTTTAAATTAACTGCGATTCTACGTCGGTTTCGTTCCACGGATGTGCTCTAAAGAATTTCGAGGTACGCTTGATGTTCTTAAATACATCATTTCACGCGCGTTTCCCGCAAAATAAAACGCCTGAAATAATGGAGAATCGTCGGAAGGAGAATCGGGAAGAATTAGGAGCGCGAGGGGTTAAATAGCGAAATCGCGGCTTGCATTTAACCTTTTAACTCAGTCTGATGCGTCAACTCGTCATTGGAACTTCGAGGACCAAATATGAGGTGCCGAACACTCGAATAAAATTTATTTTTAATTTATTTTTTAACTAATTATTCTATTCATACGACACTGGAACTACACTGGAACTCCCCTTGACGGGTACCTAAACTTAACTAACATAGGTAATTGTAATTTTAGAGGTACGATGAAGATAAGTAAAAACGTACTAATTATTATAATAGATACGTTCTCGACAAGTGTTTCTAACAATTGCAAAGAGGAAAATTCCAAGACCAGTTCTAGCTAGTTCTAGTGTTAACACACTATTTATCAAAGAACACAGTCGTCTATTTTCCGTAGACGTCTTCATAGATAATAGAATAGCACGTGTAAGTTGCATCTTTTCGTACTATCATAGGTCGCGTCACGCTCGGAATGCGCTTTTGGCGAGTTAGATCATCGGTTAAAAGGTTAACAGTATCATCTAGTCACGATGTTCGCTTCAATAACGGAAATACTCGTATTTACCGGCAATGAATATTTATACACACGCGAGGCTGATTATCCATCGGCAGGCAGGATGAATCAGCGATCCATATCCATAGGCAACGGACGCGTAACAGCGACGTGGCTTGCGGCCCGTTTCATTTAGCACGTCGTTTTAACGAAGTTAATACTTCGCCAGTCCGTTCCATAATGGCCGGCCGTTCATAAATTTTACCATCTCCGACAGTGCGCCGCTGCACTATCGCGTGGCCATATTGTTGCTCTCGAGGATCATTAAAGGACCTTCATGCCGTGCAAGATTTTCGACGATCCTCTTGTCCCGTGGCACGGTTTTACATCGACAGCCTGACCCGTCGCGTCATAACGTATTTCATTGCCGCTGTCTAACCCGAACCTAACCTTTCCCGAGAATTCGTCCCCTAAAATGCGCTACTTGCTGAATATTACTTCAACTCTTTGCTTGTTCGTCCACTCGTTTCGGAATGATCGTTTTAATAGCGAAAATACGTGTTATTGAGATTTTATGTATATTCGATAGACCGATAGATACGGTTGAAATATCTCCTATAATTTCCAAGTCATTTTTAAAGCGTTTCGAAATCATAAAGTAATAAAAATTTCATCGACAAAGGCGATTGGAAAGGTTGTCTCTACGATCGATCCAGCGAAAATGCGAGTCGAAGGAGCTCGCACGGAGTTCCGCGATACGGTGAAAATAATTTTTATGGGGTCTACGTGACTTTCAGAAATATATTTCCAGCCTGGCGTCCCGGGAGGAAGTGGACGAGGGTTAAGCAAGTGGTCCTCTTCTTGAAGTAGTTTCTTGTGTCTCGGTAGGCCGGATCGGGGGGGTTCGTGACTCGGGAAAATTAAATTAAAGCGGTGGGGATCGGTGGCTCGATTGGCGTGGTGGGCGTTGGTGGAAATTGATGCGACGTAGCTTCAATTATCGGCGGCCAGCGAGGGAAAATCCCTCGGCCCGTGTGTGACGGTGAAATTAATTTTTAACACGAAAGGGAAACCTCGTTCCGGGCCCCTCGCGCGGTTTTTCAAACTTTGCCACGGCGAGCTCGATCGATGCCAGGGAATAAAAATTAGGCTCGTTGTTCCAGTCACTTCAACTGCTAACAATACGCCTCGACACTTTAAAGTTTCCGTTGTTTCCGTTTCACCGTTCGAGTACCGACGGTCTGTGCTGTTTACAGAATCGAAGATGAAAAGCAAAACGAGTCCGAACCCGAGGAAATAAATTAAACGTGCGTTCCATTTCCATCGAATTCATCGATTTTATTCGAAATTGATCTTTCGATAATTAGAAACGAAGGATATTTTTCTCTCGGAATATTTGGCCTTCCAAAAGAGTTCAGCAGGATAACAGGAAACGAGTCGTGTTTGGTTATCTGATTCACGCTGTCATCGACTCATGGAGTCCTTAATTAAGCATCTCGCTGTCCGATTAAATTATTTAAGTAACTGATCTCGTTAAGCTGCTAAGCCGTTTCCCTGCGTTTCAAAAATTCATCGCTGCTCTTGTAACTTTGATTAAAAAGTTACACGAAAAAGACGCTGCCCTCAAGCTCCTCCTTTAGTATCTCGCAGTCACGCTATCCGAGGTTTCGAGTATATCGATATTTTTAGACAAAGTAATACCTTAGAATCGACTAACATCTCGATTTAATTAACTCCAACCACTCGCAATTCACCCGTTGCAAGGCAATTCCTTGAATATCACAAATCATCACAAGCAAACTCACTGTACAAACAGGGTGAAAGTTCGCGGTTAAAATCCCTTCTCTCCAAATCCGGAACCTCATCGTCAAAAAAACAACTTTGACCAGTGTCGTTGAGTTACCAAGATGGACTCCCGGCTTGAAAGAAGAAGATCCGTGGATCCGGGCACCATACGCAAGGACGACTACGTTCGGGCACGCGTGTTTACGATTTTCACGACGAGATCGTGCGGTTTGAACCTGGACCACGCAGCAGCCGGGTACACCCCCGAGTGTCCTCGAGAGTTGGGATTTACTATTGGCTCGCGGGAGGTCGATCTTAACTGCGGTCATAAACTTTTAATCCCTGCTCGTGGCCTGAAACGGGTCAACGCGTCCATCAACGAACGGATGTACTACGAAACGATCGTGGTGGCTGCTGCAACGCTACCTGGACCGGGGATTTTACGGCGTCCCGGTGACCCCGTGAGCTCGAGCCGGCTGGAACAGAGCGGCGGGCACGGTTCCAGGGACCGGTTGCTTGTCACCGACTATTAACCCTTCGTTCCGCGTGGTTATTAATCGATAATTCCATCCCGTTCCGTCCCCTCGGCCGATGGTTCATTCGAGTCCAACGTGTCGCGGACAGAATATGGTCGCGTGTTTTTCGCGTGGCTGGAGAAATTTATCGCGACCAGCGATCGTGTTTTTGGGGGAGCCGCGGGTAATCCGGAGACGCGAGTGAGAGAGCAGCTTCGAAATCAATTGTCTGCTAAATCGGCCGGTGTCAGAGCTCCTCCTGAAAGGCGATCGTTCCGAGGATCCGGGAAAAAGCAGAGTGCCATTAATTTCGCGGATTAAATCAGTTGCCGATACTCTGTCGGGAAAGGAGCAAGATTCCTGAAGGTGGACTCTTTTTCGCGTGGAAATCCTTAGCCCGAGTTTTCCCGAGGGATCTCTGCGACCCCGGGCAAAGCTATTAGCGAAAAACGCTTTGAACGAAGCCGTTGTTGAACCTCGAGTACCGTTCCGCCGGGATAATTATTCTAGAAAGGAAAATGCCATATTGCGACCGAGTATCTCGGATAAAGCACAATGAGACATCGACGTTTAGTGACCATGTGCGACAAGTAGCCGATGTATAGGCTAATAATTCATAATAAGGAATAGAAGCGTACTTAACTCTATCGAGAGTTACGACGATCTCTAGATTTTGTAACGTTCTCGCGAGGAACACAAGACAGCCGTTGTCTATTATAGACGGTAGTGAAAAACATAGTCCACTACGCGTTTCAAGAACCGCACAATATCTCTTTGGATTCATTCGTGGTAACTGTCGCCAAACATGTGATGTAATACAGCTGTTACGAAAGGAAGTACACATGTATGTAATCCTAACTGTCGCGATTCAAGTGCGATTCTTCTGCTACTCATCGTCGGTTCATTTAGGATTCGTATCTCGAGTGACGAAGATTTGACACAACTGACGTTATCATTAACGGGACTCAGTCTTTAAATCACTGGAAATTACGCGTTTTTCCCTGTTCCGATTCAATCGCGTTTTGTACAGTTTCTTGGTAATTTCAGAGTCAATTCATAGAAGCTTATCTTTCTCGTTACTCGAAATTACACATTTCCTGTATCCTCGTAAAAATTTGTTCCAAGAAACGATCACGATTTTAGGAAAACGAGAGACAAGTTTAAGAGGATAATCGGTTTAACCTTTTCAGGAATAGTTAAGTTAGAATCAATTGAAGAACTATTCACCGTAGAACCATTCAACGATGAAGAAAAAACCTTATCGATATGAAACGAATGGGAAGATAATAAAAGAGAGAAATCAAAGTTAAGATCTATCGGTAAATATTTTATTTCTCCCCATAGACCGCTAATCACTCACTCTGGGGTCCCGATTCAGAAGTCGTCGCGACGATTCGGCCGGATTAATCGATCACCGGATCAATTTGTCAAAATGAAGCTAGGCGGGCAGAAAGGAATGGAGATTAACAGTATCGCTTTGATTAAGTGGTTTTAAATGAAACTCGGACGGGCATGCCACGTGCGGCCGTGGAGAATAATCGTCGGATCGATTCGGGCTAAACGGACGAAAGCTCTTTCCACGGGGCCACACGTGAAAACCTCGCCGTCGGCAGACGTCTCCGGTTCAAAGTTCAACCAGGCTGCGGCTGACATTTAACGAACTCGATTAAATAATGGTATAAATCATTTTATTAAAGACCGTCGAACCGATCCGCGAGAAATTGACCGACATGTTTTAAAGGTTAGGGACGTGCGCGATGAAACGTGTATACTCCGGCGAGTGATGTCGGATCAAACGAGAGACACGCTTCCCTCTCGCGAGTAGCCGGGAGAAATTTAATTGACGAGTATTTGGGTTGAAGCGGATTGCAAAATGCTGCCGGGAAAGATCAGAGGTGAATAGAATCGTTCCTTTTCCCTTCCGATATTTACGAATCGGTGTTAAGCGGGCAATTAATTATCGCTACGCTACTCGCCAAGTTTTCGAGTTTATTTTAGCTGTAATATATTCGTTATGCAAATCCCCGTTCTCTATTTACGTTTCGTACTTGAGTCGGTGTGCAGATGGTCTTATGATCGATATGGGTACTTGTGACGTCGAGTAGAAAGCGAATTAAGAAGTGCGAAATAAAAATAGATATGAGAATTATTTCTTTAACGAAGAGTACAGACGATGGGAATTCAATTAACAAGAGACGCGTCTACAGTGTAATTATCGCTGGTGCTATTATCATAGAATTTTTTAAGTATAATGATATCCTATGTATCGTTTACGAATTTCAGTGTACCAACTGTTCATTGGAAAGTGAAAATACCGGGTAATGCTAGACAATAGAGAACGATTCGTTGATTCGTGCAGATGCAAATAATTGAGACTCGCGTCACGCGTCGATGATCTAGTCTTTTGATAGACTGTCAAGCGGACAGATAAATTAAAATAAATCGCATAAATCTTCTCTGGCTACGCGCCGATTAATCGAGTGTAACTGTGCATTCTATTCGCGTATTTTTCGCGACGGTTTTTCTCTCTATCGCGTTTAACCCGATATAACGTAGATTTTCCCAAATTATTCGGACAAACGAATCTCTCTTTCGCGATGATCGTTAGACGGTGCTTAAATTATTCGGAAAATTCATCTGGTCGATGCGACCATCGTGAAAATTTTATACATTTATCCTCGCTAGGATTCGGTATTACATTATCGCGTTGATATTGCACGAGCCTTAACGCGCAGTTAATATTCTAACACAGTATTTTATAGATCAGACTCACCTGAATGTTGCAGGAGAAGTATCGCCTGGACGCACCAGTGCACCTGTGGTAGCCATTGTCACTGCAACGATAAGACGACTTTATAGCGATCGAACTGGGTCTTCTCATAATAGTATACGACCAGACTGTCAATAAGATCGATGCTATAAACCTTTACGCATAAATCACTCCGGGCATGAACAAATTACTGCTCGATAAAACGAAACAACACCGACATGACACTCTGACAAAGAATTACTCTCTGTGTTCCCTTAAAAAATGAACTTCGAAAGAGTTACAAATTCATCGTACCCGTTATATATCGAATAGAAGTAACGTTACGATGAAATCCGAAAATTCCGGGGAAAAATCGCGAGATTCGCCGCGAACAAAAGTCAACGATTAATTCCACTGGTCGCAGAAATTTCATGGGAACTGGACAAAAATGTAACGGACGGAATAAATATACATCGAAAGTACGAACCACCGATTCGTTCGAATCTCGATTCGGCGAAACATGGCGGCTCGCGACTCTAATCGGAAATTCACACTCCGTTAAATTCCTCGTCGGTCGTGCCTCCTCGTTAACGAGCTTCTTTCGAGGAAAACTCGCAGGAAAAGTGGAACGACAAATTTTTTTTTCGCCCCGTAAACCGCCAACGTCCTCCAGCACTGCGCCAGGTAAAAATGCGATTCGCTGTACTCGGTTCCTAAATAATTCGCGCGCAATCCTTTCGGGAAAATTGCGTTCTCTCGCCTCGCGCGGCTTCCGTTCCAGTGAAATTTTCATGCGGAAATCAGGCGGAAGGAATCTAACGTATCAGCTTAATGCGCTTGTAAAGTGTCAGTGAATTCCCGGTTCGGATTAGTTGAACCGTGCAAGTCGAACGACTTGCTGGGATTTTCCGAACCTCGCGTTCCAAGATTCGAGGCTGGCTTTAGATAAGTCGGCACTGCGTGTCGATGCGGAAACTTTCGATGTTTCTTTTCGCGGTTCGGGTTAGAACTTTGAACTTTTTCTTCCGAGAGAGAGAGAGGCGTGCTTTAACAAATTTATTTTATGGTTTTTGCGTTTCGTGCTAAACGAATTTTCGTAGTGGGTGTACCGAAATTGTTCGTAAACATGCTACTTCGTTTTATTAACGCTAGAACTACCAATCCAGTCAAAATGACTGGTCTCAGAATTTTCCATTTTGCAATTACTGAAAACGTATACCTGCTTTACAAAAAATTAGCAATGACTTCGTAACGCTAAATTATTATTGTCTATTGCTAGGCTTAGCAATAAATTAGGTTTATTAGTCTATTGCTAGGTACCTAAGTACCACCCATTAGAGATTGATAGTTCTAGCGTTAAGTAATACGATTCTTAAAACACGAATACTAAATTAGTCAATTAATTCCAACACGGCGAGTCATCGATATCTGTAGTATCGGGGAACGCGTTAAAAACAGGTGGGATCCGAAGGAAATAAAACGCAGCATCTAGAAAGTGGATGTTCCTCGTTCTGAACGCTTTCCAGGGCATTTCATGTTCGATTTCGACTGGCTAGCTTCGACGGCGAACCACCTCCGATATAATCGAACGAGCGGAACGCGAGATTAATCTAACATCGGGTATCCGTGGAATTACAGTAAACGCGGGAACGCGGTTCAGTTTGGAAATTCCGATGGCGGAAGTGGCGAGCGAGGATCGTAAATTGAAAAGAACCGTAAAGCGGCGCGATTAAGCCTGACCTACGACACGATCCGCGAGATCATTCCGCGCACGTCGAATGCTTTCACGATGCGATTAGCCCGCTTTCTCGTTCCATCCAACGTGTTATTAACGGCTCATTCCGCTCTCGATTTCTTCCAACCTCAGCCCGTTCCTTTTCACGTTCCATTTCCATCCTCGTTCCCGTTTCGTTTGCGCAACAGATCGGCCGACAAACTCGCGGGCAAATTCGCCAACAAATTCCTCCCTCTCGGCGCGAGTTCCTTTGAGACGCGAAGGGTTTCGCGAGGACACCGGAAGCGACGGCCGCGATTAATCCCGGCCGGGCATTCCCTGCAGATAAGAAGGATTTACCGTGATTCCCCGGGAAGAAGTTGGCCGGTGGAAAAAATTCCGCGAGGAAAGTCCTCGAAGCGTGGAAAAGCCGGCGGGACGGGATTGAATTTGAGCAAACCCATCTTCGCGAGAAATGACGGGATAAAAAATTAATTTTCCATTACCGGCCACGGCTGGCAGCGTTTCGCCGGTCGCTGGAATTTCCAGACCGACCACGCAGACGCCTGCTTGTAGCCATCTTGTAATTAATATTAACGCGGTGATTCCGAATGCGGGAAAAAGTCTCGTGAATATTTATACGGCGAAAATATTCGCGGATCTTACTCCCAGGGTGTGCCGTAATTCCGCCTTGTTTCCCTTTCCCATTCGGCGCTCTCTGTTTGGATATTTAATATTTCCAGGATTTAATTAAAACGCTTCTCACACGCGACAGCGAACCGCGCGCGCTTGGTACACGCAGCTATTTAATTCGAGGTGTTCGAATGAAAGAGTGCCGGCGGCGATCGTGGAATAATTAACCGAAATATCCGATGGCTGTGTCTCGATAACCTACTGTTACACTGCCTTCGTTTAGAATTCACGCTCGCGTCGATACCGCGCCGAATCCCGATAATTCGAACCGAGTAAGATACGAGAACAATGCGAGAACTTGTTAAATAGAAATTTGCTTGAACGTCTCGACGTTACCCTACCTCTAAACTCTACGCGTTAAAATGTAATCACCGGTGTCTGAGAATAATTCCATTGACGATAATAATCGAAAATAATCGCTTACTCGATGTCGAGACACTGTCTGATCTGATGATTGACTCCTCCGCCGCAGGTCCTGGAACAGGAGCTGGGCGACGACCACGGTCCCCAGGTTCCTCGTTCAGGCTCATCCGTGTCCAACACGAAGCTGCTGGTCAGATAGCTCTCTCCGTGTTGACGACGATGTCTCTCGTGCCTGAGTTTCACGTGATGCTGCAACAGAATGGGGAAAAGACGTTTAAAGCGGTGCTCTCTGGCAACATAAGTCGCGGAACGGGTCAGCAAAGGGTAGCTCGAGTATCACGGGGGTCGCAAGGCAGACGTGGGAACACAGGGCGAAGGTTCCGCGCTAAGTGGGCCCTTATTCACCTGCGGCCACGTCTGCAGGTACTCGCGTTGCAATGGGTGACCTTCGTGGGGAGCAGCGTAGGCGTGATCCCCTTATCGGTCGGCCCCGATAAGGTATAGGTTTTTAGCCGTGATGAACGGCCAGCCGCGACAGGGGTGAAACGTGAACTACGTTATCGTTCCCAGCGAGTGTATATTCGACGGCTTTATGGGCTAGATCCGCGTTAAACAGCCGTCCAGGTGTGTACTTTTTCTCCGGTGCGTCCGGGAATAAGTCCGAGACGAGGTGCTCGAGTTACCGGGGTGTCGGGATCGATGGTGTGGCTCCGATGATTTAATCCCTTCCTCCTCTAATCGACCGTTAATCCCTTCCTCGTCTAATCCTCTTCCCTTCCCTTCCTTTCGACTTTTCTCCAAAATTGCAACCGATCTCGCGATTTTCTTCCGGGAATTATTCCGAATAACACGGAAAAGATAAACCGTGGATTAAACCTTTCAGACAGAATTTTTTTTACCGAGATACACCGTTCCGAAGAAGCGCGAAAAATTATAGCACACATTGTGCTATCAATTTCACACCTGTCATCGTCTCTCGGAAATTCGAATGTATCATACACGATAATATACGATAATGGAAGATCAAAAGAAGCTACTATAGCTTGAGAAATTGCAAAGGAATCGGAATCAAGGAAACGTCGTTTCCGACAGCCCTTCTAAGCGATCATCATACAGTCATCGCAGCTTTCATTTGTACCGTCCGTTGCTCCCAATTGCATAATTCCAGAGTCGCAAAGCAAATTAACTTCGTCTATCCGTCGGTTACGTGATGCCGCGAAGAAAGCAACCGCGGCTAGCATCACTCGCGCTATGGGACTGGCGAATTAGAAGGCTGGAGGAAATATCGCAGCGGGTGAGCGTACCCCTGGCTCGGTTGACCCAGAAAGAAAAGCTCGAGATTAATATCCAAGCAAATGGGGCGACAATCGCGCGATCTTGGAAGGAGTCCCGCTCTCCGCCCTGCCACTTTCCCGTTTATCGCTCTTCTTTCACCTTTAAAACGGCATTCGCATAACGTTTCCGCCGCTCCGGCGTTCCTGGCTCGGCTCCAAGCCAGTTTGCATTGGCTGGTTGTAAAGTGCATGCCCTCCCGTTTCCAAATAAAATTATCGCTCGCCACTTTTTCCCATTCGACTCCGCTCCTCGGATAGATAAGATCCTTCTCGTTTAACGATCTCTATCGTCCCCCTCTCTCATCCCGGATCCTTGAATGTCGTAGTTAGAGGAACAGGAGATGCTCTCTGGTTAGAATCGAAACGAAGGAGCACTCTCTCCTACGCTTCCGCGGGTTTATCGGCCCTTCCGGAACGAGTTGCTCGGCCGAAGCTTGTCCCACGGGCCGAGTGAACCTCGCGGCACAATTTGGAAACTTTCCTGATCGAAGTGTATCTCCAGCCGATAAATAGCCGTGATAAATGAACCGACCCAAGCCCCGTTCATTTTTCATCGACTTTATTAAATTTCTTGCCGCTCCCGGCACCGACCGAGCAACGTATTTACGAAGCTTGGCCTGCGAGTAATCGGTCCCCTATAGTTCGCCGCGAGATCGAGAGGAACGACCCGAAGCGAGGGAACTAAGTAGATCGTGGTTTTTTGGCTGACAATGAGACATTCGTCTTCGGTGAAACGGGGATTTTCGACGCGGAATCACTCTTCATGGCACGAGGAAACGATATCTGTTCGGTGTATTCGATAACACAGCGATACGTGGACCTCGTGACTGGTCTAATTCGACGTTCTGACGTAGGAACACGAGTATAGTAGACACAAGTGGATGAGCCCGGACATAAGTTACAGAATTGTACACCAGAAACACATTCGGTAATGCTCGAATTAATAAATCATTGATTCACGAGAGCTCTGTGCTGCGTAAAAATTTTCCACGTGTGCGAATATATCGACAGAAACTCGAGAGAAACTTTGTTAAAGAATACGAAGATGCTGATTAATTCCTTCTACGGATTCGTAGCTTTCGAAATTCGACCTTCGGGAATGGTGGAGTATAGTGCGTTTGCAAAAAATTCCACGTTAAGGTGCTCCTATCGTAAAGCGAAGGAAACAACGAGCAGAGGCGTTGCGGTTACTGCCCATTCTGAAATCGAAGGTTGGCGTGTCGGTGGATAATTGCTTCGAAATTGTTTCGTTCGAGGTATCGCGAAAAGCAATTTAAGGTTCACCCGTGGGTTAACTACTATTTTGTATTCGAATAATCGACGAAGACGGACGGGGAGTGGGTGGGCAAAGGAGCTGCATGGCTCCGCGATGCGTGATTGCACGGTGTTTAATGGAAGACAGATTTATTGCGTTCGTATTGATTATGCCCGTGCGGAATTCATCCGATTAACGAGTTACGGCAGAGTCGCGGGACCCGCGTTAAATCATGCCGCGCTTATGTTCCAACTTTGATGAGATCGTGAAACGAGATTCCCCGAGAGTTACTTAATGTGCCGGCCGATGTTTGAATAAATCTCGTTGCGTGTTATACCAGCTTCGAGCACCGGCTCTGCGAACATTCGAAGATTTATAAGCTCGGCTTTAAATTACCGCCTCTTGTACTGCATTATTCTTAGTATATACGTGCGTCGATCAATTTTAGAACAGTGAGAACCGCGTGTATTCCCGAGGATGGGATCGGTACGAACGGACAGGTGAGGCATACGAATCTACACTGACCCAATCTCACGCTCCGATCGAATTATCCGCCTAATAAGCCTAATACCGATCGAAATTAGAAAGTTTAGAAATCTCTCGGGCTGAAAATATATTAAGGTCGTCGCGCGTAAATCGTTCTTCCGAGTAATCTACAAGTTCCACTGGGAATATCGAGCTTCGTGAAATATAGAGTATACCGTGGAATAATCGTACAAATCTGACTTTCGCTGTGTTTACAAAAATATTCCAAAGACGGTAATTTTTTCCCGATATTTCTTTCAACAGCGTCATATAGTACTACCCTTCCTCTTTGAAACCCAATTTCATCCACGATCGTACAATTTTTTTCCCCCAAGATATATCTCTTTGACGTACCAATATACTCTACAACCTGAAGATGATGGACCGATCTTCTCGCGCAATGAGACACAGATCCAAGTTCCTTCGCGTGATACATCAAAATATCAAACGCTAACAAGTTTCTGCCGAAACACGGAGCATTCCGTACCCCAAACCGCAGACGGAGATGATCGTCTGAGATCCCGTGGAAGCTTTCAGTCGGACGACGTTCGATCGCGCGCGGCGAATCCGGTAAAACGCTCGGCCCGATCCAAAGGACCCGACGTGGAAAAATCTCTCGCCGCTCGGGGAGAGGAATTTAATTCCACGGAAGCGTCTTGGTTCCCTTTACCGTCCCGGCTGCAATTAGAGATGCGTCGCGAAGTCTGCACCGGTCGCGTATCGGTCTTCAAAGGCTCTTCCTCGTCGCGCTTTTTCCGGTCGCGATGGAGGAGCCGGCAGAAAGGGTGGCCGGGAGAGAAAATAAGAGATTACGGCCGGCAGGCTGTAAATAAAGTTTCGTACAGCTGTACGTGGATTTTTGTGGAGCGTGGGAGAGCACATGGGCCAGAAGGGTCGCGAGCGTTTCCGCGCGAGTCGGCTTGCGAGCGTGGCTTTTCTTCCAGGCTAGCATCTGCGCCGTGTGTCGCGTGGACCGTAACGTGAGAATATACGACGATAATAATGGCACGTCTGCGACGTGGGTGACTATAAAACCCGTAGACGCGATTCCACGCTGCAAAACACCTCTCTAAGAGGTCCGCGGCGGGGGGAGGCAGATTAAAACGCGGGTTTCTTCTTCGACGGTGAACACCCGGTGGCGGTGTAATTTATGCTCGTCGTCGTCGTGGTTGTCCAGACCGAGAATCGTATTTTTCCACGCTGCACACGCCGACTTCCGGTCCCTTAGACCGCGCGAGTTACTCGCGATTCAAGTGGAAGGTTAACGAATGGCAGACATCGATTCGCGATAAAGAGGCTGCGTCGCGGTGAGCTGATTTTTCCTTTCGACGTCACGTCTCCGGAATTGGGTCAGGTTCGAGTGTTTGGTGTAATTTTTTAAATGGCCCGTACGAGATCAACGATAGGAACAAATTTAATATCGCAAAATTGCCAATGT
The DNA here is from genome assembly GCA_002201625.1 of Euglossa dilemma. NCBI lineage: Eukaryota > Metazoa > Arthropoda > Insecta > Hymenoptera > Apidae > Euglossa > Euglossa dilemma. The sequence goes on along the minus strand of NIJG01000290.1, from coordinate 85,126 downwards.
TACCGATCATACACGGATTTTTTCATTTCGGATTCAAAATTTCTCCACTAATCGAGTATCACGGTTCGTTATTGAAAATCTCAAACGGCAATGCAAAAATGTAAAGCAAGAAAAGGAATTTGCCAGAAAACTGAACAGGGTATGCTCGTGACATAAATCAAAAGCCTAGAGGTCTAACGAAATCTCACGAGTCAGAAAATAATACGAACATTGGAACTTACACGAGAAATTTGATAACTCGTACACGTGTCGTTACATTTGGTCGCGACGAATGCCTAGAACCTAGACCCTGACGGAATTAGATAACCCCGCTTAAAATACTCTATTTCTCGCCATTACTCGCCATTCTCGACCCAAAAGCGAGCAATTAACCCCGAAATTCGAAAAAATTCTTAATGTCGAAAATTGAGAGAAAGGTCGCTAGGATGACGCGCTGCCAATTCAGCCGGTTGACAGAGCGAGGCCCAAGATTGATTCGGCAGCTGTGCAGATTCCGAGATCTCGAATATCGCGAGTGACTCACTCGGCTCCCTTTGCTACCGCGATTATAAAGGGAACGAGTGAAAAGTGAGAGAGGAAATTGGGTCTCCGGCGATTCTCACAGCAATATAACCGCGATCACGACTAGTCGGCGATAAATCAAGTAATTAAACGGCGTCTTAAGCGGTGACTAACCGTCGCGTGTACGCGGAGCCAGCTGCCGCGACGCATGGTTTACATCATCGGGCGACACGCGCGTGAAACGATCGACTATTTCTGCGCCAGACCGGCAGACGCGGCCCGGCTAAATTGCAACGCGTCGTTCACGTGGCCAACCTCTCTTCTCCCGGCTGCAACTCCAACTACCAGCTCTCTCTAGCCGCTTTTTCGCGTTAATCGTGGAATAAGAGTGCCGGATTAACCCAGTTCCCGCGAGTCGCGTCTGTCATCGCTGCCGCGTGCTTCATTCGCGCCAGACGTCTGATGACTCGCCAGGCTCTATTTCAACGTTTGATTTCGTCCCACGTATTTATAGCTCTCGCCTCTCGTCTACTTACTTTCGCATCCGCGCTCTTAATCGTTGATCCTTTCTACTGATTTCTAGCACTCGAAGTACTGCCGGTTCCACGATACGATGGTCCGCATCGCGGGTCCTTTGCTTTCTTCACTTTTCAGAGCCTGGACACTGCTTCTTGTATCACGACTTTGGTTCCGATGCGTAGCAGTATTGTAAACACGGTCGGTCACGCGTCGAGACATTACGTCCGAACGCGACGAAGAATAACACGGAACTGAGACAGGAAGACCGCGCCGGAAATTCCACGAGCCTCTGCGAGCCTGGCCCGCTTTGTTTACGTTCAGTCCTATCTACGACACGATGTTTTTACTAATCGTTTCGCATGATATTGTAAACAGTGTTAGTAACCTCACGACGTGTTCTTATAATCTCTGAAATTATTTTCACCGTTTTAAGAATGCGTTTTTTTTAATTGCTGGGATTACTTCTTTTCGATGCACATTTTCTCCTGTGGTTTTTATCCTTGGAATCTTTCTTTCCTTTCGACTGCGCAAATTTTTTTAACCTAATTTTTCGAGAATAACGAAACCGCCGGAAACCACGAAAGGATACGGGAATGCAGGAAAGACTTGCAATTTTTCCCGCAGCAATTAGCCGTGATAAATGAATTCTTACCTCGCCGTTACTTCGCGTAGTCTGGAAGCGTTGACGGACGTGCAGTCGGTTTTTGCAACGCGAAATTTGGTTACGAATCGAGACACGGAGGAACGCGGACGGGGGACGAATTATTTCACCGTCCATTTGGATGCTTGCGCTCGTTCTAAATGAGCATTTAGAGCCGAGCGAACGCGGTGCCACAATTACACAAATTATGTCAAAGAATGCGTTTAACCTCGCGCGATGTTTCACGGCATGCGCGTCACTGCATTAAAGCAGACGATCGTTCAACCGTTTCTGACATCAAAGCGTGGACCTTACAATTGCTAAGGTTTACGACGCTCCGCGGACGGCCAGTTAATTTATGCTAATACGAGGTGGTTACGCGTCGAGGAAGTGCAACGTCCGCACCTTTGCGGCTTCGCGGGTCGCCATTGCTGCGCGGTGTTGTCCAAACGACCATGGAAACCGACGGGAAATCGCTTCTGCCCTTTAATCGCGTCTCCGTCCCGCGAATTCACCGAGTTTCCCTCAGAATTCGAATTTTCCTCTCAGAAGTCACAGGACGCTGAGAGATTTATGAAACGTCGTCAGGTAATTTCGAGGATTCCATGGCTTGAACGTTCCGAGAGGATCCAATGATCGATGAAGCTCCGTGGGTTATAGAGGAGCTTGAAAGTCCACGATCCTCAAAGTGGACTTCAGTGTTCCGGGAAAATCAAAGAGAAATCCAAGGATTTAGAAGGTCCCAGAGTTTCGATAGGACTTCGGAATTCGAAAGAGAGTTGTAAAGCTGTGAAAACTGAGTTTTCGCTGTGGAACCCAACGAATCGGAATAATTAGACCAATTCGAGGACTCCAAAGTCCATTCCAAACCCATCTATCTCGATACCAGTCAATATCAATTTTTTGAAAAGCATTGCAATAATCGTAAAAAGAAAAATTCATGGATCAGTGATTTTTGTTCGACCGAATTTGAAATCGTTATTAACGAAGATCAACACAAACGATCTATTATACATTACTCGACCAGATATCACCAAAACGTTAACTATTGTAGTTAACGAAGATTCGCGACAACGAAAGCTCCTCGAAGTTTCCAGTTAATCGTAAATCACTGATTCGAGAATCAGTCGACCAGCGTGACCAAAATGATATCGCGAAATGTCAACTTTCGTCGTTAACGAAGATTCGCGACAACGGAAGCTTCTCAAAGCTTTCGGAAAATCGTAAATCGCGGATGCGAGAATCAGTCGACCGGCGTGACCAAACCGATATCGCGAAATGTCAACTATTCATCTCGGTGTTCGTTGATTCGTTGGAGCTTCATTTCTCGCGTTGATCGTCGATCGGAATGGTGGACGGAAGAAGAAACGATCGAGGCGGATCTCGCTGCGGGAATCTCGGCGCCGTCGATCACGCTCGTTTCCATGATCGATCCTGTAGTCGATTAGCCGTGGCATTGGCTCCGGCGCGTCGCGCGTCTGCCGTGGCGAGATACGAAACGTAACCTGTTAACAGTGAAACATAATCCAATATCCCGGGGGCAACGATCCGCAGGAGAGGCTTTCTGCGACCGATCGAATAACTCAGCCGAGCCACCGCTTCTCCGCGTCGAGATTAACATAATCTCGATGACAGTGAATTAAGCTGCTCGATCGTGTACGCTTACCTGTCGGGCTCGTTCTCGTTCGCGCCTCGATAAAACGCATCGGTCCCTCTATTCTCGAGGAATCTGCTCGAAAGCCATTTCATACGATTATGGAGAGAGCCTTTTCGCCGGTATCGAGATCCGCGCGAATTCGATATATCTTCGAGCCGAGCGAAGATGCCGGAAAATCGAATGCCGACTTACACGATTCCAATACACGTTCCTCGAATTTTATATACGCGTTCGAGAGCCCTCAACGTAAAACGCGCTTTTATTCTCATCCCTGAAACCATTTTAATTCGTTCCATTGGATTATTCCATACATTTTCCTCCGCGTTGAATTTTCCTTTTAATATGAAATTTCAATTGTAAAAAACACTCCGTCGAGAGCTAACGCGAAGGGAGTTTCCTTTTTTTTATTAATTATTAATTCTCCGATTCTCCTAACTGTTGGGCACGTTATTACCCGAAAACTCGGGAAAATTTTCAGGGCTGGTTTTTAACGCGTATACTCGTAATCCCATAACTACCATATTCGTAGTATTGCCTCAATTTAGGGAACCGCTTTTTTTCATGGATCCGGATATTCGCGTGTGAAAATCGCGAATCCGAGAAACATGGAGCTCGTCAAGGCGAATCTGAAATGCTAAATTTTCGTGTATTTTCTCGAATTGAAAATTTTCCCAAGGGACGAGACTCGTCGTTGGCATAATTTCCCATGGGTTGGTCGTTACGCGTGTACACGCGAGACGCATTTTCGTTGAACGTGGCCCAATGATCGCGACATTAGCGGTCAGATAAGCACGGACGCTTTTTGGCAGCGACGCGGCAGCAATAGGACGATAACTTCTCGCGGCAAGAAAGGGATCATTAATCATGCGCACCATGAATTCGTGTTACGGAAGGTGGAGCAGAGTTGGCAACAAAAACGGGGATTTAAACGCATCGACTCCACTGTATCTCCAGGGACTCGTGTTCGTGAAACTCTGGGATAGTTGGACTCTCTCTCTCTTTCTCTTTGGAAAGATTCACGCGCCGCATTATCTCCGGCCCTTTAATCCCGAGCTTCCGGATAATCGTTCCCCGATTAATCAACGAGACAAGAAATTTTCGTTCGTAACGTCGTTACGCAAATTTCAATTATTTCTTTCGCAATTTCATGGGCAATTTCGCCCGACGTCTGACCCACATTTCGCTCCACGCCTGTTACAGCATGGGACCTTCGAGGAGATTGAAAACCGAGGAATATTAAAAGTCGCGTTTGGTACACCGGCGAATTCCACATCCCCGATCTTGCACTTTCCCTGCCACGACGAGAGTAACAAAAACCAGGCGCAAAAATAATTCGGTTCCTCGGTAATCTCCGCCAACTCTTGCCTCACGGTCTATTTTCGCAACGCGTTCCTCCGAATTATTTAATCCGACCGTGATACCGTGGCGTATCGATTAAACTTTCATTTTCAGTAAAACAAAAATCAGGGAACCATTATGTTTCTCGGAATAAATTAAATCTAGAAACACTCGCTACGCGAAAGAATTATTCCTACGTCGTTAGAAAATATCTCTAACGCTTCTATGATGCCTGTACCATTTCTGAAAGCAGTCTGATAAATAAAAATCATTCCATACGTGACAGCTTCTCCAAAGATTATACCTTCGCAGGTATTTTAACCTACTCTTGCGTAATCTGCACGAGAACGCGTCGTTAACACCGCGAGGTTCATTATCGTTGCATCTGACAGGGAAATAAATCGCGAGTTATCCGGCCTCGCTTCGGAGATATAAGCGACACGCGTCATTCCCGCTGCAAACGCGAATAAACCGACGACACGTTGAAACGTAGCGAAGCTCCCGTCACCGATACACCTTCTGCCCGTTCAACAATTCCACGAAACCTTTGGCCATCCGGAGACACGGCTGCAACGCGGCCAGGTGGACACGGCTGGCAGCAAATCTGCACCGCAAACGTTCGTCAGGGTTTCAGGACGAATCGGAACGCGGAGAGCGTTCGTCCGGTGACCACTGGCCCTCGAAATTCGACGATCGCGCGAGATTGGGAAGGGTTAATTAAATGGTTCGGGGAAGTTGATGTCGCTTAGGTCAGTCGATGAACCGTGAACGGACGCAAAACCGCGTTACCACGCCTTTCCCTTAATAATCCTCGCGCGTGCATTCCGCTCGTCCGAGCGTTCTCAGACACGAGCGAATCGTGCGAATTGCCACGACGATTTCGTTTGCTCGAGATGCGACCGATGACGCGGGATTACTCTGACTTCGCGTCGAATTTACCCGACGAATCCTCGGGAATTTCGCGAAAAGCTGGTCGAAAGTCAATTTCCCAAGTGTGAAACCGCGTTTCGTCAAATTGTTGCATCGAACGTCGATAATCAATTAGCGATAGATCTCTGAACGTCTCGCGAGTTAACGAACAGGCTGTTTCTTTCTCGAGGATGTTTTGATCGAGATTCGTGGCCGAGAACGACACAGAACCGTCCTGTTGGACGACAGGGCAGACGGACGAGTTAACAGGATTTGGTAATGATGATGTACGACGCGTTCTCGAGGGTAATAGGTAGACTTAAACGCTGCAATTTAGAGGCGGAGTCGGAATAAACGAGTCCGCTTCGCGCGGCTGATTCGGCCTAATTGCGCGATTGTTTGCCGGCTGTTTGAATAAACATTTTTATTGGCACGAAAGAGTCTGATGGCGTGATTCGTTTGTGGCTCGTTCCACGGGATCGAGGAGTCGGAGGTGAATTGTAATGAAAATAGGGTGGTATGTCGCCAGCCAGAGATTTGAAGTCGGCCCAATCCGACGAGTTGGTTAAGAAAAGTATGAAAATGGGACTGTGCGATAGGTAGTGAGATTGTAGAAGGGTCAGACGTCGATGTGCAAGTAAATTTGTTAATTACTGATTGCGATAGATTACTGTAAATTATTGCGAATTTAAAAGCAGTTAAATATCCCTGAATATTTGACTGACCTAAATCAGGATTTCTCAAAGAAAATCTCACGATCCACGAGAGTTTCAGACACCGAATCTTCGGCGAAGAGACGAAGAAATCGGAGAACCGCGAATTTATATAAATTTTATACGGAATGACTGAAAATTCGATACAAGTATCTAGGTGTATTTTGTATAAATAGAAATTTTTAGGCGATACGAAGGAAAAGGTTTAAAAAATCCTGCCATAACTTAATCCTCTTAATCGCTCCGCGGTGTGATGAATCATGCAGATCGCCGACAAACGACACTGAAATTAGTATTACCGATTTAGTACCGGAGCACAACTACCCTGCGCTTTCTTGCGCTGCTCGAAACTCGTTCGTGTAATTCACTCCCGGAAGGAGTCTGGTCACAACAACGGTAATCACAGATAAGTTATCGTGCCGCTGAACTATCGCGAGACCTGCAACCTACAACTTGGCGTGCTTCCTACTTCCAACTGAAATTTCTGTTGCGTTCGGTACTTATTCCGCGGCGGTACAATTAAAACTTACCCTCGGCCTGTTCCCGGACCAACTAGCGTCGGTGGAATGGCCAAATATAAAACGGCAACCGAATTAACGTTTACGGAACGCAAAGAAAGGGAAGGAGAGAGGCGAAGAGAAATGGGAAAGGCGGCGAACAAAAGGCGTAATTGCAAGAGGTAGCCGCAGCGGCAACTTTTCGAACCGCTGCTTTATTTCCCGCCACGGTTTAAGAACGCGGTCCGAAGAACACGTGGAAGAGGGGGTGGAAAGAATGGTTTTACACCGCGTTTGAGGCATCGAGCAGATTAGCCACGCTTCTACCGACGGAATCGCCGTAAATTACCCTCCCGTGCTAATCCGAAAATTGCATCGGCGACTCCATATTTCCTCGATTGGAAAAGGAAAACGGAGGAGAGGGAAAAACGGTCCACCGATGCAAGGACGAATAGCGTACCCTATCAAATGACCCATAAAATCTCTTCGCCTTCGTTTTACGAGCCGGGTACCATGAAAGCGAGCAGAGAGACGGGCACTCGTAAAGGGAGTTTAATTACTTCATTCCTAATCCATCGTGGCTGATAGGTACGGATCCGAGCTACCTCGTAAATTCTGCCAGTACTTTTCGTCACTGGAGAACAGTGATTATTTCCCAGCTTCCCTCCTCTCCTGCCGTTTCTCATATATATCATCCTCGTCCCGACGTTATCTTTGTACGTAATATATTCCAAGTTCCTTTGTAAATGGATATTTTTCTGCATTTTCCAGCCGGTATCGGGACGACATATCTCTTCCATTCGTTATCAGTGCTTCCGTTCCGAATTCTACGTATGTACGATCGAATATCGATATTTTCTGTCTTCTCGTCCTGTGTATTCGTAATATTATAAAATCCGGTATATTTCGATATCTTTAAAACTCGCAGTCGTAGGTAATACGGGAATTTTAATAATTTCGAGGCTAACCGATGTTTATTCATAAGACAGGTAAAGCGGTAATAACTAGTCTTTCCATTACCGGCGATAGTCGACGAATAGTTCGAAAATAATTCAATAATAATAAATTGGCAGTAAAGGATAATTAACGAGCGAAGTTAAACTCCGAGTTAATCGACGATTCTTTCGGTTTTACTGCCTAGCTAAGCACCCATGGCCGCAAATTGCGCGATGCCGAGTGCCGACAACACGAACGGTGTCATTTCGAGATGAATCGAGGCCGGGACACGATAAAATAATTTCCGAACTCGCTATACAGGCGCTTCAGGTGCGAGAACGTAGGTCAGTAGTGGCGAGAAATTTTCTCTTTCCTTCGCCGTAAATTTACTCGTCTGACAACCTCATCCGTGTCAGCATTCGTCCCAGCTACCATCTCTCAGACCCTTCCAGCCTGCGAACTTCTCGAAGCTTCGCGAAGAGGTAAGAAACGCGGAGAAATTACGAGGATCCAAAGACACATTGTCGCGAATTCGAAACCGTGTTCGATCAGCAACGTTTCCTCTGCGAGAACGCGACATTCGATTGCCAATATTCTCAGCGTGGATCGTTCGCATTGGCTTGGCACGCGAGGAACGTCGAGACAGGCGCAGAACTCGCGACGAGATTGGCGCGAGGATTTCCAAGATTTCTTCGACTTCCTAACGGCCACTTAACTCGGATTAGCCACGCAAGCTGGCAAAGGGGGGCAGCTGATGATGATGGGAAAAAGCCACAATAAGTCAGCCCAAGCCTCTCGACCTCTCCGCGAATAATCTCATCGAGGGATATCGCGGTTTTTCGCCGCAGCTTGTCCTCCGCTTGCATTCGTAAACGCAATTTCCCGGTGTCGCTGAAAATATCGGCGCGCGTGACAAGCTGGTGACAACCGCGAGTAGGAAAATTGGCCGGAATTCCGCCACTCTGACCGTTCTGTCACGCGATTTTTTGAAATCCCGCACAGCTTTTCCCGGTTTCGCGCAATGGAATTAACGATGACTGTATCTTGAAACGTCGGGATTGATGATGTCACTTTTACGAGGCAATAAAAAAATCTGTTACCTCTACTTTACGGAAGACTTTGAACAGTGAAACCAGTACCCGAAGAAATTTACAAAAAATCGAACGAGACTCGGTAAAGTATCTATATCCTGTACGCTTCTAAATAAACCTAAGAATAAAATGGAAACGACGTGGAAATAAAATTCGCGTCGAATCCCTGGGATTATTCCACGATTCGAGCAATTCAACGGACAAGCGCGATTTCTATGCCAGCCGCGAACTTCCTCCGCGATTAATCAATCCACATTTCCTCGGACAAAGCTCCGAATGAACACCCGCGGGGCCTGGTCCGAGGCGAGAATACTCGACATAGTGCGCGCCGAGGAAGCAAAGCGTCGCGTAAAAGGCCCGGAGGGGTAACACGATCCTGAGTTATTCCCCCGGTGAGTTATTTCTCGTGTAAGACGGATGCAAGGTGTAGGTACGCGTATGGAACAGCAAAAGGAACGGCGGCAACAGCGGCCGTGCAACGAGATTATCGTACCTCGTCTTTCACGTTTCTGCCACCCTGTGCCCTCCCTGTGCCCTCCCTGTGCCCTCCCGTCGTCGTCGCGAGACCCTCTTTTCTCCTCCTCGAAACGCGCCGGACTTCCATTTCGTCCGGGAACACTAGCGACGCCGCGACGCGTACTCGCCCCCACTCCTCCGAGCCGTTCTTTTCTTCCTCGTGGCGCCTCTCGAGTCTCGGGAATGTTTCCTTGGGAATTAGATGCCACGTGGATGATATCCCGGGGCTGTTTGCACCGCGTTTATCCCTGACAGTGGGGGGAAAAAAAATTGGAATACGAGGAGAAAACGAAAAGACAGGGACAGGTTCAAGTTCTCTCTCGAGAAAAAGAGAGGGTGAAGATTGGAGAAGTGTCGCGAACTAAGCACGCGCAAGTTTTTTGATTAATTTTCCGAGAGATATCGGGGCAAAGGCAACCCTCCAGCAGAGAGATTTAATTTGTCCGACTTTGAAAGCTGCTCGAGACGTTTGTTCGAACGATCTCTTCGCGGGGTGGTATCGGGATTGGAAATAAAGCGTAGAGTTACCTCGGTATTGGTATTTGGCAGCTGATTCCCGATACGTTTCGAATTACGCTTTAAGGGACTGTTTATTGCGCTATAAGTTTCGGTTTAACGACGCCGGAGCCGCCGGTTTTATCATCCTGGATCCCCTTCGGGCGTTTTCTAACGAAAACGACAGATCGGCCGCGACTGTTGATTCGAGATTAGCAGTTAATGTGCGAGTCTGGTCCTCCGTAAATTCTACCTTGTACCATTTCCATATTTCGTACAAATTGCGTTCATTAAGATAGTTCGATCGGTGCCCGCGACCCTGTGAAACTCGAGCCAGCAGCGGGCTTAACGGCGATAAAATCGGGAGGAATGCTGCGAGGGTTGCTCCCTCGAAAACGTTTTATCCTCGTCGTTAAACTCGGATAAAATGGCGGGGTGTAAAAGTGGAAGGTGGTATACTCACGTGTTTCGCAAAGACGTCGTGCAGGCATAATCCTATAATAAATATAAGAAGCACCGGCGACCTGGAACAGAAAGAAACGGTCTCCCTTCAATCACGTGTTACCGTCCGAATTAACATTTTAATTAGTTCCGCTCTCGGCGAGTCAAGACAGTCGATATCCAATTTATCGGGTAAAAATGGCCGGCGATGCAGCCGTGCGTTGTTACATAAATTCCTAATTAATACCTTAATCTTGCTTTACGACGTCCTTCTTAATGCATCGGAACGGGACGAGACGCCATAAACCAACGCTGAAATAATCACGCGTGCCGCGTCACGATCTATTCGCATCTGTTCTTCCCCGTGATTCACACATTCACCCATACGAATCAATCACCCGGCCATCCGACTAACACCACCAATTAAACCACCCAAGAAACCGCAAGCTAATTACAAGCTGCGCCGCCGTTTTCCACGATAAATCAAACGCAACGGGACCAAAGCACGCGAGCCGGCGCGAGGAAACTGGTCGCCGGCAGCATTGACCCAGACTTTGATTCTTGCGTGAACGCCGGGACGAGTTTCACCGCCAACTTGTCCCGCCAGTCGTTACGTCAGCCTTGGTTAGACAGTTACGTGTGTCATTACGCGAGACGGGGCCTGATCGGCGTCGTCATCGACGTCACTCGCGGTGATTACGGCCTAGGAGACGAGAAAATCGCGCTAAACCTATCGCGACAGGTCATTTAACCGGTCGAACCAGCCGATCCTGTCGGAGGAAACAGGCTGGGTGTTAGTCTCTGACGAGACGGTGTTCCAAGTGACGGAAAACGAATTATTCCAAGAGAAATTTTCATTTCCTGGACGCGTCGTTCAATCGTGGTAGATAAAAAGCAGGAATTATCCTTCTGACAATACGAACGTAATTAATTCCGAATTGATACCGAATAATATTGGCCAACGCGGTTATTGCACGTGATATAGAGTCGCTGTTGAAAAAGCAGACACGATCGAATATAATAGTAGTAGCATTCGTGTATATAACAGAGACTAAGCAATTTTACCTGGATAAAATGGTAAGAGGAACGGTACAAGAAGATCGAATGGCATAAAATGCGTAGAATCGGTCTGCTGTTACTCCGTAGCCTTTTCCATCGAATTCATAGCGCGAGCTCAGTGTCAAGGTGTGCTTTTGTAATTTAAAGTAGGCTATTGATCGATCGCGCGGTAATACAATCATAGTAATACATTATTCACGGTGGCAGTCGAAATACCGAACAGTAATACCGATTGATGCAGCGATAGCGTGAAATAACAGACAAGGTGTGAATCATGCTATCGTTCTACGAGATCTCGCGACAGATGGATTGAAATATGGACTTTAAAAGAGCCGTAGTTTCATAGGGTCTGTCGCAATCTAGCATAGCGAGCTTAATCCTCGTAACCGAGCGAGTGAATGCGAGCACGTCTCTCTTTGTTGAATTCCCGTGAAAAGACGCGTGGCATCGCGCAGATATACGCGTATGCCGCATCCCCGAGTCTTCGTGGGATCTTGGTTGGATGTCTAGGGACACGTGGTCTTGGTTTCAAGCAGAAAGCGAGTTAGCATGCGAGTCTCGCGTCCGCGATTCATTCCGGGTATTCCCGAAGACGGCAGCTTGAAAAATGCAGATTGGATTTGGAATACTATCTAAGCATTTTATCACCGTCGTGTCTCGAAGAAAACCACCGATTTGCATCGCGTATCAAAATGATATAGACGGTCCTTATTCTTTTAGTATTAAGCAGAGTCCCTAATTGGAATTATTCATTACCGATGGCCGATATATTTAATAAAAATTTTCCGAATAAAAGTCGGAAGAATAAAATTTTGGATAAAAATTTGGAAGAGCCGAGAGACGAAGAGACGAGTTGAAAACATAAGAAAAGACACGCAACCATGACCGTTCAAAATAGTTGATATATTTAACAAAAATTTTCCGAATGAAAGTCGAGGTACATCCCGTCGAAAGAATCCGAAGAGAAGAATAAAAATTTGGAAAAGACGAGAGACGAGGAGACAGGATGAATAGATAAGCAAACAAACGCAACCATTACAGATCAAAATGATCGATATATTTAATACGAATTTTCCGAATGAAAGTCCAAGTTAATCTCGTCAAAAGAATCCGAGGAGAACAATAAAAATTTGGAAGAGACGAGAGACGAAGAGACGAGTTGAAAACATAAGAAAAGACACGCAACCATTACCGATCAAAATGGTCGATATATTTAACAAAAATTTTCCGAATGAAAGTCGAGGTACATCCCGTCGAAAGAATCCGAGGAGAAGAATAAAAATTTGGAAGAGACGAGAGACGAGGAGACAGGATGAATAGATAAGCAAACAAACGCAACTATTGCCGATCAAAATGATCGATATATTTAATACAAATTTTCCGAATGAAAGTCCAAGTTAATCTCGACAAAAGAATCCGAGGAGAAGAATAAAAATTTGAAAGAGGCGAGAGACGAAGAGACGAGCCGAGAAGATAAGAAAGACACGCAAGTCTGTCCGGAAAACCGTGACATGCTCCGGAAGTGGCGCGGGTCCCCGACTGCGAGAGCTTTTGCGCAATTAGGCCGATAAGATAACATTGCCAAGAAGCGATCCTCGTGCTCACCTGGCTGCAGCCAGTTCCTCGGCGCGCGCGTTACGAAACTGGAACGAGCCACTGGGTAACCGAGTCGATCCTCTCCCCCGTGGACCCGGAGGATTTATAGAGAGAACAGGCGAACCATCACGCGCTCGTTGTTCCCGGCTGTCGCGGCCGACGCGATAAATTATTTCGCAGCAGCCGCGAGCCTCGCTCTCTCTCGCTATTTACATGCGAGCACGCGCCGAGGCTGCCGATAAATCTACCAACTGTCTGAAATTGTATGAATTAGTCGCGACGCTCGCTACTTTCTCGCCTGATTTATCGGCCGGTATCGTTCGCCTGCGAGTACAGGAGCCCTCGTCGCGGTACGCGGCCCGTTTCGGTCCCCGCAGTTTTCCCCGTTCCACCCTTTCCGAACGGTCCCCGCGGTTATTCGAGGGTTGCCTCGCGGAAACCCATGATTCGCGGTGAAAGACCGAATTTCATCGCGTTTGCGTTTCAGATTGCTATGAAGGATCTCCCGATATCTCTCCGCTATCTCGAGACGTTCTAATCACGGTCTGATCTCATCTGTATCCCGAACCGAGCTGATCCGAATTGAGATCTGTGTATAAAAGTTTCGTTCCTTTGGAAAAGTACTATCTTCTACACCGAAGCGACGTTTCGTGGTAGAAAAATCTTGGAACGCGACGGCGAATCGAGTAATCGCGCGTCTGGACGCGGATATGAGCGAAGAGGAGCCGAAAAGGCAAGGAAGAGGAAGAAAAAAAAAGAGAAGCAGAGATATCTTGAATCGGCCGGTGCAACGACTGCCTCTCCGTCGATGAAACGTGAATGAACGTGTTTTTCTGCTGCATCGGCGCGCGTCGTTGCGTAAGTTGTTCGAGTGGGCGTCATTCACTGGTTTGGAACGTTGCCCGGGAACTGGCGCGAGTCATTCTCCGTTCGAATCGTTGAATCGGATGACGACAAAGAGAGAAAAGAGGAGGAAAGAGGAGGAAAGAGAACGGAAGGGGACGTAAGAGCGAGTAAGAGAGAAAGTATTCCGCTATCGGTCCGAGGACATAATATTCGCGTGAAAAATGGCCCGCCGGTGCTATTGGCCGAGAACAATGCGAGATGTCGTGCCGTTTTAATGGCCGGCGAACAACAATCTTGCCCCGGCCGGATATAAATTGCTAAAAAGCTCGCCGCCCGTAAATTCCGCCACGCGGCTTCCTTCGCGAATTATTTCCGGTATTCTCCCACCCTTGCTCCCAGCTGAAGGGGGATTTATCGCGCGATGAATTATGTCAGCAGGGAAAAAAGAACGGCTTGTTTCGGTTAAGCGGCGCGCTTTCTTCCGCCGCGGCGAAATTTCAATTTTTTCGCGAAAAAAACACCCCCCGCGACGATGGAACGATATCAATTACGGTTATTATATTTTCATTCCCGTTCTTCCGAATAACTCTCCGGCAGAATTAAAGGATTAAAGTCTCTCGCCGCGCCGCTTCTTCACGAGGATGACGCATCGTCGTCGAAATAAATTATGGAAAAATGGAATCGAGGATTTCTCGTGATAAAACGCGTATATTCTCGCGGATATTCTCGAATATTCTCGAAAACAGAAGAAAAAGCAACGTCGATTACGATCGCGTAATTGTTCGATTCTTAAAATAAAACATTCCCGTATTGGACCGTAATAATTAACATTTCGACTCTCGGAAATTTCGAATTCGCGTTTCGAAGATTTATAAACTCTCTCTGTAGAATTCTTCTAAGATTCGTATAGAATTAGTCGCGTATCGCGAGTATCGTTCTCGTCCGATCGAATCGCTTGTACATTTGTAGAAACTCCACGTATCCGTGTTCGAGTTGCATCACAATTGCGAGCGCACGGCTCGCCGATAAATTTCGACGCGCGGAACAAGCGAGTACCTCTTTCGATCTCACAATTACTTTGTAACCGGTCGCAGGTGCCGGGGCCCTTGCGCGCAGCCGGTTGCATAAAACATGACAGCGAGCCACGGGGATCTACGGGGGCGTTAATTGGAACGCAGTTTTCAGAGGTCTAATTGCGGCCGCGAAATCCTCATGATGTTTCTGTTCACGCGTGAGACACCGACGCGCAACCGGTTTCAGTGAAACGCGAGACTGGTTTATCGTGCCTCGGCCTTGACGTCTGGATGCTTCGTGGGTGCGGTAATTGGTCCCCGATGAATAATTTTAATTGGCTAGCGAACGTGAAATTGATGTTAAGTGGAATTAAATGGCTCCGCGGAGAGACGCCGCGATTCTAGCTCGTCCGATTACGAAATTATAACCGAGTTACCGTGCAACGTGCCCGAGGTGTCCTCGACTAGACCCGACGCGTGACAAAATAATAACACACGCGATAGTTTCCTGTGTTTCTTGGAAAATAATGCAACGTACGTCGCGTTTGTCACAGCTTCGTTTTCAGATACGCGAAGATTCGATTTTCAAATATAGAGCAGACACGGAAATCTCTCTTCGATTTCTCTTCAAAAGTATCAGCATAATTGAAACTCGCTTCGTTCGTATCCGATACATAAATTTTTCCACTGCGATGGTCTCTTCGAATTCACCGATAAACCGAATGAAAAAATTCTCACTCTTCACAGGATTAATATCGTAACACAGGTATAACAATCGCAATTATAAATGTGACGAATTAATTAACGAATGAATTATAAAAGATCGATACGCATAACTCGGTCTGCCGATTATTTTTTATAATAGCCGTTTATTACGCAGCTAATTAGCTGTCGATATATTTTCCCGATAATATATAATAACCGGCGATAATTAAAGCAGCCGCAGAAAATCATCGATGTGAACGGAAATTCTCGCCATTCTCGAAATAATCGCAAAGTCGCGATTCTTCCAGGGTGAATCGATAGCGAGACCCCATTGGATATTCCATTACCCTGCAACCTTTCGAGGGTCGACCGTTTACGCTCCGATCGGCTTGGAGATCGCGGCAATACCGGGCATCTTTTACGATTGCAGGAAGGGGCTGAGCTTGTAAAGCGTCCGGCAGTTAGCAACTGCGAAATTCACGGTTCGCGTCGAACGAGATTCGTAACGGCATGAATATGTAAAGCGACGCGGCCGAACCGAACCTGCATCCAGAACGCTTCTAACGAGGACCTCCTACGGTCGCCAGGGTTCGTTACAGACGACAAGTTCTTCGGCTTACATCGGCCCTGACGACCCTGTTCTCGAGGTTAGAACAATTACACCGATCCTCCGGGACTCAGCCAATGTTGCTCTCCACGTGCTTCTCCAACTCCAACTTTTATATCTAATTTTCGACCACCCCGCCTGGGAAAACGGGTTTAAACCATCCTGTCCACGACGATGCCCGTTCGCTATGGTCTACCGAGGAAGAAACGAATTTTCATTCGAACCTGGTAACTTGGTACTCAGAAAATTCGTTTCGTTATTCTTTCATAAGTAATATTCCTAACGGGAGTATGTACACTTATCGAAGAAGATTGAGAAATAATTTTTGTATACTCTTCATCTTTGGTGATACGTAGATTAAAATGGAAAGAAAGTAGACCTTGAAGATTTCCGAGATGTAAAATTGATAGATCATTTTCTTCCTCGAATCCACCATTTACGATAGAACAATTTTTCATCGTTTTTCCGGTATCGAGATAGGCCACCCTATACAGATGACAATTAGAAAAGAAATATATAACTTAACCGTTAAAGACCGTGTTCCGGCATAATCTATCCACTATAAAATTTCAGTGCTCCGTAAGGTTGACAGACTCTTTTCTTTCTCGAATTGACCATTTACGATAAAACAATTTTTCATTGCTTCTCCAGTTTCGAGGTAGGATGACAATTAGAAAATAAATGACAGACCAAACTTAACCGTTAAAGACCGTGTTCCGGTATAATCTATCCACCATAAACTTTCAGTACCCCGTAAGGTTGACAGATTCTTTTCTTCCTCGAATTCAGCATTTACGATAAAACAATTTTTCATCGCTTCTCCAGTTTTGAGATAGGATGACAATTAGGAAATAAATGACAGACCAAGCTTAACCGTTAAAGACCATGTTCCCGCATAATCTATCCACCATAAAACTTGCGTACCCCGTTCGTATGAGAACTGGAAACCACGTTAAAAGGGCGAAGAGAGCCGAGATAAAAGCGAAACGGAATTTCCGAATTCCGAAAATTCTCCGAAAGACAACGACAGCTGCGCACCACGTGTCATCAACTAGGGTCGAGATTTTACGACTCGGGGTGTCCAGCTTCCTCTCGCAGCAGGTAAATAGATTTTCTAGACGATCTGCGCGGCAACAGAAGCACGTCTTCGCGGGACGTTTTCACCGTTTTCAGCGTCCACACGAAAGTCGGACGATTGGCCCGCAAATTGGCCGCGACCAGAATAGGATCACGATAAACGAGGTGGGTGCGGGAGAGCCAGAGGGTGGCGCGATGGGATCGCGGTGAATCCCGACGCGGACAACGGGCTCATTAGTAGAGCGCCGATATGCAGAATACCGAAAGTTGCAAAAACGCGGCGGTATGCGCACGCGAAAGTGCAACGAGATATCTGATCGCGGCCACGGAGCCACGCGTGCCTTCGCTGCATGCCTCTCTGCCACGGGATAACGGAGGATTGCGTTCTAACCTGTCTATCGGTTATTAATAATCATTCCCCGGCGAAACGTCTGGGTATCGCCATCGACGAAGTGGTTTCGGCGACGGTTCCCGATTTTCCGACGCTGCGATGATTCCAGGTCTTTGTTCTCCTATTTCAGGTATCTTGGGTCGAGATATCATGTAACTAAATATCAGAAACTGACGAGTAATAACTCAAAGGGAATAACTAAGATCTCTGAATTCGGAACTGAGAATTTAGGAACTCGATGCTCGATATTTTCCTGTTCNTAAATATCAGAAACTGACGAGTAATAACTCAAAGGGAATAACTAAGATCTCTGAATTCGGAACTGAGAACTGAGAATTTAGGAACTCGATGCTCGATATTTTCCTGTTGTAGGAATCTTAAGCCGATTTTTCATCTTTCAGGACGCTTCGGTGATTCCAGGTCTCTGTTTTCCTATTTTAGGTATCTTGGGTCGATATGTCATGTAACTAAATATCAGTAACTAACGAGTAATGAATCAAAGGGAATAACTAAGATCTCAGAATTCGAAACTGAGAACTGAGAATTCAGGAACTCGATGGTCGATATTCTCCTGTTCTAGGTATCTGAAGCCGATTTTCTATCTTTCAGGACGTTACGATGATATCAGGTGCGACTCTGTTCTACCATTTCAGGTATCTTGGATCGATATGTCATGTAACAAAGGGAATAACTAAGATCTGGGAACTGAGAACAGAGAACTGAGAATTCAGTAACTCAATGGTCGATATTCTCCTGTTCTAGGAATCTTAAGCCGATTTTCCATCTTTCAGGACACTTCGGTAATTTCAAGTCTCTGTTCTCCTATTTCGGGTATCTTAGGTCGATATGTCATGTAACAAAATATCAGAAACTAACGAGTAATAACTCAAAGGGAATAACTAAGATCTTTGAGTTCGGAACTGAGAACTGAGAATTCAGGAACTCGATGGTCGATATTCTCCTGTTCTACGTATCTTAAGCCGATATTTTATGGAGGAGCAACCCATGTTGTGAGCGAGGGCTTTTTGTTTAGGTTAGATCCAACCCGAGACCCTCCGGGAACTTTTGACATTATCCTTCATAACATTAAATTTTTCCCTTCGTGTCTTTTTCATTTTTCACTGTTTGTACATCTATATACGGGAGTTTCCTGTGTACTGTATGCTAACGTATTTCGCGATAAACTGATTTTACAGTAGAATTATCATGGTTGCTGGCTGCAGATGTAGGGTGAGAGTGTAATTGGGGTTGGAGAGCGAATTTGCTTTGGGAATTCGGATGCTGAGAGTCGAAGGTATATCTCGGTTTGAAATTTTCTGATAAGAGAAATTAACTCGACGTTGCTTGAAGGATATTCGAGGAAAACGGACTCCGTTGAGATATCCTCCGGTTTCGGGGAAATTTTTTCATAGAAGGTTATCTACTTTGAAATTTTGGAGAATTCTTTTAATTTTTATTTTTTGTTTAAACAAAAAGTGTTTCGACATTCTTCGCGATTTTTCATCTTAATCAAGAAATTATCGAAAATTACGTCTGTCCGAAAGATCAAAAGGTAGCAAATGTTAAGAAAAATAAAAGAATCTCGCGATCAGCATTACATTCGTGACATAATTCGTGCACTTAACGGGTTCGATGGTACGAAAGCGCCGCGTGCTGGAAGTTAGGGCTAAGAAGTCGGATTAAAATCGTAAAACGCTCGCAGGTGCACGGAATGTACATCGGCATGCGAGATGAAGATTTGCTCGGTAGACCAAAACGTTTGCCACTTAATGAAGCGGTAAATGGAGTGGTAATCGAGGGACGTGTTGAACCAAGGAACCGTGGGCCCGCTTTAAAAGTGTAATTCCAAGCGGGCGACGCTCGAGCATCGGATTAAGCGATCAGCAACGCTGCTAATTCGTTAATCATAAATATTCAAGAGTCAATTAACACGGGTGCGAGGGGTCGTGCACTCTCGCCGGATCAATTAATTATCGATTTCCATTACGCTTGCGTAATGACCTATTAACAACGCACGCTCGAGATCCTACGGGTCGAAACTTCGATTTTAATGCCGTGATTCGCCAACCAACGACTTATCCCGAAATTATGCTTTATCGATTTCCGTGTTTAACGCAGGATTAATGGCAGGATGCCGGTATTTCATTCATCGGACGACCGATTTATCGCGCGTAACGCGATTTCTTGGAACCAACGCGCTATGCTGTTCTCCATGTGATAGAGATTTTAGTTACGCAAATAGGAGAGGATGTTCCAAGAATCTCAGAAGCTCCGTCTACGACCAATTCCTAGAATCTATTTTTCTTGCATCGAGAATCGTTCCGAAAATTTAGGATTCTTCGCGATAAACCGGTAAAAACATGAATATTTTTGCAAAATGTGAGACGATTCGAGGAATAAATGGAACTGATTCTATTTCGTGTAATATCTGCTTACATACCGATAAGATGAAAATAACGATGAAGCGAATCGCTAGATCACGTATTTAACTTCGTAATTAATTTCTTCACTTACAATATACTTCAAACAGCGAGAAAAATCGGACAACCAGACGATACCAACTTAACAGAATCGAATCAGCAATACTTCCAGTATAATGCACGTAAATCAGAGACAAAGACATCGGTTGTGGACCATTGACTCTAAATATTTCTCACGATCGATCGCTCTTCATTCACGAAGGCGTGAACGTTTGAATAAAGACGCGGATTCTTGGCTGAAACTCCGAGTAAAGTTTATTCCCGCGATATTCTGCCAGACTGGGCGAAATATTTCCACGACGCGGCAAACTTCCTCTCAACGAGGCGTTCGTGGAATATCCGGGAATAAACGGCGCGTCGCGCAAATGCATCCCTTTTATCCAAATCACAGTCTCATTAAATCACTGGATGGCCCACGTGTATCCGCAACATCGCGTGTAATCGATCGGCGGCAGAAACTCGGATATCATCGAGCAGCCGAGCGTACGAATCGGCGATCGAGCTGCATCGCGCGGCTGATGCACCGACGATGCACCGACGATGCACCACCTTTGCAATGTAACCGCGTGCCGTACAATGGATAGGCGCGCCCCGTCGACGGCTCCGGTCAATTACGATCGTCTGAAAAACAAATGGCCCGGTTTCGATAATTAACGACACGGTGATCGGTTTCTCGAAGCGTCGACCCGTTTCACGCAGACGATCCGCGATGAAATATTTCGCGACGATTATCGGCCCCGAGCGTTTCGTAACGGTACACCATTCACCGCGATCGTTCGCCCGTATTATCCGGCCGGTCGCCACCCTTTCATTAAATTTTTCGCTTTTACGGAATCTCGGGATCGCGAGGCCGGCCGATAACGAGTCGCTCCGACAGCCTCGAGGATCGGTTCCCCGACTCGCGAGACGGCCGTCGCGGTGGAAGCTCGATGAAGTTGTAACTCGTCTCGGTTGCCAAGGATAATTAAGAGTCGCCTTTCCGTTCACTCGATTCCAGTCATCTCCAGCGGCGAAAATCCGCTCGCGACTGCGGCCGCGGGACCGAAGATTCGGAGGCGTATGATTTTCGAGGCTCGGCGAACACGTGCACGCACCAGGCGTAATTCGAGTCTGACTGAGACGTGTAATTTTCACGATTGCACCGCAGAAACCGATCCCTTTTTACCGAGAGAGAAAGAGAGAGAGAGAAAGTCAGCTCGCTCCACCCCGTGCTTGATCAAGCGTAATTACTGTGGACAATGCGGCAGGGTGCTAACAGCGAGAAGTAAGAGTTACGACTCCGGCTCGATGTTGTGCAATTTGCGAGGAATTTATCGAGAATCCACGTAGAGCCGCTCTCGAGTTTACGAGACGGAGTTAATAACGTTCCCGGTCTTTCTTCGTTCCTGCCGATTATCAACGCGAATTAATTTCCCCTTCCTTTTTCGGCGAATTCAAATTTTATTTATGACCTTTACCGTCTGATTTATGAAGCCGGTGCGCGCCTCCCGATCGATCGTTACACGCTGCACACCGCGAGAGCAACGCGCGGCTTCCGATTTCGATGAACGATGTTGCGGCTGAGTGATAGATGAAACGAATAAGGAGCAGTTGCAGCCGGGAACTAAGGGATACGTCAGGTGTGGCCAGACTTTCCAACGAGATTAAAAAACTGCTTTATCATTCCTTCAGCTCCGGAGCTGCTTTCCTTTCTCCAACGTAAACAGAGCTGCACCGTCTAATGCCTCTCGTCCACGGCCATTTTCCGTGCGGCTAATGGCAAGATTTCGAGCTTCTGTTTGTCGTCCGGATGGGTACGCGAGGTCTGTACAGCCTGGCTTCTGAAGAATTATCGCAGGTCAAGAAAATATTTGTACGTAAACGACGTGAAATAGTCGAGAATGAAATTAACCCTTTGCGCTCGACGATCTTTTCGTTAGAGAAAAATAGTAATTCCAAGACATTCTTAAAACGGTAAATAAGAAATCGTATGGAAATTAAGACATAGAATTATTTTATTTTGATATTCCATGTATCATTGGATAATTTTAAAT
>NIJG01000290.1:0-58192 GCA_002201625.1 Euglossa dilemma | reverse complement strand
CCGAGCCAATAGCGGCGGGCAATTTATCAAATACGCCAAGTCTTTCTCCATCCCGGCTGTTCTTAAACTCATCGCCACTCCGGCTGATGAATTTCTGATTACGACCGGTGGGCCAAACAGTCTTCCAAATTAACTTCCTTCCTAACGCTTCGCGGACGGCTTGTTGATTCTCTCGTCTGATCGGTTTCCAACTATTTTTTAAGACGATCAAACGTTCTTCGTTAAAACGATTTCATTAAATCCACGCTATTTTCCATAAAATTTTGCAAAGTCAGTTATTCGCGTGTCTGATGGTATTTCTTAAACAGAAACAAGACTACGCTCTTCTTCTATTATGAGAGGAACCTATATCAGCCCTATCTACCTCTTTTATATATTTGACACAGTCGTTAACTATCGTTGCAAAGTTTGCTTTTATCTTTCGTAACGAAGCTTAAGAAAACTTGGAACAACCGCGAAAATTTAAGCGTGCAATATCCCGCACATACGATACGCTCCATCGATAGAGAAGATTTTCTTCAACCTCGCAGAATGTCCAAGGATGTGTCCGGATGCTTCGAGAAGATTTCCTCCACCCCCGGAATCAACCCTTTCGACCGGAAGAAGCATCAGTGGATGTCGTATCGAGATCAGCCGCAATATTTTCGCGGCGACAAAAGGGAGAAAATGGCGGTACATTGTCGTCTGCTGGCCGAGACAAAGAAACCGATTTCAAGGGTTTCTTCGATGGAAGAAGGGTGAACGTCGCGTATCCGTCCCGTCTCACTCGTAACGCTCCTCTGTCTCACCGTTTTATGCTCCTGTCGGCGCAATCCTACTCCGACTGATGAAACTTTCCATTTCCATCCGTCCATCCTTATTCCTGCCGTTCTTTCAAACCGCCTCGTCCCAACTGGCGTCCTTCCCGAATCATCGAACACTCCGACGCTTTGGCTCTGGCAAGGACAAGTCTATACCGAGAATAATAGAGGACCGTGCTGCTGGTCCAGGGAATAATCGCGGATATTGCGGTGGACCGAAGTAGACATCGCGATTGTTCCAAGGGTGCGCTGTTTTAGCCCGTGATAATAACGTGGATGCGCTCGCCATCGCGGCCCGTTGTACTCGTGATTTATTATCCCGCCGCTCGCAAAGTCTCCGGAAAACTTTCGGCTATTTTAATGCACCTGTGTATTTTTTACGGCTAACTCTTTAACAATTTCCTCGTTTATTATAACCGTTTATCGCGAGAACGAAAGAAAAATTTCAGAGGACGGAGTAAGTTACGGCCGAAACACGAGGCGAGTTTATAGCGAATAGTAACCTAGTTACAAAACTCCGCTAATTTTCCGCGAATATCTTCGTTTAATTTGCAGCGTAATCGTGTACGCGGTGTACGAGGCAACGTCGAGTCTAGCTTCCGAAAAGTAACCAAGGCTGACAGGAGTTGGAATCCTGCAACTTGTAGGGTTTCGGCATCGTTGGAAACCTGTTAGCGTCGAGGATTTCGACTTTCAGGCTAAAGGAAGAAGTGTATCAAAGGACGCTCGCTCTTGAAATTCCTTGTGAACCTCGTGGAAACAAACCTAACTTCTATCCCGATTTTCCAATTCTTTATTCCACGCTCGATAAAATCATCGTCGAACAAACACCCGACTCGAGTTCAAGAAGATCACTTAGAACAAACAACAGTAGACAAATTTCCTTTTGGCTCGGCTCGAAATTTCTCTCGGCACGTCGACGCGATTATAAACGTCGGATAAAGCGGCCGTGGTAGGGGTAATAAAAGCGATCTGGGGCGTTTATTAAGGGTTACGATCGTTCTTATTATAGAAAAGGCGCGATCATGCCGCTTTTGTAACGCGGTAAAGGAGGACACGCGGAATTGCGGGCAACATTACTCACCGGCTTCGAAAGCACGTCCAGTTTCACGCTCGGTTGCCGTAAAAACAAGTGTCCCGGCCACGGCCACGTGAAAGAGAAGGGAAAACAAAGGGATGCCCTCGCAAATTCTAGCCTGGCCGCGGTGAATAGCTCTGCGAAGATATCGACGAACGACCAGTTTTATTTTCTCCGGCTCGCGCTGTTCCCGCTTGAATTATGGAACGGCCTAGGTAAGCTCCTCGCAAATGGCCGTGAACGAATTGCCAAGTATTTAATAGTTTTGCGGCCGCGTAGAAACTTCCTCCGGATTATATATAATTATCCGTGTACTTCTCTTCCCTTTTTTCCCTGATTTTCCCTATCATTTCCATCTATTTGTTACAAGGAATAATTCAGAATTTCGGAAGAAATTCCTGTGTTACCTAGCGCAATTATTTCGAACATTTATTCAATCTTATAATAGAATTTCTGGACAAAATAGAAGACGAGGTCTATCAACGTTATCAAGCTAAACCTACCAGAGCCGCAGATGGTCCCTTCAAAATTTTTAATTAAAAATTTCAACGTTGTGGCTTTGGTCGTTTTAACACGGGTACAATCAATTTTTCGATATCTCTTCGTGTCTCGCATATTTTAAACCCTCTCCTCTACCGATCGTCTAATCGATCATGACAGATTCGGTGTTAATTACCGAATTACACGGAAGCCTGAGGAAAAATCGTAACTCAGAGGTTCTTCATCTTCTCCGGGCCATTCGCGCGGCTCGTTTTCACCTTTTGATTAGGACGATAAAGATCCCGGAATTTGCTACGGCAAGATCATCTCGACTGCCGCGTAAACCGCGCGTGGCTGAGTAAAACGAGCCGATAAATTCATCGCGGGCTTGCACAACTGGGATTTGCCCGTTTATGCAAAAGCTGACCGTAGCCTTTTATGGAAGCCGTCCGCGTTAGGGGGAAATGTAATTTCCAGCTGTTTCCACCAAACGTATCCCGAAATATTCTTTCTTTGATGTGGCGTGCCCTTTGAAAGCGGGAGCGCGGGCTCGCGGGCGAACAGGTAAGGCCGGTTTTATACAGAAACTTCGTTAATTTCATTCATAAATCGCAACAAATCCCGGCAGCGTTGCATTAACTGCCGAGGCACACGGGTCCATTTTCTCCTCTATTCCGCTGCCTCGCAAACTTCTCGGAACAATAAACGATGAGAGCTTTATGGCTCGCGGTTAATGGGGAATTTTTTTTTTTTTTCTTCTTCACAGAGCTCGCCACCGGTCGGAGCTAACGAGACCGAAAACCGGGAACGAAACGAAACAAACCTTGCACGCGCAGTGCCTGTGGCGATTAAAAGCACGGAGAATCAAAGCGACAAGGAAGACCGGAAGCGAAACGGGACGAAGTGAAGGCAAAAAAAAAAGAGAGAGAGTGAAAAAAAAGAAAGAAAAGGGAAAACAAAAGATAAACGAATAAATTCCGCGTGAGGAACAGTTTTCATCCTGCCCCTGCAGGACGCGATCCACGGCACCAGCATAATATATCAAATTTCCTTTCTTCCCTTTTTCCCGTGCTCGCCAACCCTCTCGTCAACTGCCGCGTGTATTATGTCAAGCTAGGGAAAAAAATGGCGGGTCGCGTAAACGGCGTTCCCCTATCAGGATCGTTGTCCCTGAGAGACGCTGGAGTAACGAAGCGAACAGGAGGAAAGAAAAAAAGGGGAAAAAAGAAAAAAACGAGAGGACACAGGAGGAGAGGGAGAGAAAAGAGATCCGTCGTCGACTACCAAAACCGTCGGTAGTCCCTTTGTCTCTACTACGGGCTAATTGAGCGGAACCCGGGCTAGCCGTAGGTAGAACAGGCTTTCGATCGACACCGCTTCTCTCCGCTGCAGCGCGCTTCGGCCCGGCCGGTTTCCTCTCTTCAAAATGTATACAGCTTGGCCGGCCGGCTCCTCTCTTCGCTAGCCGTTTTTTCGCCGGCCCTTTTTGGAATTCCTCCGCTCGCCGAGAAAGGGCCCCCTCTTCCTAGGATCGTCGCGAGGCCGGGCCCCTATCAGGGCACCGGGAATTCGCTACTCGGCCCGGCGAGCGGCCCCCGAGACGGAGGAATAATTCGAAGGAACGAAACGGCTTCCACAGGCATCGCGTTCCGATCGTGGGCGTTCGTGAACAGAGAAGCGTGTAACGCTTCGTGCCGTGTCGTCCACAGAGCGCAAACGAGCTACAGAATTTAACCGTGTGCGCGTACGTGTGTGTGTTTTCGGTTACCTTTGCAAATGGAAGTTTCAGAGAGGTTGCACGAGAGTTAAAAATTAGAATTTCTTTTTAGAACGTTCTGAAGCCACGAATTGGTGTTTGGAATTAAGCTGGATTCGCTTGGGATGTAATCCGATGAATGTCAGCCTAAAATTTCTAGAATACTTAGTGCAAGCCGATGATCTCTTATCCCTAACGCGTTTATCTTCTCGTGTGAAAAATTCGATCGTTGACATCGACAGTCTAGGGTGGGTCGTATCGATATCAACAACGATTCGGTTATCTCGAGTGGCCTCAATCACTTCTAACTAGTTCCCGAGCTTGTTGACTCGCTCGTTCTTTCCACCTAGACGTGCATCGAAAATCGTGTCGTCGATGCAAACATCGCAGATAAATTCGATAGCTCTATAAATCTATATAAACCGCTCTTCAAGGATCGATGATCCCGCGTATCTGACAGCGATCGTTGTATTTCAATCACGACTGCTCGTTAGGGACCCTGACAGCGACGCATCGCGTCGAAGGATCGTCGAAAGGCCAAACAGATTACGCTGGCAATCAGCGCGAGGATGGAAGGATCAAGCTTCGATTAACGTCAACGATCTCAGGAACCTTGTTTCGATGCCTCGTGCGACTCGATAAGAAATAAATACACATTGTGCTTTAAATGCTTTAAATACACAAAAATCTCGTTCGCAACTTTTATCTGGCTGAGTCGCTAGATACTCTCGAAGAGATACGCGGATGAGACGCGTGTTGCCAGTCCCTGGAGCACCCGCGAAGGTCGAGTCTCCTAACAAATAACCTAAAAGACTTCTCCTACTCGAGCGACTGAGGAAACCATCTTTCCGTGTCTTCGCGCGCAAACCCTCCATTTATCGAAACGAATCCGTTCCTCTTCCAGCCGGTTAAACAAAGACATCCCTCTCCGCTCTGCTCCTGCGTTCACCGTCGACGTTCCACGACGAAACGAGTCGCGAGAAACGAAGCAAATCACCCGTGACATCGTCCACCGTAGAAAACGTCGCTTTGGATCCCTCTCCCTCGCCTCACGGCTTCGTTTAACTTCAATTTCCAATCAGCCATCGGCGAGAAGCCGGCCGTGCACAACCGAGACGAACGGTTCGCACAGCCTCGAACCGTGTTCCGGGAAATGTGCACGAGGATCGGGATCGTCGCGTGAAACACGCGATCGTTCGAGACGATGTCGAACGCGAAGGACGCGAAATTCCGTCATATTCAGAGGATGATGCGTATTGAGCGCGAGGAAATGCGGGGGAAGAGGCGCTATCGTTCGAGCATCCGGGATGTTGCTTGCTATCTAAACGGACAGAGGCTGGTATCGTCGCCTACGCAACGCCTGGCGAATAACTGCTCGATGAATCGACGATTTCGTTACGTTATTAGGCCTTTTGCGCACGAAATTCCCCACGCTATCGGCGGAATCAGCTCTACGCCGGTAACGATTCTCTCGGATAAAAGAGGATTTCCGACTCTATGCCCAGCTTTCAGCATCGGACTTTGAATAAACGGAACTTTTCTACGGAGTTATGATGCGAGTGCTGTTTGCACTTCTAGGGGTTTAAACCGATTTACGCGATTGATCGTTTCACCGTTTTCTTGCGGTGTTACAGAGGCGGTAACGATTTCGAACGAGACTTAGACTCGGAATTTCGTTACTTCACGGATCGGATTAATTTTTACTTTCACCGAGATAAGATTCTGCGGCTCTGGATAAACATCGCGAAATGTTATTTCGAAATTTAAACACGTCGAATATGATAAACAGAGCGTTTACGGAAACGCCTAATTTTCGTTTTAGATCGCATTGAAATAACCCCGAGGAGCACGCCGGATTTCCTTCCCTTTTCCTCGAATTTACGGCCAGAGCCAAGACTCCGAGCTGTGTTTGCGAAGCATCTGTTGGCGAACAAAATTCAAACACCCTTCAGCGCGAGCACGTTCCAACGGCGAACCTCGACATCAGGCCAAACAACCATGAAACTAGATCCCGCGAGCGTGGATGGGTCGTGGCTGTTGTCGATGGCGCGAAAACGGCACGGCTCGTAATTAAATCGTTAAACAATTTCATTTGCCTCCGGACACGATTGCAAATATCGAAATCGCAGCGGACTGGTAATTCCTTGTTTACCGGAAACAACGACGAACCGCGCCGGGGCGCCGGGAGGGGGGGGTTGAAAGTTGTTTAAACGATGGCCACGAGCCGCGTACTAATACTGTTGTTATTATGTTAATGAAGGAACGTAACGAACCTGGTCCGAGTTTAACTATAATTCCGACCCTTCACCACGCGAGCGAAATGCTAATCGAAATTCCTGGAAATTTTTTTCCCCGCTTCTTTCGAAGTTCTTCCTGTAATAAAAACCGATTCCTCCAACGGAGTCGTTACAAATTCGGTGGAAAATTATTAAAGTTAATTACCACCATCACTTCGACTTCAATCCTCGAAGATTCGAATTATTTTCCAAAAATCCAAAGTCAGCGATATATTCAGCTTCGAGTTCCTTTTCTTAAGTAACGTCGTTCGTAATCGAATCGAAAAATCAGGAAATGACGCGATATGATTGTGCAAACAGATGTATTCGATGTAGGAACACGCTTATATCGGGTATGCAGGTGCAAATTTAGAAAGTGCAAACAGAATGTGCCTGGTCCTGGACATTCCGATAGCGACTTACATAACGAACCATAGCGACTCGCTAACCCGCGCATTAACGTGCATCAATCTGGGTATAGAAGATATGCAAATGTCCCTAACCAGAGAAATCAATTTCGCGCACGTGCGTTCACCTGGACCGTCTAAAAGGCTGGCCAAATAGAAACCTGTCTTCGTTCCCCTTGTTCCCCTTTCCAGCAGCCCGGCGTCATCGAAGTTGTGTTTAAACAACGATCGTTCGACTGCACTCCGCCTTTTAGCTAACTTGTCAGCTCGTATTTCTATCTTCGTACAAACTTATCTATCCGCGAGATCTCCTTCACGCGTGAGCTAACGCCTCCGCCACTTGTCGTACAACCGAGAACCACGCACGATAAATAACCAAATGGAATAAATTCGAATACGAAATTTAATAGCGCAAAATCGAAATTAGACTCCTTTTCACGAGTTCTTCGAGGATTAACGTTCACATCCGTTTCAGTAGAGAAATTATATCAAAACCGGTGTAATCGTAACTTTCTATGTAGGCAATATCTATTGACGCTACGAATCCATTCATCACGCCTTCGGAAACTGTCAGTACACATCTTTCTTTGCTCGCTATGTGTCTACACAAGACGATAACAGTTCCAGGTCCCCGATACATCAGCCGATATCTACGCTAAACAGATCCGTTCTCGTGTGCAACATTATAAACATCGTATGCAGACATTCAACAATCCCAACAGCGATAAGAACAAACAGCTCTAGCTATGGTCAACACCATCGGTATTCCTCTACAGAGAATCCATCGGTCTAAATAAATTCGTCAACATATCCGGCGTGATAAATCGTCTCGGTTGAACATCAAATAATCCCAAATAATTGCAACAGCGATAAGAACAGTCACACCGATCGAACTTCTACAAACAAATCATCGATAATCGGGGTCATCTGCAGACCGGTATCTAACTTCCGCCGTTGCAGAATCCTCTTACGTAAGCCCCGCGAGGAATCGAATCCTCTCCGCGTCCCTTACGTAAGCTCCTCGAACGCGCGCGAAACTGCATTTCACCAGGATCCATCGACCGAGCGATCTCGGGACGAAAAATTCGAGCGCGGCGATTATGCCAATTTGCGAGGAACGCAAATAGGTTCGAGGACCACCCGCGCAAACCTCCGACACCGTGGAAAAGGCGGCTATCAACGGAGCCTCTGGAATTTTTCATACCGCCCGCGTAACGACCAGCTGACGTAATCGCGAGAGAGTTAGGCTATTTTTACACAGGGCCAGCACGTGGCGCCGAAATTTAACGGGAACCCCGTGGAATCCCTCTTCTATTTTTCTCCTCCGCTTTTTCCTCTCGCTTTCTTCGAGTTCGCGACGAGGAAGAAGCAGGTTTACGCGTGATTCCGCGAAACCGGATAAATTATGGCAGGACCGGTCGCTTTGACGCTTTTTTAGGGGCCCTGTCGGTGTTTCTCGCATCATTTTTTCCGTTTTTTCTCTTTTCGTTGCTCTTCTCGAGCATTGCGAGCTTCTTCGAGGCTCGCTTGAGTTTATGATTTTCAGGAGAATCGCGATTTTATCGGAATATCGAGGTATCGGATTCTTGAAACCGCTCGAGGATCGGAATATGGGAATTTCGAGGATTCCTTGATGATTTAAGAACGCGAAATTCTTGGGTACGAGAGAATTCAACATCTATCATCGTGTTATTGAGAAATAAAAGTCGAGCTTAGGAGTCTCGAATTTCGAGGATTCGAAAATTATCCTTAACTCTATTCGTAGTAAATATACTTCGAGATCTTGGACACGTAGTTCATATTGAATGGAGAATTATGACTGCAACTTCCAGTGAATGTTCATTTACTTACAAATGTACTACTATGTAATATGCGCACTCCGAGGCCTCGCGTTTATGATTTATAACGAACGGGAAATCATGAATGCGACTTCGAGTGAATGTCCATGTTATAGTGGATATCCTATGCAGCATTCATACCCCGGGACCTCGGATTCGCGATTTGCAATGAATGGGAAATTATAAATGCAATTTGCAGCGATTATTTATTTAATTACGAATACACTACGATGACGCGCGAATTGTATGAAATAAAAAATTGCAGACGCAACTTCGAACGAATGCCTGTCCGTCTTTGGCTATACACGTGTACGCAAAAGCGTCGTTATGGTGGAATAATAATTAGAGAAAAAATGAAAAGGAAAAAAGAAACAGTCGAGGAATCTTGAAGCGTCGTGCGTTCTCCTGCGTTCCACGAACTATGTTCCACGCGTTTGATTCTTCTGCAACGATTTCAGAGTGAATGATAATATTTCGCGCGATTCGCTAAATGCGGTTTCACGGTGGAGGATATTTCCGAGTGAGTTTTTCGAGTAATTCTGTATGTGAAACGCGGCCGTTTCGAGCTCTGGTAACACGAGCGAACGATTCCGCTGCGTTTATATTTGGTGTTTTAACGCGTCTCTATAGCGAGTTGAATGAATTATTGATGACGCCGCGGTGGATGTGATTACCGTGTATCGCATACTGGTCGTGTGCGTTATGTCACGTCTTTTTAATGTATGCAGATGACTCGAACGATGTCATCGTGGGTTTAACTGCGGCCGAGATTCATTTCAGCCCGACGCCAGTGTCGTTCCGCGAAAAATTATACGCCTCGATAAGGGGGAACACGGAATCGCTTCCACGTTCAAAACATTTAGATATCTAAACATTCCTTCCCGTAATATTCTATTCCATTTCCATTTTTCTTCCCCCTCTCTTTCCTCCCTTCGCAAACGTTTCGTCGAAACAGCGCGCGCGCGCTTCGCGGATATAACGTTCCGCGTAATTTTGACGTCGTGGGAATAAAAATAGCCGAAAGATGGAAGTTCGGATATAAACGCGAGATTCCATATATTGCTCTTCTTTCACCGTTCGCACAATGGCGGAGGAAGCGAGCTCGGATATACCTATCGAATCCGTAACGTAGGAGAAGGCCGCGAAATTCAATAAGCTGAATGGAAATGCTATAAAACTTTTACGATAGCGTTGCCAAAAAATATCGAAAGCGGCCACGCAGGAGGCAGTCGTTTCACGCGATGTCCTCTATCTCCTTTCCGAAATCTGCGAAACTCCCAGCGTTTCGCTGCTCGCCACAAGTCCGCGCGAATATGTCCCGTAATCCAGTGGCCGTTTCGCAATTTGCCTCGAATCGGCTCCGGGATTTTAATAGCCCGACACTTGAACGGCGATCAAATATTTACCGTCCACGTAATCGTTTGCTTGCCAAAATTCTCGCCCATTCGCGCCGATTATTTTCTACGAGCTTTCGACTCGAAATCACCGCTTCGTTTAGTTTCCACCTCGGCCAGTCGCGAGAAAGTCGGAACACCCGATTTATTCTCTACTAATTCAATTACCACGCTCCCCTTCGCGTCTTTCTTTACAACCGGGGAATGAAAATGGAACGCAAAATCGCCGGAATGATCGTTGAACGAAATAGCGCAACTAAAGTAACGACTTCCTCGCACCTCTCCTTAAAATTAGGAAAATTGCTGGAAGCGGCGGAGTTAACGTAGCATTTATGCGGACCGAGTATAATCGAGGAACGGGAATCACGTGTAAATTGACTTGCCTTCGAACGACCAAGGACTCGAAAGAGGGATCAATCGAATTTTCAACCGGCGGATCGCAGTTTCGATTGAATTCTCGATCACTCGGCAGCCTCGAGGACGAGGCAACGCGCGCGTACATTCGGAATTAGTTACAGGCCGGATTAGGTATGGTGGGCGTTTCAATCAGTCACCAGGCATTTCAATGACGATATTAGCGAAGGTAAGTAGCCGAGACGCGGGTTTCCGTTGTGGACGTAATATTGTTCACCGCTTGTGCAATCACGCGTCATCGATAGAGCGTCGATCGACTTTCAAAGCATAATGAACCGCGCACCTAACGCAAATGCATCTGGTACCTCTATAGAAAATACGAAAATCGAGGAATCAACAATACCTCGATCCAAAATTGATACCTCAACGTCAAATTACGATGAATTATAGTCATTCTCGCTTAAATTACGCGTTAATTAAACACCTCGACCAGAAAATTCGATAAAATCATACCCTGCAAGCTATCATTTTCAGCCCAACATTGACATTACCGATTTCCAACGTGTATTTAAATATAACACGTGCGAATAACGATAATTAAAGCTGCCACGATAATAATTATTTACTGATATATCCAAATAAATGTCAATTTAATTTTCTTCGAATTTTTTATTTCTTTCGTTCGGAAAAACTAGTTTCAAAGAAACGCAACAGGAAATCGACAGCCATTGCGCAGTGTAGCTCCGTGTGCATACCCGAGCGAGCGGAGGAAGATAAAAACCGAGACTTATCACCAGGAACGATGCAGAAATAGCGATTTCCACGTTGCGCTAGCTCGAAACGGACTGATATCTCTGAATTTCTGAAACCGTGGCTGATAAAAAATACCCACTCGGAATCGAACGTTAATTCGCGGAAGACGGGAACAAGGAAACGTAGAAATCAGGCTACGAACGAGGAAGAGCCGATAAATAAGCTCGGGCGCGTGTGCGCGCAATCAGCGGCCGGCTCCGGCTTCCGGTTTCCCGTGTGTCCCCGCGAGGCTGGTACTTTTAGAACACCCGATAAACAATTCCCATAATAGAGACGACGCCGCGCCGGATAGACGCGATAGGCTTTTGATCCCCTAATGGTATGCTGATGGAGTGACGCTCTGCTAACTCGCGCCGATTGCATCTCTCGTCCATCGAATCTTTCCTCGGCCGCGCGTTCGAGCTGGTTAATGGCACGTGGCACGCGCCACGCGCCGACGCGAGCGTGCACGCGCCGATTCCAAAACGTTTACTAGAGTTTTCCTGACTTTACGACGAGCCAGTTTCCTCCGTTTTATCGAGAGACCGAGTGGACTGAGTGTTTGGACGATACGCGCGAGAAACGCGATCTGGCTCGCGCGGAATCGCGCCGTCCACTCGGTTTTATGGCGATCCGTCAGGCAAGCGAGAAGGTTGAGGCTGGCTACACGATGGATATTCGAGCAGAGGTGGATTCCAAGAGGAATCTCAGCCGCAGAGAGATTCGCCCGGTGAAAATTGTACTTTTAACGCGGAATTAGGATACGCTAGTGAATACTCTCGCTGTTGGTTATTGCGATTTCAATTTTAAATTCGAACCTTGCCTCGCTAGTCTCGTTATCTATATCGTATATTACCCTGGGAATTCGCAGTTTGGTATAATTTACACAGGCGTACTAGGCAGTGTGTATATTTTTTATTACGCGGTTTGATGAAGTGCTTGTGGAGTATGGAATAACGAAATTCGTATCTCAACGATAAATCACTCCGACTGACAGACAAAGAACGAAGACGGAACTTAAAAAGAACGGGGTAGAGGATTTTGGAAAATTAATTATATCTACATAAATTTCCCTTAAACGCGATGATCGTGTTTATCTCTCGAATTCTATAACAGACTGAAGTTCAGACATTAAAAATCCCATCGGACGATTACTTTTGAATGCGAGTTTCAATTCGAGAATTAATCGCAATACTCGCAAATCATCGAACGATGTCCGAGGAAGAAAGTAGCATTGCACAGAGGGAATAAAATATCGCGTCGCGCTCACGTCGATAAATCAGTCGCCGTTCGTAATACACGAAATTCCGTTCATTTCGATTTCGATTACCCAACTTTCTACTATTACAGTGTTCACAAACCCGTACGTCATATTTTGACCACCGAAACGTCCGTTCGTTTACATATTGCCCAACGCCACTCGGATCCTCGCCTGCCTACACCCATTCGGGACGTGCTCGAACGGTAAATCCATCCGTGATCGAGCGAATTTATCGAGTTTCGGGACTTTCCATCACGGCCAGCGTCAACCCACCGAAGTCGTCGTTATTACGTCGTCCGGAGGAATAATTCGCGAAAAAAAAAACAGAGAAATCAAACGCGACAACCGTCAAATTTCGTTCGAAGAAAAAAAAAGAGAGAAATCAAACGTGACAACCGTCGAATTTCGTTCCAATTTCGTCAGCTCCGCGTTTAGGGTCCTACGAAAACGAACATGCCACGAGACGACGAGAAATCTAACGATTCGATAATCAAAACGTTCGCGGCCGCTTCCGGGCTTTTACCGTCCGCGGTTGGGCCCGCGTTATTTTCGGATACGACAGATAAAACGCTTCTCGAACGCATTATCCCTAAAAAAAAGACAGCAGGGACCGGGGTGCCGTTAAAAGTTCCCTCGGGAGAGAAGAGATCCGAAAGGTCGTCGCTTTGATGGCTCCAACGAGTTATATCTTTGGAGGCGAGAGTGAACGCTGCTTCGGCAAGCTGCATGGAATTCTTGGAAGTTCGAATTCCACTCTGCTACTCCAAATCGAAGCTTCTCCGATCTCTTATTCCTCCGAATTCGCACGATTCTTTAACCCGCAATCCCTATTTGCACCGAAGAAAGATTGCCACTGTCGCATCGTGATGCTTAACCAGAGGTTCAACCAGGAACTCCTTATGATTCCTCGCGATCAGCTCCATAAATTCGAATTAACAGCGTCTGCATTAGCGAATAGGTTTCACGAGTTCATTTACTTTTAACACGGCTCAATTGGTCGAATTAAATGCAAACCGTTTCCATTCGCTCCCTTCTAATTGCTCCTGTCCAATTGGATTTGATTAATTCAATTTCCCACTACGTTGTTCCTCTAATGCTAAGCAACGGGCTCGCGCAGCCTTCCTTTCGATATCTCCCCGGCGTAACGACCTTCCAACCTTCCGATCTCGTCCAGGAAATTTCGAAACTTCCGAACGACTTGAAATCCGCTCGAGAAGAACGAAGTATCCGCGTCAAAGAAAGAGAGAGAGAGACTCGTGGGTTCGAGATAAAAGATTGCGCGACGACCAGACGGACATGTAGGATTCATAAAGGTGGATTTTATTTACACCGCAACACGACCGTGCACTTATTGTTTCACGGAGTTTCTTCGTCGGCAGCGGGACCGGCTGAGTGCGTTGTAAAAGTCGGAAGTGGCGCGAGCGGAAGCTGCGAGGCAGCCATCGAGGAGCCGCTGGATCCTCGAACGCGCGTGCAAGGTAAACGCGAAGGCTGGAAGAAGCAATTCGCCCGGCGCGAGTTAAAAAGCCCGGCGTTCGCTCTCGCTCCGCGGTAATTGAAGAAACTGAAAGTCGCGAGCCGAGTCGAGGGTGTTTGAGGGAACGAGGCACGGGGATTCGTGGACGGGTTAGCGAGCTATGATAAGCGAGAGAGCCAGCGCGGGATGATTAAAGGGAAACGCGCGGCTCTTTCGCGGAAAGAAGGCACTTTGTACCGGATTTTTTCTCCGGCTTCGACGATTCTTCTTACCCTGCCTTTCCAAACTCTCGAGCACTTTCGCCGAGCGAATGAAACCGGCCTCGAACCGTTGTTAATCGTCGCAACACTGGAAAACTCGCGGCGATTTTCACATCGGGATTAAAAGTGTCGAATTTTATGGTTCGAGTGTTCAACACTCGAGACGCGATTCGATAACGGGACTATCGATGCTTCAGACTGAATTCTGTTTACCCGAGTGCATCTAGGAGACTTTGCGATGATGTAAGCGTCGTTCTTATCTATTCTAGACCAATACTGTTATTGTTGCGTCATCGGCTACTTAACAGTCGACGACGCCGACTATTATAACGATAACCATTGCATTGCTAACGTCTGCGTAGACCGAGTGCGGTATATAGCACCGGAAAGATTTGCATCGACGTCTTGTCAAGTGGTAAATATCGAAAGTTCGAACCTCGTATCTAGAATTAAAATTACGACAGAAATAAAACGTAGAATTTTCTTTCTAAATCCAAGCGAGAATCTGGGAGATTAAATGGAAATTGGCCAAAATAAATTAAATTCGTCGGGGCGGAATAATAATTTGCTGGGACGACTGCTGGATTAAAGACGTTGCCTTCTCGTTATCCCGTCCGAGGGAACGCCGTGGAAAAGTCGATAGCCCATGGGGGACTGCGGTCGTGTCATTTCCAAGAAGGCAGCCAGGACTAGGAAAGTGGGCCTGAAGGATCCACCGGTGCACATCACTCGGGGGGATCTTCAAGAACGTCGCTGCGCGTGAGTGCACGTAAAGTGGCCTCTAAGAACGACACTCAAAGGCCTAATACTGCTACTCGTTGGCCATAAACCTAATAGCAACGAATAACGTTGTACACCGAGTATATACCAGCTTCTTCGAACACCCTCGTCCGACGAAACTCGAGAAACTTAAACTCAAACTCGCGCGTTTCGACGATTTCCCAACGAGTCTAACGTCGCAGAAAACGTCGGAGTAACACGGGTTGAATCATCGATATCTGAATTATAGAGGACCGTGTTGGAGACTTTGACGAGCAGGGATGGAATTTCGATATCGATTCGAATCCCGAGCCAAAGCTAAACCCAAACCCGGCCGGTCTCTGAGAGCTCTGAATGCGTTATGTTCGCGTCGATTAAAGCCTGAAGTTCTCTATCGTGTGTCCAAGCTATGTAGACCGCGCATTGTTAGGCTATTGTATCCAATAGGTTATTGACAAGATCGCGTAATACGACGTCTTGACAGGCATCTGTGAACGACAGATTACGCGGCATTACCCTCGACACACCGTATATCAATTAATCACATCGGCCATCGTCAAATTGGCTATGATGCCGAATCGCGAATTACGATCACAATGCCCGCTTATCGAACACGCCGGGAAACGATAACGCTGCCAACGTCCTGGCGTTATCACTCTCCACGGTTTATATCTCCGATATTTCGATTCCACTTTATTACGTTCGACCGAGGCCGTCCGTCGGCCTTCTTCCGGTTTAACGGTCTTCAAAGTTTCAAGAGCAAAACTTCGGTTTGCCACCGAGAAACTCCCCATTCGAATCCAATTCATCATCTCCGCGGCGCGGTTCCAGCAAAAACGAATCAATCGAAAGCAACCCTTCCTCCTCGTCCCGTGCGAGAACAAACGGAACAGGCAGAGCGATTGGATCTTGGAAATTTCGTAACGAACTCCGCGAAACTCGTTCGGCAGCCATTCCGCGCCGCGTCCCCGACAACATGGCGGCTCGGTCCCACAGGCAGTATGATGTATACCCTCGGCCCCGTCCCAAGTTCGAAGCGTCGCGGGGGAAAAGTGGCGCTCGAAATTTCAGTCTTATCCATCCCGCGAACGCTCGTAAGAGTAAAACCTAAGAGTCTTATCTCGCGGAGTAACGTCAACAGCACTTTAGGGGCATCCACTCTTGCCCCTCTCGCGTAATCTACGCGGCTCCCCGCCTCTCTCCGTCTTCCACCAACTACCAGGGTGGTTCTCTCCCTTTCACCTTCTCCACGTTCGCTCGAGTGCACTCCACCGCGAGGTTATCTTTCACCCCACGCAAGGATTTACACGTGTTGCACGCGTTGTGCGGTGTACACACCTCGAGAACATGTGCACCAAGGGCCTCTGTACGTTTCGCGTAGGATTGCGAGGATTAGAGCTGTAACACGGCCGATTCGGTAGGTCAGAGTCGAAGAGAGGAATAACGGGAATTAGAAGCGTAATCGCGAAAAATTATTGCGTCGTTTATCGTCCGTGAGAAGAGCAGCGAAAATTGGAAAGCGCGAGTTGCAACTATGGAGTTAGAGAGAATAAAAGAACGAGAGAGCTTGGAATTTTCCTACTCGTGTTTCCCCGCTGCTCGAAATCCACGCGTTTAATAGGAGAAATGGTAAAAATTGGCGAGCATGAGCTACCTGCTTCGAACTACAGCGTGGGAACAAGCTGCGCGAACGTGGGTAACTGTGGCTTGCGAGAAAGGTTTAGAATTTCTCTGGTTACTTCCCCGTTACTCGAAACTCACTGACATTTCTGGGCTAACGAATAGAGGGTTGTCAAAATTGAAACTAAACGGGAATTACCTAAAAACTACGTAAAATGGTCTCGAATGGTCTTCGACAGGCGACGTTAATTGGAAGAGCGTGAAAAAGGCGAGCGAGTAGTGAACGAGCGTATACCAGTCTCGATAACGGAACAACACCTTCTTCTCTTCCACTTTCTTATCTGGAAAATGTAAACTCAGCGTGAGATAATGAAGAGACAAATGCTCGACTTTCCGTTTTAAAACAGGAAACCGTCGGGTGGTGTTAATCTAAAAAATCCAACAATGCGCGTAACGAAACACTCGTAATGCCGCAAGAAGGAAACGAGAATTATCCAGAGTAGCTGCAATTATTACAACGATCCGGCAGTCGTAATCCCTTCAACGAAACCCGCGTAGCTTTAAATCCTCTGCTCTCGACGGAGCGACCTCGAACGCGGCGTTTCAGTTGCAGAAATTTTATTCGCGAAATAAGAACGAGCAACGTATTACGAGGACGACACAATGCGGAAATAAAACGCGAGGAAGAAGAGGCCACGGCGGTCGTCCCTGTGTAACAGGATCACGCGACACATTTGGCTGCTCGCGTTTTTCCTTTTTGCCCGATAAAGTACCGCGGAGACCTTCCGAGAACAGGATTCTCCAAAGGACGATTCCCGGAAGAACGGCCGCTGTCTGAGGAACGAAGAGGAAGGAAGAGGTCTCGCCGGAAGCTTTTTAAGCCCCGAAAAACTACGAGGGAGCCGGCCGCTCCCGTGAGAAACGGGACACGGGTGTTTTCCTATTAACATACGCGAGCTGGATTCCCGCCGGAAAATAACGTCCAAAGGGAATGAAATATCGCCGGGTCTTAGCGGCCGGGTAGTTTTCCGATACGCTGAAGCACCGAAGTAGCAACAGCGACAAGGTGAAAAGCACTGCGACCACACTGACTAACTTGCTCTACGAAAATCTCCTTGGGTACGAACGAATTGCTGAGTTAACGAGCGAAAAGGGGATTAATGAATCTAATATTCGTAATATTAATATTACACAGGGTGTCCCATTTGAAGTTTCAGGCTCAAATATCTCCTAAACAATAGTTTGTTTCGAAAAATGTGTTGAATTAAACTTACTCTGTTTTATAAGGAATATTTCACAATGGTTATAAATTTTTCCTGGACGGACTCTTTTATTATAATTTACGTGTATTAACACTCGCACGGTGAACCGATTGTGACAAGAATTCGAATTCTATTATTGGAGACTTTGATATATAAAATTTCATTTAAGTTTTACGTTAGGTCGTCTATCTCAAGGCCTACCAACCTAGTCTCAACAAAGCTCTGACAATTAACGCGATTATTTTCTTTCCAAACTGACAAAAGCAGTGGCGAGATGGCAAATTGAAACGTTCAATAAGAAGCTAGACTAGTTCTATCCCGAAAAACAGAATCGACCAATGATTTCCTAGCTGCGCAGAGCGTGGTCGATTCGAACGAGTCGAATTTTCATTCGCATCGCTGCTCCACCCTACACTCACCCCTCTCTCCCGGTTCTCTCCTTTTCCTCTCGTTTTTCTTTTTCCCTCTCCGCCCCCTCTACCACCCTTTTGTCATCGTCGGTCTGTTCCTGTTTCCAGCCGAAACGGACGCAACTCGTTTACGGGCGTCATACGAGTCGCTAGTTCCCATTGCAATTGAAGGGCGGTCAAAGCCACGCAGCACGCCGCTATTATACCATCGCGGCGGAAATTCAATTCGAGATCGTTCTTGACCACCATCGCGCGGCCGCGGAGGAATTACGTAAAACTCAATGAATGCAATTCCGTGTGGTTGCGCGGCGGAGTGCGCGAGAGCCGCGGTGCACCCCGTAACATCATGCGAATTTATGCAAGAATCCTTCTCTATCGAGAGAGAGAAAGAGAGAGAGAGAGAAAGAGGGACAAGGAGAGAGGATTGACCCCGACTGCGACCACTTATCGCACCGTCGAAATCGCTGGATACTAGCAGCGAGGATTTCCGCGCCGGATACGAACGAAGTAGACGAGCCTCTGAAATTCGCTCGTGGCCCGTTCTATTTCGCCGACATACGCCCCTGGCTGCGTGAAACTCTCTCGATTCGATGATCCTAAGCAATACCTGCGAAAAGGGGTTGCGATGTAGATGAAGATTCGCGGGAAAACCGAGCATTTCCCACGTTTAACCTTTTCTCGCGTGGATGGGCTCGGTTCGGCAGGATGGTGGCCTAAGTTCGGACAAGTATGCCGTGAAAAATGAATCGATGGTATCGGCGGAACACCTGGCAGCTGGCGTCGGATGACCGAGCTGGATATTAATTTCAGCTTCTCGTTCTCACCGCTGACAAGAGCGTGGATCTCGAGGAAAGAAATAATAAGGGCGACTCGTGAAGATCTCGCGGGGCTGTTCAGATCGGATTTACGACCGGCCACCCCATAGGCTGTTGGTCGATGAAACGTTTGACAATAATCGTCACGCGGCCTCCTCTGCCGATAGTATCTGCCGCTCTTCGCCATTCTTACCTGAGAGGCTCAGCTGAGCGAACCATCCTGATTAAAACCGGAGATACCTTAACTGTTAATTCTACGCTCCGCGTGGACCTCTGCCACTCGTCGGGAAATAAACGGCCACAGCCTTGCCTGACGTCTTTATGCGTCCGTGACACGGAATTCCGACACGAAGATCGGGGAAATTTCGTGAAAAACACCGAAACGAGTTTTTAATTACACGCGCAGGAATCGAGGGTAGATTTGAAGTTTTAACTCTTTCGATTCTGTTCGAGATACGAAATGTAAATCGATGCAGACGTTTTCTGAAATAACTTCCAGTGCCAATGATTAATCGTGATTTCGGAGAGTTAGATTTTGACGAGTCCGGTGATAATAAAATCGCATACTCGGGAATTTCAGACGAATCGTCCGCGAAATAGCGGTGCTTCAAACGAAGAATCGATTATGCGACATTCAAAATGGAAACTTGAAGATTCCAGCAAGCACATTCGCGGTAGGCTTGAATTTTTAACTACTTCGAATCCGTTCGAAATACGAGACGTGAATCGATGCAGACGTTTTCTGAAATAACTTCCAGTGCCAATGATTAATCGTAACTGCGGAGAATTAGACTTTGACAAGTCCGATGATAATGAAATCGTGTACTCGGGAATTTCAGACGAATCGTTCGCCGAAATAGCGGTGCTTTAAACGATCGAATCGATTATGACACGTTTCTACGTCTAAAAATGGAAACTTGAAGATTTAAACAAGCACATTCGCTTTTTGGATGAAACAAAAATCCGTCGATCGAGATCCAAAATCCCTAGTAATCGCCATCGATCGAGTTTCATAATTACTGAATCTCTTACTAATCTGTGCAGAAAGTTGGCGGAACTTCCGGTTCGTCCATGATTCTCGATCGAGTCGAACAAGAGGGAATCAATGTTAATTACCTTCACGTGTCAGCGGCGCGACCTGGCGTTGTCAGAATAATGCCGTGGGTTTCGGTCCACAGCGAAGCTGTAAGTTACAGGACGCGATTCTGCGGTTATGGGTTAGGTTCACTCGAGTCTGCTATGGCCCCGAGGTTGAGCCAAGGGAACAGAGGAAAGAGGGAGAAACGATGGCATCTCCGGCAGGATTATCTCGAGGATACTCTTCTCTCTCCGGCGTCACGGTTTCTACTCCTGATCTTCGGCTGATTGGTGGACCTCTGGAAAAATTAGTCGGATTGCTCGAAACGGCGGCTCTCATCCTCTTACGGGGGATTTGTTCCACTTATTTCATCCTCGACCCGGGTAACGATATACGGGTATTTATGAATCCGATCCTAGGGCCAGGGTCGCCGTTCCTTTTCCTAGTCTCTTGCTCCATGGGATTCTTCAAGGACTTATCCCCGAGGATGAAACCACGTTGACCTGTTTGGCCCGATGGAAAGTGTTTGCGAATTTTGACGAACGATGGATGGCAGGCTAAGTCTCGAAGATGCTACGTTTCGCGTGAAAATTCTTTGAGGGATTCTCCGTTTGCTGTTTCTAATGTCCGATGTAAACAGCGTATGCAATTGTAAGATGCAACGTGAACGTTTGTACTTTGTTCACTTCTGACAAAGAAGAGAAGAGTTTCTTTTTCTACCAAAGCGTGGAACAATCAATTTCGTTCTGGTATAGACACAAGAGCCAATAAATATATGTATATTAAATATACAACAACGTGGATTTATTTTATAACAGCTACTTTGATTTTCTAAAGAACGAAAATTCGATCTTCAACGTAGGAATGAACGCACGATACAATAAATACACAAAAGAATCTTCTGCGAATGAAGTTTCTCGATAAGGAATTATATGAATATTTAGAAATGGTATACTTCGAAACACTTATCCTCGTGGTATCCTACGTCCACATTTGCATGATCGACGATCATCAACGTCTCGAGTTGGCAACATTTGAAAAACGGAACGACAACGCGTCAAATCCGAGATCACTCCGCAAAAACGAACCTCGCGATCCAGACTGGTATTATCTCGTTAATAGATCTGACAGAGCCTCGAAACGAGCTGGTCGCGACTGCACACCCCGCGGAAAGCTCGATTCGGCTTGTTAAAACTGCGAGTACGCGCGGCACACGAATCCAGCGACTGAATAAATCCCGTAATTAGAATTTCATTACGTAATCCTGCCGTTCCGGGGCTTCGTTTCTACGCCGACTGCCGCTTATGATTCATTATCTTCTTGACCCCCGGCAACGGCAGGGCCGCGGGAAATTAACCGGATTGTTTCGAACGACACCGTATATCCTCTTAAAGGATTTCTGTCCCGTTTATTTTTCCTCCGACGA
This sequence comes from Euglossa dilemma, assembly GCA_002201625.1. Taxonomy (NCBI): domain Eukaryota; kingdom Metazoa; phylum Arthropoda; class Insecta; order Hymenoptera; family Apidae; genus Euglossa; species Euglossa dilemma. Next base: position 36,649 of record NIJG01000290.1, on the reverse strand, counting down.
CTCGCGCCGACTTAAGGCTGCGACGCTGTATGCACGCGTGCACGAAGATTACGTTGCACATTCGCGCCGAAGGCCGACCCGAGGGTATTTCCTGATTACAGCCCCGGCGAATTTATTATGCAGTCGAATAATGCAGCTTTATTTGGAGGACGCGGCGTTCGTACGTCGGGTGTAACGCGAATCGCGATTATCCGACGATGAGCAATTAGAGATTTCACGGGCCGATTGTGGCGCGATAGGCGGACTAATTGCTTGAATTATGATACCAGCCCCTCCGTGTTCGTTATTCAATTCCCCCGTGAACTCGTTTCTCTTCCTTTGATCGCGTCACGCCGGATAAATGTTTTTCATATATCACGCATTATAGGAATATCATTGAGATTCGTTATGGCGTTCGGTACCTACCAGCCGCGGTCCTCGAGATAGGTGCTCGGGATGAGGGACAAGGTTCCAGGATCGGAATACTGAATTCTCGCGGTAAATAGGATCGTCGATCGATATATCCTATAGAATATTTTAATTCCACCTTGTCCTTTTCCTTATACTCTCGCATTTTTAACCGCGTCAAGGAAAAATGTTATTCCTCGATTATTCTTCGAGCACGATCGACGAGTCGGTGTTGGTTAATGCGTGTAATTTGTGTAATTATAGGAATTTATATAATCGAAGTTACCAAGATTGGAACAAGAGATTCGAGTAATTCTCCGCTTTCTCGTCCTTGCTTTCGAAAAATTCCCGCGAAGATGATAAAGCGTATTAATCTCGAATTGATCTGTCACTGACGACATTTCCGAAAATAATTCCCTGATTATATTTGTACCAGGAAAAAGAACGGAGACGAAGCCGTATGAAAGAGAATGGAAGATACTGAGCAAGAAATAGCCGCGCATTACTTGTCAAGACGAGTGCTCGAAGAGGAGAGGATGACGCAACAAACGCACTCGAAAAACTCGACTGAGGAACAGAAAATTTTGTTCGCTGGCGAAACAATTTAACTTCGTTATCCGCATCCATCGCAGGGAAGATCCTCGAGGAGGCTGACAAAGTAACGCGAGCCGAGTTCGGGCAAACAGCTCGATTCCGTTACGAGGATGAGAGAGACCCTGTCAAAGAGTCCTCGATCTTTTTTATCCCAGCGCTATCTCTCACGATCGCAGCAACCCTTTGTGCCGCGTTTATCGCGAACGGGAGAGAAGAGCTCGATCGAGCCGCGCGATCCGAGGAAATTTACGGGGAACACCGTTTCGCGTCGGTGTATGGCAATTTGCCGTAATCGCCGCTGCTGTTACGCACCCGTGGGAGTCTTACGGCCAACGACAAATGGTAAACACGGCGACCACTTTGCGCGGTGGTACAAAAGGAGGATTAGGAGGAAGCAATTAGCTCGGCAGTAGAAATCTCGCGGAATATTCATCCGGGTGAATATCGTCAATGGAAAATTTCCTATCGAGTTTATCGGAAATTTCCTCGTGCGTTATAATTTTCTATTTTCCTCGTTTCAAATTAGGATACACCAAAAATTGCGAATCCGATCCATAGAAAAAGAAAGAAGACGATCGTATTTAGCTTATCTTTTATCAGACGGAGCGTCTCACACTGCTTTATCCTAGAAGATTCTACGAAGTAATATCCAGAATTACTCGTTTCGACCGTTGAGAACCGAGAAACGCTAATCGAGAAATAAGTACACGTACAATAGAAACTTCCTCCATCCGTTCTAGCGGTGAAGGAAACATCGGGATCGGAAGCGAGCCGACAATCTCCGCTCTCTCCGGGATCTCGTAACCGCCTCGTTAAAAGCGAAAACGAAACTTGGAACAGGGATGGAATTACTTTTCGGTGGAAGTCGCTACGAAAACGACACGAAACGAAGCGCCAAAGGCACAAAGGGCTCGGTGGTACGGAGAAAGGGTAAGAGAGGGGCCAGAAATCCGGGCGAAAAAGGGCAAAAAGGGGCGCAAGAGGGGGAGCAGGAAGACAAAAGGGGTAAAAAGAAGAGGAGAGGGGGGGACATAATAGAAAGAGGAAAGGGAGGACCTCTTTAAAAAGCGGGCAGAGGTCCGGAGGTGGAAGGAACGCGTCGGGCCGCGCGCGATGGGACGCTGAGGACCGGTCGCGCGGAGGATGGGCGAACGGGGAGGCAGCATCAGAGGAGACAGAAAAATGAAGCAACAAAGAGTAAAACGCCGGCAGCGCTGAATATTGCATTCGCATTCGCCGAGCCTCGTCGTTTTCGTCCTCGCTGCCACGTATGAATGCTGCACAGCCTGCGAGCCCGTGAAGCCGGGTAGCGATCCGCGGCCTTATTTGCCACGCCGAGCAATATGCAAGCGTGCACGCGCTCCTGCGGATACCTATGCATTTTTATGCCAGAAACGCCGGCATTTCGGCGCTGTTATTCGCGTCAGGATTCTTCAAGCCGTCGATGCTCCTCGCGAAACGATCGTGCACAGCTTTGCTACGCGACCAGCAGGCCTGGCACGTTGCTCAGAAACGCTTTCATTCGAATCTTCCATCGCGACGATGTCTGTCCAGACGTCGCACGAGTTCGATAATCATCGAATTAAATTCTAGAAATCCTAACCCTTTGATTGTTTTAAGATGAAGTTTATAGGGTCTATGCTGCTTGCGAAGATTCGTAAGTTTCGCCGAGGAATTCGAACCGAATTGCCGAGTCACTATAACCGGTTTGTTTCAAAGATTTTTATCGGCGCTCAATATTTAGGCGGTTTTGACACTCGTCGTTCTATCGACGTCGATGCATCGCAACACGAAGCTTACGCGTGTTTTTCTTCGGATTACATATGCTAAGGAAGACAGCACACGATTGACAGTTTGAGATACGTATACTCGAAACCACTGCGCAAAATGGTCATCGAACTCGTAGCGGTTTTAAGCGAGCGTGGATGAAAGAATTTCGCGAACCGAATGGGATCCACGCAGTGAATGATCGATGAAAGATTCTAAATGCTGGATTTCCGGTGGAGTCCCGTCATGATAAGTTTTCTAAGAGATGGGGCCAGCTCGGAGGGACGATTGTAAAGGGAAAGTGGGCTGGAATCGACGAAAAGTGTCGGAAATTCGATGAAACGGGGCTGGAAGCGTGACGGTAACCCTCATCGACGGAGTCTCTTCAGATGCAATTAGTTCAATCGCGCGTCCCTTCGTAGTCCGATCGATTTTCTCTTTGAGGTTGAGCAGCAGCGGGAAAAAGTCGGCGAAAGGAAAGGTCAATCGTCATCCTCGAGGCTGTAATCTTTTGCGGGAGAAAGAAGGCATATGCCAGCCGGTGGAAGGGCGACATTTCACCTTTGCGTCGTCGGGGCCAATTCGAATTAAACGAGGGGTATAAGACGGCGAGCGGGCCGGGGGAGGGGGAGCAGGAAAAAAGAAGAAAAGACGCGTGGAAGGTCCGAGAAGGGGTGGCACCAGAGGATCACCAGGGCAGTAATTAATTGCAGCGTGGGTATCGAGATAATAGTTACTAATTAACTCGACCGAGGCCATCGTTGCTCTATCGATTCCACTGCTTGCCTCGTGTCTCTAACCGTGGAAAGGGTAGAGCCAAGTCGTGGCCGCGAAAACCCAGTGGTTTTTGCGCCAAGTGCCAAGGACCGTACAGCTGTGCTCGCTGGCAATTTTTCTCCGTGCATTACGAGATGTCGATACAGATACTCGGAAGAAATGAATAACTTAGCATCGCGTCGCGGTAACAGCCTCCTCCGTGGAACCCTGGGAACTATCCTCTTCCGAACGCGATCGCTCTTCCAGCTATAAACTCGTTCGTGAAAGTATTTCGAACAGCGTGTTAAACCGAAGAACTCTCGAGAGTTGTAAAAAATAGTCTAACGCCTTATAGTACGCGAAATATATTTGATATGAGCGTATATTATAGGAAGTATCGATAATTAGAGAATAGCGGTCGAATACCGTTGAATAGCCTGTTAGAAGATCGAACTATGTATAGTAACCTGTATTTTAACGATTGAACTCTCGCTCTCGAGTAGATCCGTCTACTCTGCAGGGTCGTTGAAAGAAGAAGAAGATGCGACACGTGATACCTAGCTAATCGTTTCACCGCGTACTAGAGATTTTATCGCGATACACCGGGTGACGCGATTAATTCCGTTCGTCGTGGCAACCTGTCCGCGCGTCGACCGCGTGCGTTTGTTTCCCCTTATTCGAGCCAGCAATAAAGATTCATCCCGGTTACCTACGAATCCGTTGCACCATCGATCCTGCCGGAACACGCCTGGCTTATCGAACGGAATCGCCGATCATAATTAATTACCGAGCGGTCGGCAACATCTGCTACCCCCGAAACGCGATCACCGACGAAATAATTATCGTGGCCAATTAATCTGCGCGTAGTTGCAGGAGAATTCCACGCGATAAAACGCACTCACGCCTTCGTCCAGTCTCCCCCGAGGCTCGTACTCACTCTTTCTCTCCCTCTCCCCGGCTCTCTTTCTCTCCACGAAGGCGTTGAAATTCCGCCGGGAGACATCACGGCTCGTCCCTTAAAATCGACGATAACGGCCAGGAGGGTCGCAGAGGGGGACGTTTGTTCCCCGGACCCCTTTTAAGAGTGGCGCGCCTTTAAAGCGTCGAATCGCAGGGAAACGACAGGGAACGGGGACTTACCTGAAACAGATAAAAAGGTATACGTTAGAGGGCTCGGGTTTTTAATTGGGACGACGTCATTTATTGCGAGCCAGCCGACGACGACTGCTCCGAGATTCCATGGTGGCTCTTTTGTGGCCCGTTAAAAGGGCCGAGAGCCTTTCAGAGAGGCCTCGCCGCGATAAATGACGGATCTCTGCCGATCCCGCACAATGCGACGACCGCGCCGATTCAGACGCCACCGCGACACGCCGGAAGTGGACACTTTCTTCCTCCTTCCGGCCGCTCGCGCCAACCCGCCGCGAGATCCCGCTTCCGCTCGATCGGCGGATTTCCACGCCGCGGAGAGATCGGGCCATCGGCGTCATTAACTCGATTTGCCGGGGTTGAAAAGGAACGGCGAGGGATCCCTCTCGTTATTCATCGCGACGACCATGAATCGAATCGAGGGTGCACGGCCGATTTATTCCCCGCTAATTATCTTCGCGTTTGCGATGACTGAAGGAAAGACGATGCTTCGTTCCGACGATCCCGTCGAGGATTAAGAAAAATACGACGGCAAAGAGTGCTCGTTGATAAAACGGGAAGCCTAATCCGGTCGATCGGCGCTTCGGACGATCGAACGTGACCGAGGTGATAATTTTTTCGACGCGCGATTCGCCACGGACCCGGCCACTCGCGATACGGTTTTAAGGACAGTCGAGAAAGAAAATATTGACCGTGGTTCGGCGAGCGAAAAGGGACTCGAGGCGTGACGAAGGAATCGGCGGGGCGGGAAAAAAATGATCCAGCGAAACTCGGGCCCCGAACGAAGCGGCATGACCGTGCGATTTTTCGGCCGGATTTTAATTAATCGAAACGCGGATGGAAAAAAGAGAAGGAAGGGAAAAGGCAGGGAAAGGGAAGGCGTGAGAAGGTGACGTCTTTCGCGTGTGTTCGTCGAAATTGCCACATAACGGCGTACACGGCGAGGAGAGGAGTGATAAATCTCGGTTGCACGGGCTGCCGGGTAAAAAATCGCGCTCCGCCGGTCGTCGATCGGTATAAAACGTCGCGCACGTGTCTCACGTTTTCGTGAACGTTTCGAAAGCGATCCCGGCGAGGCCGGCTCTATCGATCCAGCTGATCTACGGCCGTATCTCGATCGGTGTGCGCCAAAACCGTCCGCTAGTTTCGTCACCCGGCCGGCGATGGAAATTAAAAAGTGATTAAAAAACTCGCGACAAGGGCGACGAATCGTTTGTCTGAATTCCTGGGAAATTACGGCGAAATTTAATTTCAGTTATCGGGGAAAAGTTGGCTCGAAACTGCCGTCTGAAATCACCCGTCGACTCGAAATCACGTGCGCGCAGGTTCGAGAACGTTAGCGAATCACGGGACGAGATGGGCGAAGGAAATTAATTCCGAGAATAACGAAACTATTACTTTGGTTTGGTTGATCCGTTAGCTTCTTCTTCTACGCGACTTGTATACCAATAATAACTTTCTAATACCAACTTTCTCGAAAGCGCCGTTGTATTTGACAAAAGCTGAGGTAATTAAGAATTCTGGGAATAATCGAACAGTCTAGAGATCGTCGTTAACTCGTTGACTGCCATGTTGTATTTGCATATTGCGCAGGAGGCCAGAAGAGTATGATCGTTATTCTTAAATTGAAATAAAATTCTCGAGTTAGCTACGACATAATCGATGTTCTCTCTATTTTAAAAGTACGAGAAAGTAGGAAGAAATGGCAAGTAAATTATACGTGAGAAACGAGAAGGCGCGCTGCTTAAACATTCGATGCTCGCGATCGATTTATATTAGCGTGCTTTCGCGAGACGTTTCGTTCGTGGGAATTCGCTGGTGGAATTAGAGATTGGTAGGAATGACGGAGAACGAGTGGAGGCAAATGGTCAGAAACGTGTCCCGGGTTGAAACGTACGATAAAGTCGTACGTGGAGGGTAAACGTCGACGGCGATGCGCTAAAAGCGGCCGTAAGTGCTCCACGGAAATTCATCGTCCCGCCATAAGGGACCCCGTAACTCGATGGTCGTGCCACCGTGAATGATGTAATGGCGATGATAAAATTCGTTTTCACTCTCCACCGGCGACACCGGTAAATCGATGGAACCACCGGTCACGAGTCCTGTTTACTTATCCCCCCTCGTCACGTTCCCCATGCAAATTTCCAACCGGAAGAAAACAAATTTTCCCTTTCTCCTCCTCCTTCACCATCCCATGACTTTCTTTCCGAGTTACTCCTAGCAAAGACAAATTCACCTTCGCGGAATAAAGAAAGGAATCGAACTGCCGCTTTTATCAACAACGGCCCCCTTTTTTTACGAACGTTCTTATAATCCTATTTCTAATCCAAAACAGATCGGTAACTTGTACTTGTATCTTTAGAGAAGTAAATTGCGATGAAATATATAAAAAGCATCGTGAAAACACACTTGTTCTATGTTTTGTAGTTTTTTCTTTAAGTCTAGAATGCACAGAAGTGTTGGGCTCAGGTGTTTACACGAGGTTTTTATGCTTGTTTAGTATTTACATATATTCACCCACCGGAGTATATACCTGTATAGTTTATTATATCTGTATATCGCAGTAAATACGTATCCGTTATCATACGGAAATATTAACCATTTGGCTTACCGTTTGAATTCCAATGGCACGTGTTAATCAGCAGGAGCGTCGACCACACGTCCGAACGCGTCGAAGAATAACACGCAACTGAGCCGGAAGGACATCGGCGAAAATTAACCGCGAGCCTATACCAGCCTGTTCGAGCCAGTTCCACATTGTTTACGTTCAGGCCCTATCTACGAGCTACGCTGCTCTTTCAAGGCACTCGCGCGTGGCCCGACTTCCTCGCCAAAAGAGTAAACAATGGGTATGGATTGGCAGAGAAAGACGTTAGCTTTGAAATATATTTACTACGAGCTGAAGCGAAATTGATAATAATATATCGCTACGATTAACAATTGCACTTTCACGTGACTCTTTGATTTCGCTTCGTAATTCCAATTTTTTAAATAATCCTTTTTAATAAATCTCCAGTCTTTCACTAATCTTTTCGCTCGTATACATTATATACTCGTACAATGCATTCGAAAAAAATCTCAGATTATTCGGCATCGTAGATAATCTATCCTAAACATCGATCCAATGATCTATCCAAACAATAATTATTTAAATCCATCCGATATTCATCCAAAACACTTAATTGGATAAGTAAACAGAATGAAATAGAGAAACAGCGAAAAATATAAGATAATGATCAAGAACCAATAGAATCTCTTAGTACCCTTCATTCAAATCGAAAATCGAAAATCTCCTGTCCAGGTAATTAATTTCACAAAAAGTCTCTAAAGAAACACCTTCCTCTATCCTTATCCATCCAAAAAAATTCTCAAACTTGGTAATAACGAAACGAACCATTCCTCCATCGTTCCAACACCTGTCAGAAGCACAACCGAGGATATTCCAGGTCCGAATGTAGCTGAAATGAAACCGGAATCGTGAATTCCTCTGCGGCATTGACCGGCGCGTTTCCGCGTCCGTCAACGTCCGCGTGCACGTCGTTCTCCCGTCCTTCCGCGATCCATCTCGCAGGATCTACGGTGAATCGAAGTGGCTGGCCAGGGATCGGCAATCTGCCTGGCGCGATTGCCAAAGGGCAAGCCAGCTCGACGTAATTCCGCGTTGCGTAAGCCACGATCGGGGGCACGGTCGCGAGAGCGCGCCGCGCTGTCTGCGCCGACGAGACTGCAAGGCGGCACCGCGATGCACTTGTTGCAACAATGTGCCTCGGCTTATCCGCCGCCGGCTAAGTGCATCAGTGATTCATGCTGGCCGCCTGTGCAAAACCAGCCGTGCACGCGCGCTTCTTCGCCGGTCCCTGTGTATACGTGCGCGCGCGCGCTCTTACGCGTACGCGTTACGCGCGCGGATCAGCATCTGGCTGAGACGCTGGCAGATCGTGAGAATGTTTCCGCCAACGGTATACGTCGGATAAGAAGCGAAGTGGAGGAACGAGGAGAGAGAGTCTGTGGGAAACGCGAGTCGGCTTGTTTGGGGTGATCGCGTGGGTGGTGGAAGATTCGCGGAATAAACAATCGCGTGACTATTTTCGAAAGAGTTTGCAGAACTTATGCGATCGAGATAGGGTCGTTTCTAGGAGCTGATAATGAACGGTTCCCTTTGATTAGGTTTTTTTGTCGGAGATAATACGGTTTCCAGTTTGAGTTCGTATCTAGGTACTCTGATCTTCCGCTGTTCGAGATATATTTGACGTTCGAAATTGAACGAAATTTTATTTTATTTCACGAGTATCGACCATCGGTGAAATGACCGCACAATTTGTATAAAATACGAGAACAAAGAACGAATCCAAAGAATCGCTAAATTTGTTTTGTGTTATCGAAGATACAGTTGAAGTGAGAAACGAATAATATTCAAGAACTATCGGTGATAAATATAAATCGAATGCTTCTTATGCATCGAAACTAAAATAGTCTTGGAAAGATTATCTTCTAAGAGATAAACGAGATATTCCGTTATTCCTTACAAGAATTTCCCAAGTTTTTGATCTGGTTCTCCGCGATGTACTATTATTCGTTATGCAGCGATCCCCGAATGTTTCCTAGAATTGGAGTTATCGCAATTGAATTGAATCTCGCGTCGAAATCCTCTTCCCGTTAACACGGTTCAACGGTATCGCGGACAACTCGGTCACCGCTCCGAAAATACTCGCGATGACACGCGGAATTACTCCTCGCGAGATCAGATTCCGTCACGACTCGGCCTTCTTGCACGCGATCTTGGTCCATCCTTCATCCTCTTCGACGAATCGCGAAATTCCACGTGCATCGCGAGCATACAGCCGCGACAATGTAGCCAGTTGCCGGCAAGGACTACACACGATCTACTCGCGAAGGATGGTTGCATCAGCGAGCGCAGCGATTATGTGCACCGAGGTGTTTATAGGAGCAGTGAACTCCTCGAGGACCCGGTAACCCTTTCCTCTTCGCCTCGACGCCATCCAACGAGTACTTACGTCTCGGTTCTTGCTCGCTGTCAGAGACACGCGCGCCTATATAACCGAACCGATCTGCCGAGCCATTGTGATACCGAGCGTAACCTCGACGATAGTGCTCTTCCTTGTCTCGCCAACTTTTCCACGTCCTCCCGCCGGGCTGCCACTTTACACCGCGATTTTTCCGGTCCATCCTCTTCCTCGCGCTATCTTCGCCGTTTCCGCCCTACGGCCCGTTGCGTTACGATTCCGTGTTCTATTCGCGAAGAGATCGCATCTGACATAAGGGAGCGTGAGAATTTCGTAGCTACGAAATTGGTACTTCGATATCTCAAATTTTCCAATACCATATTCTACCAACGATTATCGAAATAACGATTCGCGAATTTGCGTGTTAAACAAAATTTTGTAGACCAGCGTTACGAAGAATCTCTCGATCGATTTCGCATTTCGCTCCGTTGGTTGACCGGTCCGGAAACATGGGTAAAATTTTATCTACACTCGTCCACGGTCCATTCTTCCCTGCAACTGCCCTTTTTACCCCGACACTCGCATTCCTCTGCCTCGATGCGCCGAGTTCTTGCATCCCTTGCGCGACCAAGTCGCAGACGTTCTATTCAAGGAACTCCTGTCGCGGCAAAACCTCGGCCGTGAATCTGGGTTTATGGGTACAACGCCGGTCCCCGGATACTCCCGAAAGAGGATATATAGATCGGTGAGAAAGCCGTGTCTTCTGCTCCCACGAACGGGTCGCGTTATAAATATTCTCTTCCTGCTATCGGCAATTCGACTTCGCTTCACCCCTTCGTCGCGTGTCATTTCGCGCGGAGCGATATATATATCGATTCCTGGTGATTCAAGACCCGATTTCACGCGGGTCGTCCGCTTTAATAGCAACGCACATGCACAAATCAAACAGTCGTTGACCCAGTGAAACGGAGAATGGTGCTCACCGAAACGAGGAGAAGTTCGTTTGACGCGGCGCGTTCGATGACGCGCTATCGATACACCGGGACGTGACTAATTAATTTCCACCTACCTCGACAAATTAATTATTCGGCCGAGATTCGATTCAACTACCTCAATACCGCTCTTCTATTTCCTGGTAAATTTCTCTCGAATTCTTTTCCGCACCCCTTAAAAGACGCCTCGCGTTTCTCTTTAAACCGTTCGCGAATCTGTCGGTGCACGCTCAGCGTCTCGCGAACGATTTCGTAGAGGGTGGAAGGGAATTCCATCGGAAGGTATTCCTCGCGTGGCAGAATTGCCGCGTGCGTGGAGATCTGGGCGCGTGCACGGCTAGGATGCCGGCTTACGGAGAAAATCCGGCTGAGCGAATTTTTCGCCAGCGAAGGAAGGTAAGCTGCAGTGATTCCGCGATGTTTCTCCGGTTTATCCACTTCCCCGGCTTCTTTCCGCCGGCCGAGTGAAATATGCCGGGAAATACGCAAGCGCGACTGTATTTTTGCCAGCTCGCCGAAACAGCGTATAAATTCTCTCTCACAGGGACACGTGCGTTACGCGGTTATGGAGTCGTTCGAATGTGTCGGCAATTCTTGCGGGCTTTCAGGCTAATTTACGCAGGAGAGTCGATGGAACGTGGATACTTTCACCGGCGGTCGGCTTATTGTGAAAGAGGTATTCAGTCGAGTTAGAGTATTCGGTGAATTCGTAGATCGGATTGGTTTATGTTCCGCTTGTTCTGCCTTTTTAACATTCCTCCTATCTCGTGACTTGGCGCGAAAACCGGGCATTAATCGGCTCTCATTTCTGTCCCTCGCTGACCCGGGTAACAATGGAACCACCTGTCAACCGCTCGGACCATTTCCGCCACGAGTGATTCGCGAAATTCGCGGAAAAGCTGGCGGAAAGTCGCGAGACAGAAAGCTGAGATTCCGGAAAGTTTGACCGATGGAGAGACCGAGGAGGAGTATCGAGGCTGTGTCAGTTTCACCGACAGAGAGCTAAGGGAACTTTCGAACGAGGTCTGGCACGTCGAAAAGTTGGCTGAATCGACGAGGGCCCGCTGACGACTCGGCGTTTAATTGATCGTAATTACCGCATACCGAGATAAATAGTTAGCGTTCACCTTGTGCTCGGGCAGCACGGCGAACGCGGCCGGAGGTCGCCGATATCGATTCGTGGCAATCGGAAAACATAATTCGCCGACTAATGAGCCGACTTGGCTCGTGTACCAGCGCGGACGATCGGTGGATAGCGGGAGAGGTTAGCGCGAGTCGTTGCGGTGGTCCGACACGGATTCGAGTGAAATGGTAAAAATGCCGGACGGCCAGCTGTTCAATAAGGGACACGATCGAACGGCCGCGTCCGCGATGATTATTTCGACGACTATTTATAGGAGTGACTTGCATCCTGCGGCCGCGAAAGCGACCGGGCGATTCGTTTTCGTGACACGAGTGAAATTGCGCTGCCTTTAAAGGCCGCGGATAGAAGCTTCGAATCTTAATGCTCGATCTCGCTGTTTGCTGCGCGAAATTCAATGCGAAGGTTGCCTCTTTCCTCGTCGCTTTTAACCCGGGGACCATTCGCTACAGGATGTTCCTAAAATGGCTCTGGGCCTCGAAGGTTTACGGTCGCGTTATTGAGAACGCGAACGTATCGGTACGATTTTAATGCGCGTAATAACTATTGACCCTGGCTCGATGGTAATTCGTGCTTTACGCGATTATACTCGACGGTGAACGACGAAGAAATACGAGATCGAGAGGTCGTTCGTTAATTATTGATTAAAGCAATCGTAAAAGGTAATTAGAGAGATATCGAAAGTAATCCTCGTTGGTGATAAAGTGAAAAAGTATGGTGGATGGAAACAAAAAGACAAAGATTCGTGAATCGAATTTAAAATCCACCGATTCTGCCTGCGGTTGTCAAATTTCCATGTATAGCTTCGAAATCCTCCCGTGTAACTTTGTTTCTCAATTACCTTCCAGAGTTACGAATCATTCTTCGATCACGTGCCTTTTTCACTTTCGCATCGGCGGGTATAACGAGAAGATAAATATTCAAAGGGCTGGTTTTTCCGCGCGTTTTCCTGCGATCCTGCCTACGCGCTTGTAAATCACGTAGCATCGTTCGGCTAGCCGCTAAATCATCGTCGATTCGCGCAAACTGAGCCACGCTGTCAGCCGGTTTAATCCGATTCCGTGGACACCGCGATTTATATTTTAATCAGCGAACTTCGGCCCCGCCTCTGTCGAGCGCCGATTAAATCTTCCGCGCAAATTATTGCCAGACCTATTACCACCTGCTACGTCAACTGGCCCATAGCAACTATCCTCGTCGTCGATACGAGGCCCGTGGGACTGAAGAACGAAGCACGAGGATTTCGCGGAATTATATTTCCGTAATTTGTCGATGATTCGGTCGATAATTACGTCGATACATCGTTGATTGTTTTCGAGAAAAATATTTTAGCATCGTTAGGAGCGTTAAAATGTTTTGGTTCCGTCTCTGCCAGGCACCGATTCGATTACTCGTGCAAAATATCGTCGCCAGACGCATTACCACCTGCTACGTCAGCTGATCGACAGTAAATATTCGATTCGCGTCGTCGGGATCCTCGAGGTTGAAAGAGGAGACACGAAGATTTCGTGGGACTCGCGGACTATGCTTTAGAATCGAGGATGTTCGAGTCACGGATCAGAGGATGATTGTTCCTAACCCTAGAATTCCCTGGAATCATTCTCAGTCTATTACAGAGTTACTACTGGAATCCGCGTGAAATGATGTCTGGATTCAGAATTTAAGATGTCTAGAATCCAGAGGAACGAGGCAGGAAATCGTCAGAAGGAAATTGAGCGGTTATAATTTTACAAAAATCCCGCAGAGTTTCCTAACTCTCACGGGATTATTATAGACTGGACGTTACAGCGATACTTCAGCCATGAGACGAGGAGCTGGTACAGCCCCAGGAAGACCCTCTGTTTAGCACGCCGAGGGGTTTAATCTGCGCAATCGGAGCGACTCTTTGAACCCGCGATTATTTTCTGCAATCCACACGAAACACGGGAAATTGCAAGGTGTGACCGAAATTCCGAGTTTTCACCGTGGCAACGATGCTCTCTATGGTCTCTGCCAACAACGAAGCTGCCAGGGTCTATTTCCGAGGATGACACATAGTCGTGTGGAACAATGCGATCACCGGCGTTAATTGGCCCCATGACATTTTTCTCCCGACCATGAATACGCATTATGGATCACGTGAAGCGCCACGGTATAAATAGTTTCACGGACAAATATAGAATTCCGTACGCCTTCGGCGGTTCGAGGTGTGACATCCGCGGGAGCAACGTGAACAGCATGGTCGCCGGGCACCGTTTCCGATCGACTTCGTCCTACACCACGATAACCGGTAACAGGCCGACTGTTCCTCTCTTACAGCTTCGTTACCATCACTTTCGTTCGGCTTGCTCGTTACGCTCCTCTTCTCCGGGCACGCGCGATCATCCTCCGGCCAGAAAACGGGTTTACGAACGATTAACTTTCGCGATTAAAATGTTCCACGGATTACGAACAAGAAATTCGAGGACCCTTCGAGTAATACCGTAACGCGTAGCTGTCTGCGATTCTTGGTGTCAGAGTTATAGCAAGTGACACCAGGAAAAAGACTGTGACGTTGCTTTCCAGGATATATATAATATATTACAATTCTTTCCCTTCATAGTTCTAGACAAATTTCTATATTTTTGTTACAAAGAAATCTCAATAAATTGGAACCTAGGTCTAGAAGATTTTTGAGAAATTAACGTGTCCCGATACTAATGTTTCTTAAATCAAAAAACGAAGGATAATTAAACAATTCTAAGAAGAAAAGAAAAATTTCAATCGTTACAACATTATCTTCTGCCCAATACCTCAGAGGTGTAATATCAAATATCGACGTGGAAGCTTAAATATAGCAGCACGTGGAGTAAAAAAAGACCGTGCTAAACGGGGATCTCTTTATTTATAAGATCTTTATTACCGGCTGGCAAACTATTACAGTATCTCACCCTCGGCAATTCCTGCTGAATAAACCGAAGAGACCGGCGCGAATCATCGTCCGCGAACGCTGCCTCATCGATACTTAACAAACAAATTCGCAACAACTCTTCTTGCTAGCTGAGATCATTCTCGGCGCGCCTCATGTCGATCCGTTCCATGGTTTCGTATATACCAAGCACATAGATGCAACCGGCTAACGGAGAACACGGAGTGTTACATGCTCGATAACGAGCCATAACTAGCGATCGCAATTGAGCGTGAAGTCGTGCGGCGGACGGTTTTCTCGCCCTTATCTGCCGGCTGACGGTGCCCCCGGTGGAAAAACCGACGGCGGAGAAAGGAACGGGAAATAATAAGAGGAAGTTTCGCAATAAATCGAGGGACGGTTCCGCCTCGGCCGGAAGCGGGCCGCGCTGGAAGAAACTCGGGAAAATAAATTCCTGGGTCCGGCGGCGATCGAGCTGAACAGGATCGGGATTTTCAGCGGGTGGCGACGCGTCCGTGAGAGATTTACGGCTCGGCTTCAAGGAAAATAATCGGGATTATCGATGCGCATTCCCGTACGCCGTGGCCTGGCAACGTGTTTCGTGTCGTCGCTGACCCGAAGGCGAAAATCCGCGGCCCCTGCTCCGATGGAGAAATAAACCGTGCGGCGTTGGATAGGAGAACGTTGGAGATGCTAAATTTGCCGGGGATCTATAAATTCCTCCGTTGCCGGATCCGCGAGATACCATCGTCTGGAAGCGGATTGCGTGCCGCTCTCGGCCGACGCGATTATCGCGGCTGGATATGACCGCTTATTTTCTCGCTATTCTCGTCGATGGGAAATTACTATTGCTCGGGAATGCGATGATATTTCGGGGGAAAAATTTCGGTACTCTTTTCCGACGGAGGTTCCACATCGCTTCTGTGAAAAGAGATCTAAACTTCTGGAGAGCTTGCGTCTCGAATCTAGGAAAATGCATTACGTTCGCTTGGCAAGAAAACGAGGAGCTGTTCAACCCTTTGCAGCACGAATCTCGCGATTATAAGCTACCCTTATCACGCGACAGTAATTATATTTAATACGTCTTGACGTGTATGAAATTCGGTGAATTTCTGAAATTTTTATCTAATTTCATCGCGGATGGAATTAATTAAAGTCTAAGCACATAAGTACTTCTGGAGGAGTTAAAGGAGAGCATTCGCGGTCTCGTTCTAAATTGTCGAGAACCCGCGATGGGTTTACTATTTAGGTAAATAGTAATTTGGATAATTAAGTAGCGAGAAACGAGGATCACCGTGTAATGCTCGCGATATGAGATGTAACGAGTAATTTAGCCTGCAAACGCCGTACAAACGCGTAGATAATCTATCATCGTACGATCTCCACTGATCTTTTAACGCGGATTAAAGATGAAAATCTTTCGGACTATGACCATCTCAAAAGGGTCGTTCAAACGTTGTATATCCACGCGAGTAAGAGCTTTCGGGTGTACCATTGCTAGCTGCCAACGTTGCAAAGAGACGTCCGTGACGACGTGAAATCCTGGCTGCAGGAAAATATATTACACGCGGTATTTTGGAGGAAAATGTTAAAGATCCTTTCGAATGAAAGCTTTTAAATGTTCTATTATGTGAACCATGTAGGTTAGAGGCAGATGTTTCGGTAACGTGGGATCCTGGTAGCAGGAAAATATATTACGCGTGATATTTTGAAGGAAAATGTTAAAGACCCTTCTGAATGGAAGCTTTCGGATGGTCTGTTATCAGAACTATACAGAGAGAAACGTTTCTGGTGATGTAGAACCTCGGTAGCAAGAAAATATTTTAGGCGCGATACTTTGTAGCAAAGTACTGAACATTTTATTTTGAGACAGCTTTTAACTGTTCTACTACGTGAATTACGTAGACCAGACTTAGTTGTTTTTCACGATGCGAAATCCCGACTTTAGGAAAATATTTTAAGTACAACACTTCGGTAGGAGGTACCCAGTGTTTTATTGGTCGGTAACTTCTAGGTGAAGATACGTTCTTGCCGAAGAAAATACAATCTTGATTGCGTAAAAATATTTTGGAAATTGAGAAATCTCAGCTATGATACGATGCAATTCCCTTTCTGTAATCGACTAGTCGAAAGACGTCGAATTTACGACGAGTACCTCTAAATATTTTTATTCCACTCTCGCGTCCGAGATTTCGCTTGTTCTTCCCCTTGTTTTCGTAGCAAAAATTCGCACGAACTCGTTTACGTATCCCAGAAATAGACTCTGGCCATTCTTCGCGTAACGTCGT
Organism: Euglossa dilemma; assembly: GCA_002201625.1. NCBI lineage: Eukaryota > Metazoa > Arthropoda > Insecta > Hymenoptera > Apidae > Euglossa > Euglossa dilemma. The sequence goes on along the minus strand of NIJG01000290.1, from coordinate 19,727 downwards.
TCTGAATACGCGAGAAGGTTCTCGAAGGATTAAACAGCGGAAGATTAAGCGAAACGAGGCGTCGGGTAAATTTCTATTATGTCAAAACGGTTCATTAATCATCTGGCTTCCGTTCTATCGCACGCGTGAGTGGTCGTCATGAAATTCGGATAGTAATTAAGTCATCCGGGTCCAGAGACCAAGAACACTGACGGGCCGCGCTGTTCGTGGCTTTGTACTTCCGGCCGGCTCCTCCTGGCGGGGTCAGTGATAAATGGATCCAGGGCACATCCTTCCTTATGGTATTCGGTGAACAAGGAGCGTCAGGAGCAGTGGCTGCGCCAAGATATAAGATCCAGCCAACTGGATATGCCCGATTGGTTCTGGCCACCTTCATTCCCGCCTCGTCCCGGCGACGTCCTGTCGAAGACGTCGATTTCCACTTGCGAAGATTTTTAATAAAACATCTCGTACGTCTCCTCCTGCTGCTTGCAAACTTTCTTTCCCGGCATATCTCGTCGTGGAGATCGTTGACCCAGGTCAACGCGTGACTCCTCCATTTTTAGAGAACTTAGAGAAATCTATCTCGCCTTATGTAAATTTATTTCGACTCCAAAGTGTTTCTCTCTCTCCGCGTATCTAATATTAGATATAGATACACGTGCATGTATAATTGGAAGATACGAGAAATCGTTGAAATCTCGACCTTGCCGGAAAATGAACTGGTTATTGAAAATCCTTGCTGACCGAAAGTAGCTACACCTAAATAGACACGTTTCTAATCGCGTAATAATACTTCTCGACAATGTTATACGCGTAAAGGGAACTAGATTTGTTGTATCTCGAAGTTCAGTTTATTTCAACAACGTCGCGTTCCTAGGTCGAATCATATATCGCAGAGTAACATCGTCGTTACGTGTTCTACGAATTTAAATTACAGGAAATCGCGTTACGCGAGAATATTTTCACGCCACTCGCGTAATATAAAGCGACATATGAGTATCATCGTGTCAACTTTTATTTCCTGTTTGATAATCATTCGAACGGAACTTTTAGAAAGGTAAACAAAAGAAATGCTCGTTGTATGAAAAATATCGAAGAAAAAGCGAATAAATCGCGTGTAATCGATCCTCCAAAATCTCTCGCAGTTTTATTTACTTAAATTTCGAATTTATTTCTGATTCGTCTGTCATTGGACCAAAGGAAGAGCTGGTAAGAGGCGAACGAATTGCAGCTGTAAACCGAAAAAAGGGAACTAGCACTCTCGAACGAGAGATTCACCCTTGCGCTAACTCGACGAGCCCTCGAGCGTGTCGGAGCTCGGAGAAAATAGCGGCACGCGAAATCTCGACACCCTCGAGGTCTTTCCAAGCACTTCCGGCCGCTTTCCAGCTGGAACTGGTCCGCGCCATTCGCGGAGCGTCTTCGCGCGCGAACAGTCGGGACACTTTAGCGCCGCTTTCCCGCGACGCGAAAGGTGTCAGCTCTTTTCGCCCGACCGTTTGACTTTTCCATTAACGCCGACGGCTCGAACGCCGGCAACGGGTGTGCTTTGACGCGCGTTGCGGCATTAATTAGCGGAACCCGCGTAACCCTACTTCGCCGGCTTTATTCCGTAGGAATGCGCCCGGCGTTGCGCTGATTTTCGCGCCGCGGCGCGCTCCCGCTAATTAACTGGCGCCCGCGTGCCCGATCTGCGTCGACCCGCGCGCTGAGCGGATTGAGAAATTTCGTATCGCGTTACGCGTCCGCGTGGAATTTCTGCCAAGTCGCTGTAACGAGCCGGCTGGAAATAAAACCGGCCGAAAATATCGAATTGGGCCGAAAATTTTCGGAACCGGCTCCGTGAAATTNGTTATTCGACGCGGAATTTTTCAGAGTTCGGTTCCGCGAAATTGGGAAATTTTAGCCGAAGGTTGATCGAAAATTGAAAATTCCATCCCCCTTTCCTTTAGACGCGTAATAATTCGTTGCATTTAATTTGAACGTCAGATTTCGCGAATCTAATTGGGAGACGAGAGTGCGAAGAAAATTTTTAAGAGAAAAGGACGGAAAATATCGAATTTGGCCGAAAATTTTCGGAACCGGCTCCGTGAAATTGAAAATTTTTGGTTCAATGTAAATCGAACATTGAAAATTCTTCCCCTTTTCCTCTAGTCGCGTAATAATTCGTTGCTTTTAATTTTAATGTCAGATCGCGCGAATTTAATTAGGAGACAAGGGTGCGAAGAGAATTTTTAAGGTGAAGGGGATGGAAAATTTCGATTCCGGCCGGAATTTTTCAGGATCGGCTCTGTGAAATTGGGAATATTTAGCCGAATATAGATCGAAAATTGGAAATTCCTTCTCCCTTTTCTCTAGTCTAACGTAATAATTCGTTGTTTTTAATATGAACGTCAGATCTCGCGAATCTAATTGGGAGACGAGGGTGCGAAGAGAATTAACGAAGGGAAGGTAACAGAAAATTTCGGTTTGCGATGGATTACGGAATTTTTCTCTCCTTTGTCTAGTCTCGCAGCACTTCGTTGTTTCTAATTTTAACGTCCGGTTGCGTGAATCATGGGAGTGAGATGTGGGTGGTCTCCGGGTGGAGCGAAACTTCGCTGGGAACTTTGAGTGACCGGAGAAGATTCTGGGTTAGCTGCTCGGTTATAATTATTCGATCGGTGTTAAAAGTCAGCGAACTTTGGTTGGATAATTTCGGCTGGAGATATGTCCATCTCCAGCTGAATTAAAAATAGCGAGCTTGTTTATCTTCCGAGATAAAAATTACGCAACGCGGAGTGAATGAAAATGAATGGTTTTAAGAGGGTATCGTTGACTGGATAATTCGAAAGTTATCTTCGAATGCATCTACCTTTACCTTTTATAATAAAGATTTTAACCTTCTACATAATTAAAATGTACGTAAAACGAGAAACGTTCACGTAATAATAACCACCCGTAAATTGAAAAGGAAAGATCAGACACCTAATACGAGAAGTGTAAAATTTCTCAACAGAATTAACGCTAAACATTAAAAAATATATATTCTGCGTCTTTCTACATTTCTCTTAAACACGCCGTTTATCACTGAAACAAACCGTGAAACATCTTCCCATTTTTAAGAGGAGGATTTGCCAAGATGTCACCGATCCTGACCCCACGGCGAACCTCGGATAATTTATTAAAAACGTCACCGAAAACTATGGTCGTAGGGGCATCCGTGACATCGGGACGGTCGTAAAAGAACGAGAGGAGGGCGAGTATCGGCTTTTTCGCGGAATCAAGGAGGCGTCCGAAATCCCGAAGCGGATATCAGCGTCGGGTGAGGGAAATTACGGCCTGCCTAATCATCGGGATTTTCGTAAATGGTCCGAGGGACCACCCTTTCCAGGACCGTTGCGCAGAGTGCCAGGGGCGTCCGGCCACGCTCAAGGTGCCGACTTGTTATTAACGTTAGCATAATCGCGCGATCGTACCGCGCGAAATCATCGCGGCAAACATCGTCCGAGCGATAAGTCATGCGCTCGCCCGCGTTTCCTCGTGAATATCGTAATTATCGGCTTTGCGGCCGCCGGGAGACCGGCCCATGTAACGAATTTAATCCGCCTTCGATTCCGCCATCGAGTTCTCGTTACGCGCCCCCATCGCCGCTCGTGGCCCCCTGAAATTGATTGGCTTCGATCCTATCTGCCTGCGTTCCTCCATTTTATTAGCCCCCTTCTCGCCTTTCGGCGAGATAATTCCAGCCATTCCGGATATCCGACCGAAACGAGCTGAACAAATTTTAGAAACGAGCAGACCTTTATTCCGTGTCACGTTAGCTCGTGAATCGCGTAGCAGCCTGTACGAAAATTGCGATTTCTCTGACGATCTTTAATTTCGCGAAAATCTCGAGCAGAGGAGACTCGATAGCCCAGCAGCGCGACGCTCTCGCCGAGCAAACTAATTAAGATTCGTATAACACTCCCGATAAAGTACACGGATACCGGCAGTAATTCAGCAGTTTTTACCAAGGCAATCCGACCCGCAAAGCCGGCAGTCGTTACTCCGCACTCGCGCAACATCCCAATAACGCTGTTCCGAGTTCTACAGGAGATTGAACGTCGCGGAACAACCTGCGGTCCCGGTTCTCCAGCCGATACGCGAGGGACGCCGAGTTACGAGCAGATTTTCTAGAAAGTCGAACCAGCCCCGCTCGATAATTACAGCTGGCAGGTAAATAGAGAGGGCCGAGTTTTTCCTCGCGGTTAATTAAGATTAATTAAACGAACGCGACCGGTGCCCCCGCACGCGCGTTATTCGAATCGTTCGAAGCAATGGTCGTTAGTCGTCGTCGACGCGGTTCCTCGTCGTCGTCGTCGTCGTCGTCGTGGCCGACGTCCTCCTCGACGGCGACCTTTGCAACGGGCGTTTGAAAAGCCTTTCGCGGTTCTCTCGACTCCTTTCACCGTGGCGGTTTAATAAACGCGTAGAAAGTGCCACGGGAGTGCTGTCATGCACCATCGGCGCGCTAAGTAACACGTTCGGCGGCGGAAAACGATGCGGGAACGTAGATACAGAGGCAACAGGCAACGTCTCGCAACCCGGCCCGCGCACACACGATCCTTTCTTCCATATTGAATAAATTTCCAGCGACGGATAATCGAACAAGTCCATCGGGGCAAGCGCGATTTCTCACCGCGTGAGAATAAAGTAGTCGCGGATGGTACCGCGGCTGATCGTGATAAATGGCAATCGGCCAGCGACGTATTTCGTTAAATGGCTCACGGTACCAGGGCTTTTACGTACTTGCCTACGCTTCGAAAGTATCGCCGGCCAGATCGCAGATAACCGACTCGGGGCGAACACGCTTGGTTGGAAAGTAGAGACGATCTGAAGATGGAATATCGATCGTGATAAATGGGAATTTTGAAGGATCGACGTTCGCGACTGTACGCGTCCAATGAATTCCACCGACGAGATTCGATCGACAGAAAATGAAATTGTTCCCTGATAAGCACCCGGCTTTGCTAATCTGATCGGTCTATTAATTGGAAAGAATACGTGTCAGTAATGGCAGCGGGAAAAAAAGCGAAAGCTGATCGAACCGTGACGGGGGATAAATAAAGTCCCGTGTTATAATTATTTTCCAATCCTGTTCGACGGGATACCGGCGTTCCGATCGGGATCGCGAAAAATTCGTACTTTTCAAGAATCGAAGTCTAAGTGCATCGAACTCGAACGAAACGCGTGTATCTCGAATCGATTATCCCGCGGTCATATTCGCCGTTTTATTCGATCGTGCTCTCAGATCGCAACGCGTGAATCTAATTATTCGCTCGTGTACCAGCGTGCCCCTATTCTATTGGCCTACTCCGGCTCTCGAATACCTTCGGTTCCCGGAATACACGGAATATCTGCGATTCGTCGATGATTATCCCGTTCTATGCGTCAACGTCATCGCGTGACCATTGTCTCGGCGAAGCTGGAATTGCGTCCCTCTGGATATTCATCTTCACTGGTCTCGATCGCGACATTATAAACTAATGTCGTGTACGACCAGCAGCCAACGCGATCCGTCCGGTTAGGCGAACGATAGGACGGAAAACGAGAATTCACCGATTGGCCGAGCAGAAGAAGATTCAATCGGACAGGGGAAGAGTCATTTATAACAGGGACGAGGTAATAAACCCGGTGGTACAGTAATGGTTATCGATGTCACTGCGGTTCGCGATAAATCTGTTTACGTTTAAAGAATTGCACCGCGAATCTGGGTAAAATACGATAGTGAAATATTCGGATAATCCGCGAATCTCTCGAGAATATAAACGTCGTTTATTTCGTTGACGGGTTGTTACGAATCTGAGAGAAAGTAAACAGAGAAAACTAGGGAAGAATAAGCGATCGGAGCGGAATTTGGGAAAGAGATAACCGTTATTATAGTGTCTGAGAAACAACGCGGAATATGGTTGGCTATCACAGGAATCGGGGAATATCACAGTCCTCGGACTTGCACTCTATTCTCGTAATATTTGGTTAAACATAGCAGCATACCCTTTATCGCGTAACCCGCAAACTACCGTCTATGATAACGGGAACGAGATAACGGAGGCTGGATTTTCATGAAACGGCTCGTTCAGGGGACAAAAATGTTATTCATGGGCCTTTATCTCTTATGGAATGGAACGGCGTGATCTTTGGAGCATGTACCGGCGGATAAAGCTGTTGAAAGCCGCGAATATTGCTCGGGAAACATATTTTTCCAGGTAGAAAATGATAGTCGATGAATTGACTGAAGTTTTCGAACGATGCAAACGAAATCTCCGTTTATGGATCGACTATGCACTAATGAACTATAAATTGCATGGTTCGTAATCCGATCAACGAAGAAACTACAATTTTTTACAAAATGTAAAACACATGGTTCACGTTACTACGAGACTGGAGAAAATGAAAGAACGAGAAAGGAGATAAATTTTCACGTGCACGCGCGTTTTATTAATTAAGCTCTATTTTCTCGTTCCTCTTACACCTTGCTTTTTACCCTGGTCTAAATGAAAACAGTGCTTTAATACAACCGTAAGATACTTGCGCAGCGTTTACATTTCACTCGGTCCTCTCGCGGTGCAACAGAGCTGCACGACAAAGAAAAGTCATCAGCCAGCCACCTTATTCACCGAATCTCGGTTCGCGCGACTTCCGGTTGTTCTCGACACCAAAGAGCTCGCTCAGAAGGGTCAACGTTTCGTGTCGGTGGAAACGGGTCCAAATAAACGAGGGGCGTTTTGGGAGCGAGCCCACAGAAGGCTTGTTCGACTTTCTAGCCACGCTACTATTGAAAACTTTTTCATCTCGGCACTGTGACTCTCGACACGTGAATTTCCTCCGACTGGGATATGGCTCAACCTTTGCTACCGATTCATCCTTCCTACATTTCGTTGGTCAAACGTTACGGAAAAACAGCGAAAAATTAGGGAAAATACAGCGAACGCGTATCGCGCGAATGTCGGAAAATAATCATCCTCGTAAATTCGAACGGCGAGTTGGCTTTCTCGGAAACTCGATAGTCATCCTAAACCCCGCTAAACGCGCCACTAATCATTCCTCCTCTCCGCCGGCAATCGACTTCTCCCTCAAGATAAGCAAACATCAAACAGCCACAACCGCGAAACGTGCAACACGTTGAGTCGTAAATTAAAGCGCAATTTCCCATCCACGGATCCATCGCTGTGAAACCCTTTCCTCGTGCGACCACTAGTTCGATTTTCGGGGTTAACAAAGAGCGTGACGAGGGTCGAGAAGAAAAAGACGCGGCCCGACGCGTAAAAATGCGAGAGGACAGAAAGGCCGCGGTTAATTTCGAGTCTGTTTGCTAACGAGCGATTTTTCCTGTAACCTCCCTTCGTTCATTCCGCGACACTCGCGCGAGAAAACCGCTCGCGGAACAGCGTTTCGTGATGAAGAGGTAGGGAATCGAGCGACGGCCAGACGCCGTCTGAATTTTCGTCGGAATAAGTCAATTACCAAGACGAGGATCCGTCTCGCAAAGCTTGCTCCTTTCCTCGGCTAACCCTGAGAACTTTCGAGTGTCCCGAGATGATATTAATTAGAGAGTGTCTAGGGTGGCTTGGTGTATCGGTTTGTTCGTTAATTGGTTGCTTTCTTTTTCGATAATGAGTAGAAGTGTTGACGGATTTTTTATTTGAAGCTTTTACTTTAGGTCTTCGATGGAAAACACGAACATAACAGCAAGGTAAGTTATACCTGTGCTCATCTAACGATCCTAATGTCTCACTCAGTCTCGATATATTCTTCGTGTCCTGACTGACGTTTCGTATAATGATCCTACGTTTTACGTAATCATATTACATAAAATAACTTAATATAATAATCTTACCTAACAATTTCGTAAAGCTACCATGTTACGACCAATCTGAACCGCATTCCTACCTCTTTCCACCTCTACTACTGTGACATAACAGGCGCGTAGAACGCGAATCGAAATCATCACCGTGCTTTCGTCGGGAAATAGAAATATCGCGCGTGACAACTGTGTCTAATCCGAAATTTGTCTTAGGTTTCTAGAAAGGAAATAGACACGTAGGTGCCAGGAGACCTAGAGTCTGGAATCGAGCAAGTTCTACTTTGCGGTAGAATCTTCGATTTTCCTCACGTATCCCGTTTAAAGTTTCTATCTCGGAGGATGCGAGCGTTAGCAGCGAGCCGTGAAAGGCTTTCTCCGGCAAGATGGCGGCCACCCCCATGATCTCGGCGTTGGACGCGTGTCAGGGACAAACCGATCGGCAGTGGTATCGGACCGCCGTCTGTTCGGCACATTAGACCGTGGCAAAACACTAATTAATGAAGACAGTGCGGCGACAACTCATGCACGAATGTCGAGTGCAGCTGCGCACGCGTGTTTCGCGTATGCCGGCGTGCGGGACACGAGATGCCACATCAATTAGATTAATCACGTGTGCCATAGCCATTTGGATTCGGCCGCTGGCCGAAATGCGGGCTGACGTTTGTCCTGGCCATCGTGTACGTACTTAAACGGCCAATTAATCATCCGTGAGCATCGTCGAGCTCGTATTTTCTTCAGACCCTGCACATTGTTCGACGCCGTGATTCGCTGGTTGCAGCTCGTGCAGCCATGACGATTCTTCTTATTGATATATACCCCCGGCGCGTTACGCTCGCCTCGGCTGAAATATCGCGGCAAGGATGCGTGTGTTTCCAACGTGGAATTTTTACGCGATAAACTGCCAGAGATAAACGCGTCCTTTCAACGTGAACGTCCATTCACGCGAGCATTCGCCATTCGAGATATTATTTCTCGTGCCGGCGACGGATTAAGACAGATTTCTCTCGCCGTGGGAAATCGCGCAGATTCGTACGGCAATATCGGCGGGCAAGGCGGTTTCATTTCGCATGGAAAAATCGACGAGCCACCGATGCCCCTTCGCAATCTTCGAATCCCTGAAAGCTTTCAACGACGGTAAAAAGTATCGCGAGAGGCATCGTGTCTTAATCGACATCGCGTCGGCCTCTGAGCCCGCTAAAGAAAGAGAAGTGGAAGGTGTACGCGTCGCGAAATGCAAAACACTAAATACACAGACGTTCATCCTAAATCAATAGTCATCAGCGAAAGATTTGTTTGCCCACTACTCACCGGCGGAGTTCTTCTCCGTGGTTATTCCGAGGATCGAAAGCGAATAATCATCGGACTATTCGCCTATTGTCCGTGGGACGGCATTTAAATTTTAAACCGGCCATCTCGTAATTCATAATTCATGGGCTGACGCGAAATTCCGATGGCGTTTGAATTATTATTACGATCCGCGCAAAGTTTCTTGCAAACACTCCGATGAGTTATGAGTTGTTCCTCTTATGTCCCCTATTTACCGATTTCCTCGAATAATTGCTTAGTTCAAACAGAACGTTTCTCGCGCCTGCGAGGAGCATCCCGAGATTGCGGAAAACGAGGATTCGACGGGATCGAGCCGAGATGATTCGAATCGCGATGAAACGCTAAGGAAACCCGATACAAATTCGAGAACCATTCGACGAATCTGCGACGAGAGAATGGAAACCGAAGGTAACCCATGACCCAGTCACCTTTTCGACCGGAACAATTCCTTACGCAAGCTCGCTATTCATTCACGAGGTCCCGGAGAACCGTGGAAACTCTATCCGCCAGCGTATCTAAAGCAAATAATTTCCAGAAAATTATCTTCTCATCGATCTCTCGCGGCGTGAAGATTCGTTGCGAGCGTAGCCAAGCAGAGAGACTAATTTGTAGTCGAGACCTTTCGCCGGAGGCCGAGAAGCGTCGAAAGGGAAAGGGCACGTCTACCTGAGACGACCGCAAAAGCCTCGGTTCCAGGCTAACCCGGACTCCTCGTGGCTACGAAATAATCGTGGAACGTGTCGGATGAGATGGACCTGCTGGAAAGAATGCACCTGCTGCCTAGGCGACAGATTGAAGGAACTTTGCAGAAACTCGGCCAGCATTGTTCTCTCGCGGCGAAACGGAAAGGCGGGGAAGAAAATTTCCCCCGTAAATCTTTCCCCGTCTCGCGGCCGAGTGGAATTAATTAACGACGAATTAATCGTCAGGCCTAGTAGAAGAGGCACGCTGTCTTAAATACCCTCTACGAAGTATAACGCGTGAAAACTCAAACTTTCCAACCCTGTTTGATCTCGCGAGCCGCACCGGAGTCGGGAAATAATTTTTTAAACTTCCCCGAGGAACGTAAACCGTCCCTACGAGCGGGTAACAGGGAACGAAGCGGAAACTAGCGAGTCGTTGTGCCATTTCCGCGAAAACCGCGACCACCACCCCTGCCATAATCCCTGCGAATCGCGTGGAGAAAGCCACGGACGAGCGGCGGCGGCGGCGGCAGCCAAATTAGCCACGAATTCTCTCCTTTCGCGGGCCATTGAGGCAGAAACGCGATCGTTGATGGAAACGAGCAAAAGGAAAGACGCCCGGCACGTCGATACGCGATCGGGGGCCGCGGGAAAGCCCAGCAGGCGGTGGGGATAGGCATAAATCCGCGCAAATATTGGCAGAAAAACCAATAATGTCATCGAGGCCCGACGAATTGCACCATTCACGAAGAAGCCGTCTATTGTCTCGGTCGCTCCAGGGTGCAACGACCCCACGAGAGTACCTTCCGCGTTTACGATACAACGCAGGCCAAAGATTTTCATTCACATGCAGAGAAACCGGGCGCGCGCGCGCGCTCGCTCGCCAGCCAGCGCCATTGTTTGCCCTGCCCGGGCACGGATGAAACCCTCGCGAGGCAAATATTTTCTGCCAGTGTCGAAAGCTTTCTGCCTGCGAGGGTGCTTCATTCATGCGAGCTCCGTCTGGCCCCGGTATCGAAAGGGAACGATGAATCGCCGACAATGCGACACGCGTCACACGGCGCCGCCCCCGAGACTGCGCCACCTGCGAGCCTCCAACCACCTGCGTCGTTCCCTGCAAACAAGCCTCGATTGTATTTTTAATAATAGTCCCAGTGGTCCGTGCCTCTGGCGGATCTAGTGCTCTTTCCCTGCTCTCGAGGACCGTTTAGACGAGAGCGTCCAAGGGGCGAGAAGATGAAAAAGTAAGTCATACAAGTTGAGGGCAATTCCCGTTGCTCTAGCTGCCTTTCGGCCTTCTCTTATAGCCGCCCCGGTTAAATAAAATCCGCGGAAAGAACGAGTTTCCGATTTCGCTCCCACGTTTATGAGAATTGCTCGAAAGCGGTCTGGAAATAGCTCGAACAAACCGGAGTCCCGTGAGATTAGAATCCGCGATCTCGGAGCATATTGGAATTGAATGACAGAGCTGTACGAATTTCGTATTTATTCTTTATACCGTCAAGTGTACATTGGCGTGTCTTATAGTCTACTGACTGGTAGACGCCAGAGCAAGCAGTGACCAAAGACTACCGCTAAACCAACAAACGAGATTCCTACCGATGCTGACACGTTTGCGCGGAATCTGTTTATGCTCGAGCGTAATTTCGAAAGAGATTCGTAGATTTGGTACATTGCAAACAAGAGTCTTCGATATAAAAAGGAGTCGTCGTTATATTCCTGTAGCGCGGGGTTCCGAGACTTTTCGAGTTATTTAAATCAGCGCGACTCGAACCTACGCGTAACAGGATAAGCCGCGGGAACTTTCGGCGCGGATTTTCGGCCTGGCAGGATTAATCTCCGTGGCAACTCGGTCGCGAATTTCTCTCGACGAACGGCCATTGTGCGAAACGAAGAGAAACTCGAAAGAAATTTCTGCGAGGAATCGAGGAACGCCCTGAGAGGAGATCGTGTTGACTCTCGCGTTTCAGGTGCAACGCTGTCGCGGGGAAATAAGCTGTCGCTTTGTCCAACGAGGTTATGGCGGAAGTGTGCTTCGACGCGTCCTCGCTAATGCACTCTGCATACTGGGCAAGAAACTTGTCTTCGGTAGAAAAAAAGTAACGAGAGCTCGAACGAGCTCTGCGCGATCGCTGGTTAATGTCGAGGCGTACACACGCGTGTACTGGGAAGATAGTTCGCGGAATATATAGGTCGACGTGTGTCCCACGAGGGAACGAAGATATAATCGAGCGAGTTGCTGCGAAAGGGTAAGAGTCGGCTGATTTTTGGGGCGGAAAGAAGAAGGTTGACGGAAAATTCGCTGTGACGAACGGAATGGCGGATGTGCATCGAGTGTCTGCGAAGAGTGCTGCGCGTTCTCGTAATTGATATCGTGGCTGGTGCGATGGCGGGGTGGTAACGAGTTTCGGGGAGTTCGGCGTCGATGGTGTGGCACGGAGCAAGCGTGACAGTTTTATCACGAAGCCAAGTGCTTCGAGTCAAACTATTAAAATATCCATGGTGTACCGCGAAATTCTCGGGGAGTCGGTTACGTAAAATATCCTCGTTGCATAGTTAAAGACGCAATCGCTCTCTCGATCCGTGCATATTTTACCAGATACGTTGACTCTGTCCTGTCCGCGACTCTGTTCGCGAAACTTGCTTGTAAATTCTATTTGACCTCCCCTCTCTATCTCTCTCTTTCGCTCGCGCCGGTATCCTTGCTCGCCTCTTGTTCGCGATTTTTCGAATAATTCTCAGTTGCCGCGGTATCGAACGGGCACGAGGAGGAAAGCATAATCCCGATACGCGATCGAGTAATTATTCGACAAGCGTGGACAACGTTGGAACCGTTGGACGATAAAAACAGGAAGAAACGTTTCCCGCGAGATCAACGCACTCGTACGTGCTATCGAATCGATTGCAACGGGCCAATAACGAGTCGACCGTGATTTCCGGATAGCCCGAGCGAACGTTGGCATGTCAACGATCTCATAAAATTCGGGAATTCGAATTGACGTCAGGGTGAAAACCGCGAGCGTTGGTTCTGCCGGATATCGTGCCAATAAACGCTCGATTTCGTGACATTCCCACCGTGTCTGATCCTCTTCCGTTCCATTTCGTCCTGTCTATACTCGCGGCTGAAGGATCTGTCTGCTCAAGGACACTGCGATTCCTTCCACCCTTTCGTACTTTATTCGCGTTCCCATAAAATGCGTTAATAAAAAAAGAAAAAAAAGAACAATGACGAAACAGAGAAACATCATTTCGTTTTCGAAATACAGCTAACAGTAAATGAACAAAGTTCCATCGTTAACTGGTAGCTTCAACCAACTCGTATTCAAAATCTTCCATACGAATCGTAGACCGCGTTTGTCCAGTTTCTCGTCGTCTTGGCCGGCCTCGTCTATATTTGATTCTCGCGCGAATCCCGGCAGATTCTATTACAGATTAGAACGCAATCGTGGCTGGGATCTACGCGCAATCAGTGGGATTCGAGGATCGTTACTCGAAGTTGGCTCTCCTCGACGCGTATATTCGCCGCGTGGCTCGATCAGCTCGATCAGCTACGCGATAGCAAAACTCTCTCGTAACTCTCCTCGCTCGTAATCTTTTCCCTGTCTCCTTTCTATTCGCTAACGTTACTTCGAAAGTTCTAAAAATTCCCAACCTGGTTCACGCCAAATTAAAAACGTCAACGATGCGAGGCCACCTTTCGTGCCGATCTAAATTAACCCAAGGCAAACCCACGCGATAATGAACGCGTTTTGTCGCGCGATGAGAGCCAGAGATAGAACTACTCGCGAGCGAGCATTCAACGAGATAAAATCTTCGAATAATCAAGGTACCGTTTGATAGTTACCGCCGTTTCTACGCGTTTCCATTTCCAGCCGATTCAACCCTCTGAAAACGTATCGATCTCCCACGAGGACGCCATAATCCTCCGGTAGATCCGAACTATATCGACGCCCTGCAGACGCTGGCCTGTGAACGAGGAACACGCATCGTCATGCCAGAGGATTTCGTGGGCTAATAGCCGGGATGACGAAAACGAGACGGTGAATGGTCGTTCGTTTTCTACGCGTTTTCGTTCCTAAACTCGTTGTCAGCCATTGACGATCGACGTCCCGTTTTCGGGACAAGGCCCGCGAGCCCCTTTGTGGTTTCAACGATCTTCCCGACAGCCATTGTGCGGTCAATGGCGAGTCATTTTTCAGGATTAAGCACGGTAAATGGGGTGTTGTCGGAGACATAAATCTGTGACGTTACGGGTATTAATCCGTAATAAATATCGTTGCATAATTGAACGCGCTAGTCATACGCGATGGTAATTGTTAATGTAATCGCGCAACCGATTCTCGTGCGAACGCACCGAGCGCGGTGCGTGATTTCAATTTTTAATCGCCTGTCATACCCCTTTGATTCCCGCGCGAATATCAAGCGAAAAGTTATTAAACCAACAACGATCGCGAAAATGAAAATATACGAGCTCGAACGAAAACCTGACTCGTCGGTTTCCGCTGGCGAGGCGAGAAGAGAAAGAGGGAGAGAGAAAAAAAATGCCGCACGGCACTGAATCTGGAAAACTGGGCTATCGCGAATTTTTATTTCATCCGACTAACAGCCGTCAGTTTCGATATTAAACGACCGAATCACGCGTCGAAAATTCGAGCCACCGCGAAACTTTCGTTTATATAATCAACCGGGAAAAAAGATTAAACAGCTTGTCCATCGGGATAGGTCAATATCGACAAGCATTGTCACCCGTTGTCACCGTCTTGATTCGCCGCGAATGCCGCAATTTCATCGGCGCTTTATCAAATCACCGGGATGCGAATAAACACCGGCAGCGCGAAATTGAGTCTCACGGTGGATTCTCCGCGGGTTTAAACGAAAAATTCCGCAAGGCGGCGAAGCGACGACACTGTCCCACCTAAACCATCCGGCGATCGTCGACGTACAACACCTCGTCGAGCAGAGATTGTACTAAACCGAAGGCAGATACCGTAGTCAAAGCGAAGTTGGCCAAAAGTTGACGAAGAAACTTAACCGTAGACTATCCAAGAACTTGCCGCAACCCGGACCTCTGCCAGTGGAAGCGGCGCGGCGTCCAGAAAGTTTAAGGTTCACCGGTGTTTACCGCGATTTACCACGAACAAAGCAAACTGCAACGAAACTATAACAGAACCGACCAGGCATCCGACCAACTCTAATAAATTTTCCAGCGAACGACCGGGGAAATTCGGGGAAATTCGGCGGACTCCGATGCCTTGGTTCCTGGAGCGCGCGCGTGAGCCGTGTATCGAGTGACCACGGCACGAAACCATGGCCATTCGCTGGCCAGTTATTCGCGGAATGTCGAAAGGATCTTCGGCTTTGTTCGAAAGGATATAGCCGTGCGAGTGCGTCTGGTTCGCCGCGAGGGTGGTTCTCGACGAGTCGTCGCCGAAGCGCTTGCACGGCATTGATTCGTCGTCCCGTACAGTCCACGAGACTGTCGTGGAGACAGTGGTGTACAATGGCAGACATTTCCACGCGGAAGGTACACGCGCAAGCTCGCCTCGAACACGCGAGGGATTATAGTAATGGCAGCTTTGGAATACGACCGAGATCCAGTTCGCGTTTGCTCCATGAGAACCGGCAGGATCGCGATGAACGGCTTATGTAAAAACTGTTGCAACAACGATCCATGGAAATCACCCGACAGATCCTAGAAAATCACTGAATTACGTAAACTTCGCGAAGATCGACGGATCCATCTCTCTTTGTTCGCGTTACTTCGCGAAACGGTGGCTTCTGAAAAAGCTCGACTAAATGTCGTTACCGTGACATTTATTAACCGCGCGTTACGTAAGCCGCGCACAGTTTAGAAAGCGAGAAGAAACAAATCGCGGCTGTCCATGGGGGAATCACGGATTAATTTGTCAGCGGAAGAAATCCACGACGTTCACGACCTCGCAAATCGATGTCTCCAATAAACGTCCAACACAGCTGCACTCGAGGCGTCTAAATTTAGACGCGGCGTCGCGTCGCTCTCTCCTTATTCAAATATAACCGCGCGATCCCCGTGGGCTGGACCATAAATTCGTGCGAGCCACGGTGGCTGTTCGAGAAGAAGTCCTCCGCTTTCTTAACCGCTTCCTCGGCCCGAGGGAAAGCCGAGACGATCCCGGCGTCCGATAATCCGTTCGAGAGCGATCACCAGGTATAAGGACGGCGCAGGGATCGTCTGGAAGAGGGATGCTCCGGCACGTGAGGGATTATCGTAATAGGAGGGGAGTCGCTTTAGAATTCTTTCGACAAACAGGTCCTACTGTCCTACATTCGACCGGGCAGCTGCCGGGGGTACGAAATCGAGGCGTTCTCGAGAGGATAGCCACACCTCGAAAAGACCACCGGCACTCGGAACGGCTCACGGGCCTCCAGCAGCCTAAATGTTTCCGGGATGGTGATCGGAAACCTATAGCTGGGCACGCGAGGAATTCGACTCGGGATCGGGGCCGCGAATCGGGCAATCGCGCGAGATATTTGACAACCGTTTCAGCTTTTTTCCTCCCGCACGCATCCGCAAATGGAAATTCCGACAAACTGTTGATGGAGAAATCTGATCCCGCGCGAATCTCACCGGGCGCGTTCGATTGTTATCGAAATTTTTGCAGATTACCCGGCAAAATTGCAGTGTAATTCGATCGAGACGCGGACTCGATGTCGATCAGGGGAAATTGTCGATTGTCAATTTCGAAAACGAGCTGCCGAAGTAATTTGCCATCGATATACTTTTAATTTCTGCCACTGGCAATCTATTGCTTTCCAATTGAAATTCTCCGAAATTGAATTTCGTTAGGAAAGAGATTTATCGTTAATAAATTCCTGTATAATTTATATCCTGTTTGTTCGAGATCGAGTTAATAAATTCTTTCTCCGAAATGCAAAAATGAAACAGATCCAACGGAACGGGTTTTGAACCAAAAAATTACTCTTTAATTATCGTAAAAAGAAGTCTCTTGGACGTTTCAGTGGCTCGTGAAGTAGATCGGTAGTTTTATCGAGCAGCGATATCTTACAGAACCAATCGTTTCGTTTCGATAAATAAAATTCGCCGTTTCGCGAAGAACTCATTTTCTTCAGGCGCGTAATAAAAGGAGATCGTTATGTCAGCGTCAAGAATAAACGATCGCAAATTGAATTACGATACAACGTTCGCGACGATGAGTTACGAAGGCGTTTGCTTGCTAACATTTAGTTTACCGAGACGGAAAAGGAACAATAAATTTTCCTATTCCGGGAACAAGTTTCGAGTTAATTGAATTTCATGAAAGGGACCGCGGGACTCGCACCTTCGCGAGATTCTCGTAGATCGCTCCCTAGCTTCCTTTTCCTTATACGTTCATAACGAAAACCAATTACGACGACTAATTAACCGAATGAAACGGAATCGAAGTCGATCGATGCGCTGTTTGTCTACCTGGTCTCGCAAAGCAAACGTTTGTTTTTCTCATCGCGGTATTCCTAGAAGCGTGCAACCTGTCTCGGAAGAGTTACGGCGGAAAAATGGAGATGGTCGAGCGGTCGAAAAATCCGCGCGCGCAGACGTGCATCCTCGTCGTTATTCCTCGACACAATAGGCTCAGAAAGAAAAAGAAAAAACCCGACAAAAAGAAGATAAGTGAACGATGTCCGGCTAAATCGGCACATTGGCCGAGCCCCGTGAAGCGAGAACAATTTGGTTCGAAGCTCGAGAAGCTGCTCGCGGATGAAAGTTCCAGTCTGCTGCGTCCTCATCTTATAACGTTAGAGACTGCGCCGCGGCTGCAATTGCGATCTATGCACCGGAAGTTTCGCGTAATGAGCGCCGGCTTTAAGGGAACGACGCGTAGCGTTAATACAGCGTGGACCAAAAGCGTCGTACCTCTTTCTTTTAAAAAACCACTGCCTCCACCCCGTCTATCGCGAATTTCTCCACGGAGAAACGTCTTCCAATTCCTCTTTCGCGCAAATATTCCCTAATCCGTGTCATTCGTTTAATTTTTCCGTCAATTTCTATCGCCTCCTCGGTTCCGTCTCTAAAAAAACGACACCTAAAGGATCTCGCACCGATGTGCCTCGAAGAGTCAACAGATGAGTAAATGGTAAACGAACAAATATTCCAAGGATGTTTCGATTCCAAGCTGTCGCTGAACTGTGTCGCCAATTGTCGAGTCGTATCGGTTTCGTCAATTTTCATTGCGGTCTGTCGAGGCGACGGCCAAAGAGTAAATTGCAAGGCGTCGAAGGGGAAATTCGCGCGAAGGGTGGGCGAATCCGCGAGCCTCGCGCAGACTTCGGGTTTGCTGCGGTTTTTTGACCGCAGAGCGAGCGGCGAAGGCGCCGCAAATCGTGCCGAACTGTCTGCTCTGTTATTAGTCGCCCGGAGCGGCATCGCGGTCTCGTTTGCGGCACAATAAGGGGGATAAAGGGGAGGAGAAAGGGAGGAAAAAAGCAGGAGAGGAGGCGCGAGCTCGACGCGGATGTCTCCCGATGCTCGAAAACCCCGTGCGTGTCTGCCGGTGCGGAGACGGCGATAATTTTTCCGGCGGACAGTTACGACTGACGAAACACGTCGCGAACCGAACGAACCATCGGGGACAATGGCACCCTATGGTATCCGCGAGCGCATTCATGGTGCAACGTCACCCACACTCCCGCAAACTTCTCCTCCCCTGGCAAATCCGGCTATCCCCCGTCCCGATTTTTATCTCCGAAGCCGCGCCGGAATGAACTCTTAAGGCCCGGCTGGGAACGGCGTTTAAAAGCTCTTTAAGCGGATAAGTTACACGCCTTCTCTTATTACGTGCAAACGTAACGCGCGACGCGAGCGGAATGTGGATGAAAGAGCGTTCCGGCGAACGTTGCGCGGGCAATAATTATTAAATAACATAACGTAATAACGTTAGTTAGTTAGCGAAACGGGTTTTTATCCCGGCGTGTTGCAATCTCATCCGAGAAAACTGGCCCCGCACGGTGTCGTAATGGGTTGCATGCTCCCAGCAATTTATGCGAATCGATTAACTTCCATCCGCGATAAAAATTCATGAGCTGACACCTCTTATAAATCGTTCGTACAAAGTTGCCAGCGTGTTACGACAATTTGTCCGCGTATCTCCGCCCGTCGCCCGGCCAATATTCATAAAGATAAAGCCAACGATGTAACTAAACGCATGCCCCGCTCCCACCTCCGACATCCAATTTACCAAACGGAGCAAATCCTCTCGCGCAAATCTTCCCTGCCTATTAACACCGCTTCGTACCAATTGAGCCATCCGTACAAGCTCGCGGCAGCGCGTTCGAACGCGCGTAATCCGCTTCTTCTCTCGGACAAGCGTATCCTCGAGTACTACTCGCACCTAAGTCTACGCGTACTTGTCACCCCTGACTGTCTTCCGATCGCTCACGTACGAGCGGAATGAAATATCCGTTCCTTCCACGTATGCGTTCGCTTCCGCTTGGAAAATACTCATGCACAGGGATCGGACGCGGGCACGGTGAGAAAAAAGAGACGCAAAAGGTGGAGGAAGGAGACCGCGCTCTTCTACATCGGGGAACGTCGGATCAAGGCACCAGTAGTCGGTAGAGGAGGCAGCCGGCCGCGAGGAGTTCGACCCGGTAGAAAGCGGCGCGTACAACGCGGCGTGCACCGCCGCGACGCTGGAACGTGGTGCGCGAGGACGCGGCGGCGAGAAGAAGGAGGAAAGCTGCGGCGAAGAAGGAAAGAGCCGCGACGAGAAAAGCCTGACGCGCGCGCGCGCGCGAGCGAGAGCGGGTCGCGCCGGGGAGCGGAGCGGCTGGTGGAGGCGGCGTGGATCGGCGAGAAAGCGGCATAGGCGTCGGCGACGGTGCGACGAGGACGAGGCGAGCAGAACGGAGCAACAGAGTGCGACGCGGCAGGCCTC
>NIJG01000289.1:164966-176546 GCA_002201625.1 Euglossa dilemma | reverse complement strand
AATTTAAAATATAAAATTATAATTCCCAATTCCTATATAATTATAATTATAATTCCTAATTAATGGCAAAAATCAGAATTTGCTTTTTTCACGCATATTATTCGAAAGATTGATTATCTAAACTGATTAATCTCGCAATAATTCGTATAATCGACATTCTACTGTAATGAAACTAACATTCAGATGCATTTCTCGATTTTCTCGATCATCGATCAGGCGATCGGCAGTTTGATTCATTTTCTCCATATCGGATTGAATTTCGTTAATCTTGGAAACTAGTTCCTCGACGTCAGCAGCTCCCGCGACACCAGCCATTGGCGCACTCTCCACTTTCTCGTACAAGCATGATACGTCCTTCTCTAATTTTGAAATTCGCTCCTTTAACACTTGCAATCCCTCTGAATCCAATTCTTCTTCCGCCTGTTTTGTCTCAGCAGGTTTCTTCGGTGAGCCAACGCGATTGGTAGGCTCCTTGGTCGGTGACACTGGTTCTTCCACAGCCTTTGCTTCTTCTTTCGTTTCTTCTGTATGTTTCGTTTCCACCTCACCCTGCGTTGCTTCAGTCAGCTGCTTTGGTTTTTCTGCCTCTGTACTCTTTTCCTTTACCTCTGTTTTTCCTACAAATTTTGTACAAATTTAAAAATCAGAATAGGTAACTTGTGTATATATTACAGTAGATATCAAATTTTGATCTTTGTAATACATAAATTTAAGCTTCATTAACATACATAAATCTAGGTATGAAATTCGATATTAATGAAATTTTTTAAGAAATATGTAATAAATAGAACGAGGAGAATTACTTTCAATAACGATAAGATATTACTTTAATAAATTATCGAAAGTAATAAGATATTACTTTCAATAACTCCTAATTTATTACCAGTTTCCAGAGTGGTAATCTTCTCATTTAGTCCCTTCAATTTGGCTTTTAATTCGGTAACTTCCGTCTGTAACGTTGTTACGTCTTTCTGCATTCCCTTTATATCTATTCCGCCTAAAAGCTGGCTTAATGAAATTCGTTGAACAGGTTGTTCAGATTCAGGATGCTCTCTTTCTTCACCAGTTTCAGCGACGACGGCCTCTGCACCTTCATCTGTGTCCATTTTGGCAATTATTTGTAAATTCTTTACGACTTGATCTAAATTCTTTAAAGAATTTTCTACGGTCGCTAGCCTATCCTCGAGATGTGATGGTTCTATTGTTGCGTCACCCTTGATCACGTCCTGCACCATTCTCGTCAACTAAAAATAAAATATCATTGTAATTAGGTTCTTGTAATTTTATGGAAAATAAATTAGACTAAGGATCTCCGCTTAAATTTATTGAATTTCATTATCACGTGTATGTATATGTATATTTCACATTAGAAGAATTAATTTCTATTCGGTAATTTATTTAAATCTTTTCCCATCAGAAAGCTATTAATCGATGTTGAATTATTCACTGCGTTATTATTTTATATTAATATACATTCCTTTTATGCAAATACATATTATAAACGCGAATAATTTATTCTATATTTGTTGAATATTCATCGAAATACATAAATATGAAGCTATGATAATTTGTGACTGCGTAAAAAATCGGTTAGAAAGTCAATAAGTTTCTTTCGTGGTCGGATTAAATAACGATTGAAGCAATCAAATTATACCTTATCAATACCTTGCTCACTAGCGTCCAATCTTTTGGTAATGTTGATAATTTGCCATACGTCGGCAACGGGGTCCGTCAGGTTACCTTTCAATCGTTCGACAATCTCTGGAGTCGTCGATAAGTCTTCTAATGCTTGAAATCGTTGCTGAAGCTCGCTTACCTACGAAGATACATTTAACGTATCAACAACAGAAACGAAAAATGAATAATATAATACGTAGATGTACATACTACTGCTCTTACTAAGTATGAATAAAAATTAATTTCTAAACTAGCGATATTACATTAGTACTAAAGATACATATTAAATAATAAAATTAAGTTCATGCATATACAAGATACATTCTTATTACGTTTTGCTCGAGTTGTTTAAAAGCCAATGCAGTAGGAGTTGCTCCATCGATAATCGGTTCCACAAGAATGACAGTTTCGCATTCACCTTTTGACCCAGAGCTAATTTGTTGCCTTATACCTTTTGTTTCCTTCAAAGCCGCTTTCTCGGATGGTTCTGCAATTAACGAAATTATTAGTATGCTATACTATTGTATAGTATGAAACTCAATATAAAATATTATTTTAGGTAAACCTTGCTCTTTGCTAGACTTTTCGCGTTCTGTAACTGGAGCACTCACTGATTTAATTATTTCTTTAGAACCTTTCACATCAGATTCTACAACAATAATATACAAAATAAATAAATTAGAAATGCTTAGATGAGTATATAATTGTTAAATATTACAATACTTTTCTACCTGTGATCAATACATCCACTGTCACATTTATAGCGTCACTACTACGTACACGTTGCTTCACGTTACTGGAACCATCGATGATATTATATTCTTGAAAGTAAAGAGAGGGACCAGCTTTCAGCGAACTTACCATCGTCTAAAACATACACGCTATTTAATTATTCGTTATATTTAAAAAAAATTAAATTAAAAACATTAAATTTCGCTACTTTATTGTATAGGATTATCATAATTAATTTTACCTTGATTCTGTTAGCATCGTCACCACGATATTCAACCTTAGTTGATCCTAGATTTATTTGATGTAATAAAATATGAAGGAAGTTGTGGAGGATATTTAAATTTACAGCTCCAACCTAGACGCGAACGTAAAATGATGTACCTGTCACTAAAGTATTTCTTATCTCCATTTCTTCAATTATTATTTTGCATTTATGTCGAGTAAAAAATAAATTTTCTTTACTTCTGGAGTTCCCAATGCAAGATCCAACATTTGTGGTAAAGAAACTTGCAAACTGGCTACATCCTTAGTAGATGGAGGTGATGTAGGTACCACTGAAGGTTTTTTGGCTGCTTTTACCGACATTCTCCTTCACTCGAACAATTTTACAATATTTTCGTAAAAAAAAACATAATAAGACGTGCTTTCGATTTTGTCGTAACCCTTTTCGTTATTTTACCTCTCAAATGTCACGAAAATATGTCATTTTGATAGATTGAAGATTTTCTTTTATTTTACTGCAGTAACACGAATGAACCTGCATTTATTCATTGCTGACTTGGTAACGTTAAAAGTAACCCTTACCACTGGTGGTAACTTTGTATTTTACCGACTCGGTAATCTTGGAAAATTACCTTAACATGGTAAAAATATTTTTAAACTCCTGATGAATTCCTGGAACAGAAAACGCACAATTAACTAAATTAATCAACGATTATATCAAACTTACAAGATCATACAACTAACAAAATAAAAATATGTCCATTGTTATTTATGAAGTTTCAAGCAACGATACATTTTGTATACAAGTTTCAGCGAAATGATCAGAGATGGCGCCACTTGTGCTATTGATCACTAGCGTCATCTTGTGCGCAAAATTTGAACTTCCATCTATGAAATTATAAAACTTAATAACGATTACGAACTTTCTCCTAGATAAAACTCCAACATTAATCATCACCTAGAATATTAAAAAATTAAAGAACCTCTATTTTCAACGTCGATACGGATCTTTATAGAAACCCAAGTTATAAGAGTCTTCCATGAAATTACTCACGTCAGTCATAACGAATGAACACAACCCAGAAATGCGATCATTAGCGAAAGAAGAGAGAAAAAATTACGTTAAGCCGTTTCAATAATATTCATCCTTTATCGTTACATCGAATTCCTTCGGAGTGGAAACTTTTCTAAAGAACAGATCATGCAATTTATCATCGAAAAAGTGGAACGCCTGGTGCGCTGGAAAGCCAAAACAAAGAAACGTTTGTCACCGTGAAAAATGCAACAACCGTTCACTTTAATATTAACGCGTCTGTTCACAATAACTTCTGTCGTGTGTTGCGTTCGCTGCGTGTCGTATTAATGAAACAATAATTCATCGTGTTCCATTCTTTGCATAGGAAAACCGTTTATCTGACCATGCGTGACAGGTGGTTCCTATCGCGGAATAGAAACAAATTCACGATTAAAACGCAGATTAGTTCGCGACGTACATATTTTACCCTGCACACTGTATGACATTGTCGATCGTTCGCAATGTCTATCCGACACGGCGAGCGTGTGTATCGATCGCCGATATTTATATCGCCGATACGGACGACGATTAATTCTGTTTTATCGGCACCATGACGTTGTATAGACTTTCTGAAAGTTCCGACATTAATCGAGGTTTATACCACGGTTATAAGATTGTAATCCCTGTTATCGCGGCCCGTTTTCGAACTGTTATTAACTTTACGTTTAGCGGGCTAAATACGGCCGTGAACTAAATGAATAATAGAGGATGTAAATATATGTAAAACGATGAGGATTAATCTACCGATAAAACGACAGTGGCGTCACAGTTGGTAACGAAACTGCATTATACCACACTACGCCATTAGGTGCGAAAAAATCTGCTTCCTCACGATGACGATACATAGTTTCTTACTTCTTTCGTTTTATCTCTCTTCCTCGTTCACTTGTACATTTGTATCCCGTTTTTATTATATATTTTCTTCTTCCGTACTCTTCCATTACGTTCCGCGTTACGAGAACAGACGCTATATAAATATAAAGCTACGATCAAATATCTATACGGAATAAAATAGAATACACTGCGTGATATTTTTATCAGTTTCTTTTTTTCTATATATTTTTTTTTTTTTTTTTGAAATTGAAATGAAACGAAAAATTTATAAACGAGAATTTGTAAAATGAAAATCGATATGTTTCAAAATAATTGTAATTTTATTATCAAAATGATATTAACAGAAATGATATGAATTTTTTAATTTCGAATTTAGCGATGGAATTTTAATGAAATTAGAATAAATGGAATATTTTGAAATAGGAAGATATTTGAAATTCACATTTTCAGCATCGGAGAAGCGACAGGCCAGTCATCTGTTTGACAATTATGGCACGGTGTCTTAAACACCTCGAGCACGTCATATCCTCGGGTTACACGCGATAAATTCGACCTGACTTCTGTGTTTGAATTACATTGTTTGATCCACAGATCGAATGTTTAACCGCAGATGATCTCAGCTTTCTTAGACAATACTCCAGTGGTAGGATCTCGAACATGTGTTCATCAGCAGAAGCTTCTGGTCATGATTTCTCCATGATTCAGTCGTCCACCAAACTCTAGACACGTTACACACCGATTCCTCTGCATCATGAATCCTCTTTAATTCTTTACCTTCCGAACCGTTCCCAGTGCCACGATTAGAGAGCGGGAAACATGAGTCCTACGAAGTGGAATCTCGTTTCGATGGTGATGGTGAGTGGAAATCGTTTATCCGTCCGATATTCTACTTCCTTCGAATCCTCTTTCCGAGATTTTGCACGCCAATGTATCGCGTTTCGCGGATTTTGATTAACGCCATTTGATACATTTGAAAAATCACGTTGAAAATTTCGTTATGACTATCCAGAGATGCAATTTTAACCCTTTGCACTCGAGTGGTGACTGTCAGTCACCATGAAACTTTGAAGACTCGTATTAATTAATATATCAAATTTAAGATAATATAACAATTTGCGAAATATCGAAATCAAATAATTCAACGTGTTAATTATTATACGATCCTCTATTTGCCACTCAAAAAAATAATATCAGTTTTATACCAGAAGATTTGTGAATTTATACTTTTCTTTAGCTAAAAGATCGCCGAGTGCAAAGGGTTAACACTTTGACAAGTTCGTTAGCGTTTATGTTAGCTCGGTTACTTTGACACCTTACTTGTTGTTTCGTGGTAGTCGTAAATAATTTTCGAGATGTACTAAGTGATCTGCTTCTTGGTTCTACGAATCGTTCTATCGCGAAATTCTTGAAATTTCTATTGGTAATACTCGAATTAGATGTAGTTGATGGATGTAATGTTAATTATCATTACGAAATGTCTATGTTTTTGCAGAAGAATCTGGCACCAATGCTCGTTTAATATCACAATGGTTTATTATACTTTCAATGGATCAAAGAAAAAAAATATTCGAGATCATTGCAAATGCAGAACAAATAACGTGTTAATTATTTTAAATACTATATAAGGAGAAAGTTTTTGGGACTTACATTTCCTTCCAATAAACCAGCCAGAGAATACCGTTCTGAAAAATTAAAAAGATCATCATAATTATAGGAACAACAATTCATTCTCCATGTATTAACACCATTAACCCTTTGCACTATGATGTAACTTTGAAAAATTATATACCGATTTAATCCACGACAAAATTGGATAAAAGTTTCGGANTTGCACTATGATGTAAAAATATGATTTGAAAAATTATATACCGATTTAATCCACGACAAAATTGGATAAAAGTTTCGGACGTGTGAAATTCAATTATGGTCGCGCGGTTAATGCAGCTTATAATCGCGAAATTTTTCATTAAGTAGAACTCGTTAGTGTACAAAGGTTTAACGGTATAATATTATAACAATTACTCTACCAAAAAACTCATAGAACCCAAATCGATCAGAAACAACATTAAGTTCAATAAAAAATAACCCACCCTTTATGTATTAACCCTTTGTACTTGAAAGGCGAGCCTTAGTCACCGTTTAATAAAATTCTGAAGATAAATTTTCATTGATATATTCAATTTAAAATTACTCAACAAAGCGTGGAATGTCGAAGTAAAATAATTCTACATCTTAATTTCTATACGATTTCTTATTTACCGATTTAAAAGTAGTTTATGGCAGAAAGTCTTCGAATTACTATTTTCCTGCAACGAAAGAATCGCGAAAAAAGTGTAAAGGGTTAACATTTGTACAACCACACCATGTTAAAAATACATTAAACCAGTCTAAAACATGTAAAACTAAAAAATGTTTTTCCCAAGCTCTCGCTGATATCCGTGGGTATTCAAACTCTACCCAAGGAAATCTGGAGGCAGCCAAAGGAGCATCCCGAAAAGCGCGAGGCAGCACCCCCGAGCGAGCCGTCGAACACACCGGCATTCTGGGAGCACATTCTCCGGGAATCCGTGTTCAGAACGGTCTCGCTATCAGCGCCAGGCAACTACCAGCTATACAGACGTCTGTTGGAGGCGCCATTTCACGGTGGTCCGGTTCCCAGCATCAGCAGCGACGCGCAGAGCGTCGTGCTGTCGCGTGGCGACGTTCATCACCTGCCAAACGGACGCTGGCTGTTCTGCCAGCAAGGCTGCATCGACTGCGGCTTGTGCATCGACCACACGCACCCCACGGTCAAGTGGGTTCTCCGAGGGATCAAGAGGGTCTCCTCTCACGGCGCCACGAGACAGGATCTTCAGCTGACGATCGTGCCGCAAACAGACGGCAGCCACCACACGAGGAGGTTGTGGCCGCAGTCCTACGTCTACGTGACCTCGCAGGGCGTGCAGGATCTCTACCTCAGAGAGCAACACGGTTATAGTAACGATCCCGGTGCCTATATCGAGGCTGGTTTTTCGGGGCAGCAGAGAAGGCCCGGCAGCGTTTGGACCTATTCCGATAAAGATTCTCTGCCAGAAATACGCGCGAACGAGGATCCGAGAGACGATGACAGGCAGGATCTCGAGGATACCAGAACGATGCCTAGAAAGGGCGTAGGTGACGAGAGAAACGACTCGAGGAACGTGAAGAGGCAACGGTCAGGGGCAAAGATCGAGGACAAGCAGAGCGGATCCACGTTGGATGCTAGGTCGAAAACGAACAGCAGGACAAAGTTGGCGCCCAAGTTGATCCTAGGAACCGACCAGCTGGGACAGAAGCACTTGGTGCACGTGGTACCTGCCGACGTGCCGGCGAATACGAGTTTGATCAACTCCGTCGTGTCTAATATCCTCAACTCCGCGGGACAGAACAAGACCGCCTATCAGAAGATACTGCGCAGTATATACGACTCTCTGAGCAGCAACAAGCGATCTATCGAGAGCTTCCTGGAGCCTCCGTTGACCACAGGTAACCCGGGAATCTAACCTTCCGCTTTTCTCGAAGTTACCACTTCTCTGTTCCCCTCAGAAACGACGAGTCTCGGAAGAAACGAGGAACAGCAGCAGCATGAAACGAGGAGCGGTTTTCCGGGGTTAGAACAGATAGCTCGCATTTACCCCAACTATAACAGACAGATTCAGACAGGATCCGAGTTTCAGAAAAGATGGCCTTATATCATGAATTGGAGCAAATCGCGTAAAATGAGTAACAACGACACGTCTTATGGTTTATACCCCAAGATGTGGAATAACGTCAGAGATTCGAAGAATGGGTCTGACAGGTTGTACCTTAAATCGAACCTAGATATTCGCAACAACGATACCCTTCGAAGAAGCTTCGACGCGTAGAACGTTACTCCTCGCAAGTACGACAAAATCACGAATCGCGCGAAATAATAGTTACGTTCCTAAAATTGATTTAATAACAGTTGTTGAGGGGTTACATCTCAAAGGAACGTATTTCGTGGAAAAATATGAAGGTTATTACACGTTGAATGCCACAGCGCGCCCAGATTGGTAGAAATACATAATTAGAACAAATATCAATACTTATCAATTTCTTATTATTACCATCGTTATGACGTGAAAATATTAATGCAGTATAACACATGATTACACGGTGTGAGTTACATGTATCGTACAATGGAAAATTTATCGTGGCGTCATGGGCAAACCCTGTAAAAATGGTATAAAATTCAACGTGTTAACACCACGTTCGACAGGATTGAAAATTCACGAGAACTGATTATGAGATTAGTAAAACTTGACGATTTATTATCTCCCGAGAACCTCGAAAAACCGAAAGAATCTCGATTAGATATACGGACAGCATAGCGTTTAAACGAGCGTACAATCAGAACTGACCCGTCTATTTTCACGCACAAATGAAAGTCGTCTTCAAAAAACGGGAGACGAAAGACAAGACGTAAGGGAAGTATTTAAATTGTACCATTTATTTCTATTATTTACTTTTTACTAACAAACAACAATATCGAGACGAACGCGGAATAAGTACTCGACACGTTATAATTATCCACAACTCGTTAAGGTAAATTACGAAACTTTTTATTCCCGGGTCAGAAAATGTAACAATTCTTTCCCAGCGTATTAATCAACATACCCTAACAGAAAAGTTGCGAAACTTGGACCATATCCCACACCTGATCCCACCTGACTCACCTTCCCTTTGGTCCAGCTAACCGAGCAGCCCCGGGAACCCACCCCGCGCGAAACAGCGCGGAACGAAATTCTTAAATCATCCCTTATCACTCCCTACCCTCCCCTCGTCTAGCCTAGCGGGTAATAAAACAACCTAAATAGCAGAGGGGGCCCGGGAGCGTCGCCTAAACACCGTAAGCCCGCGGGTAGCACCATCGGCGGCACCGCTAAGAGGATCGACGATCCTTAATCAGGCCTGGCGCGATCGTTTAAAACGATTATAACCCTTCCTTGTCCCACGGCCGTATCGCCAGGCATCGCATCAGTCTCGCGTATTAGCCAACCAGGCGAGAGCGAGCACAGGGAGCCTCTCTCTCTCTGTCCCGCGACCTCTGCAAACCTGCTCAACCCCTCTCGTAATTGCGTGCCGATGGAACCGCGTCGTGTACCCACATACGTTCGCGTGTACACGCGTGGAGCCCTGTCGTCTGCCTAGGTGTTTCCTGCACGCGTACACGCGTTTGCAGAGGTGTACGAGGCCGTGTCAGCGTGCTCCTTGCCGAATTTCTGCAAGCACCGAGAGGGTACATTCGCGTAGAGACGATTCGGGGGTACGTCGGCGTGCTTTCGGGAACAGGAGGCGAGGAAGAGGCGGAGGGAGAGAGCGAAAAGGGTGAGACGCGTCAGGGGGTTGGGAGAGAGGACGGTTCGAGGAGCAGAGGTAAGCCGGCGCTTATATTTAATTAAGGAGGATACGGGCTCGAGGGAAGAGAGAAAGTCTAGGTTGCGTGAGAGAGAAAGAGAGAGAAGGGGTCTGTGTTTCTTGTCTAATTATCTACCCTTTGCGTCCTGCCAGCCACCTTCACTTTCTACGTCTGCTATCTGCCTCGCGATCCTCTCCTCCTGTCTCTCTCCTTCCAACTTTCCACCTTCTTCCTCGCTGTCTGCTGTCGTTCTTGCTAGCTGGGTACTCTTCCGTCTGTCGTTAATTTTCTCCCGTTCCCTTTCCCCTTCGTTGGCCCATTTCTTGGTATCTGTGTCTGGGTGATCCTTAACAACTGCTGGAAGAGATTTATTTCCTCTTTCACCTCGGTATTGTCAATCGTGAAATCGTGCGTCGCGACGAGATATATCTCGTGTCGCGGAATTTATAGTTCATCTTGTGTTTAGGCTGTTGGATGTAACGCGAGCTTCTCGTGTCGGAAGAGTTGTCTAATAGACGCGAGAGAGGCAAAACGTGACACCATTGATGACATTGCGCGAGAATAGTGGATTAAACATCGCAGGGAATTATTTAATAACAATGTTGATGGTATCGAAGGTGTTAGCAGTCGATGAATTATATTTTTGAGAGAGTCGAACGTAATTACGGTAAAATATTTTTGGGAAATTCTCTTTGTTTCTTTTAAACGATCGATTCTATCCGACACGCGCTGCATTTCGAGTTTAATCTCGTTAATGGAATTATAATTGATGTAAATCGTCGATCATCGTGTCAAAACGATCAAAGGGAAATAATTTGGCCGAAGTGACTGAAACGGATCGTGAATTACCTAGAAACTGGCAAAGAAAATAATAATCCTTGTACTATCTGGAGCCTGGTTCTGCGGCCTTTTTCCATCTAGCCGACCTTTCTTGTCCCGCGAACCACCCTCTCGCTTTCGTCTCGTTCTTCCGCGACCACTCTAACCGCGCGCAGTCGAACGGTGCAAAACGATCGATTCGATCGCTGCTTGGATTGCTTTTAACGAGTTTCCTTTCAGCACGGTTTATCGAGAATTGCGGCCGCTTTCGACGAGCCCCAGAAACCGAATACGCCGGGGAAATTTCGACGGAGGATCTTAATTAAAAGACGCTCGTCCAAAAAATCACCGTCCAGTCCACCCCCGCCGTTCTCGTCCACCCTCCGCGGCCGCCACGAGATTGGTATTATCGCGCCGGCACGAGGGGTTTCGCTATTATTATCCTGTCGTCGATCCCATTAACGATTGTGTATATAATTCGGCAAACGCCCGGACGATCGTGCAATCGAGAGGCGTCGCACTTAATGGCGCCGCTAACGAGATTCGATCGGGAGAAAGTGGCGTCGATTGGTCACGAACGAACTGCAATTTCGCACCAACAAGGCGAATATTAAAATTAGGGATCATCTCGAATTCCTTTCGGTGATCCAGCTTGTTCTTTGGCGACTTGCAACGATTTTAAGAAAATCTGGACGAACATAAAAAGATTTAATTTCGCAGAATTCTGAATTTTGGAACGAAGGGTATATATCTCATTGAGTACAGTATCGTCTTGGTATTTTAGAAATACTTTGTATGATTAATTAGAACGTGAAACATATAA
>NIJG01000289.1:75942-149701 GCA_002201625.1 Euglossa dilemma | reverse complement strand
ATGAAGAGCCGGCAGGGAGAGGGGTGAAAGAAGGGTGAAATTTTATGAAAATTTCCGGCAGCTGGAAGCGAGCGTGCTAAGGGTGCTCGCGTGGGCAACAGCGACTGGCGTGATCGAGACGATGCTCGTTATTCGCGGGCGAACGG
Organism: Euglossa dilemma; assembly: GCA_002201625.1. Classification (NCBI taxonomy): domain Eukaryota; kingdom Metazoa; phylum Arthropoda; class Insecta; order Hymenoptera; family Apidae; genus Euglossa; species Euglossa dilemma. The sequence goes on along the minus strand of NIJG01000289.1, from coordinate 149,555 downwards.
GTTCTCGCTTCTTTTTCGAAGATCAAACGATCAGATCCGAGTGTTGCACTGACGCATGCATTCTTGATGTGCAGGTTCTGTTAAGGAGAGCCTCTGTGAAAGGATAATCTGGATACTAGGGGGAGACTCGACGAGATAGATGGTTCTTCGTGACTGGATTCGGGAAAGTTGAGAATAAAAGAATGGGGATCATTGATTTGGATACGAAGTTTGATCAGTGTGCAATGATCAGTGAAAATAGGAAATTAGAGCATTTCCGAAACTAACAGGGTAGATCTGACATCACGGAATGTTTAAAAATTATTAAAGTTGATACTTTTGGTTTCAAGAATTCAATTTTTCTAACCAAGTCGGAGGAATGTTTTAATAACGCAGAGTGCATGAAAATTATTCTTTGCGTCGAACTGAAGGGTATATCTTTATTTTTTACCGAGAACTGTAATATTGCAAATGGCCCGTCTCATTTACGTGTTCTCCTTTTACTTGCTTGTCACTTATTACGCAAATAACGTAAAAATTCAGACGGTTGGAAATAACTTACGTATGAAAATATTTTCCGTAGCAATGGTTTTACGGTGTAAATTCGTTGTAAAGAAATTAATTTGATTTTTTAAATATACATTGCGAGTTCGTTTACGAAAACACTGTTTATACCGTTTAAAAGCCACTGAATTCCTGAGTGAAATATTTTTTGATACGAAAAACAAACGGATTATTTCAGATTATAATATTGGACATATCCTATGCATACTCTGACGTTATACAAGATCACAGTGTTACTATTCAAACAATACTCCCTGTCATTAAAATTAAATAATTTGCGATTTCCCACGATTAGTTTCCCAGATAATCGAGAATAAATTATCTCTACAACCACGACAAATGCAACAATTAATTTATTTTTACGCGAAAAATAAAAATTTAACAGACCAAATGAAAAATTTCTGCTTATCCTAGTGAATACCGCTAAAATATTATCTCTCGAACCCCCATTCGCTCCTAATTCTAAGAGAAAATAAAATGAAAGTAGAGAAAGCGTAAAATAGTTAACAAACCACAGACCAGTATCCAATTTAACGTCCTATTGCACCTAACCGTGCTCGCCTAACCTTCCCCTCCCTTTCGATTCGTCCCCAAAACGCATTACGACCGGAGCCGGATGAAACGCGCGAAAACGTCGCGTCGATTAAGACCCGTTAACGAATTCGCGTTTCCCGGAAACATCGGCTGATTTATTCACCGACGGACCAGAGTCGAGGGGAAAAAGTGCCGGCTACACGCGACTGGCCATTCATAAAATTGATCAGCGCGGCCGAAGAGAGTAGCGCGTTGCTAGACAGGCTGATTGTAAATTGTAAGCAATTTCGTAATTGCGTGGACAAAGCAATTAAGCCATTTGACTGGCTACGCACGGCAAAGTGCTCCACGGCAAATACACCCGGCTGTGACGATATAACCGTGCAAACAGCGGACGATAATGCAATTTGGATAATACACGGCGCCTGCACAACGGGCGTCGCGCTTGTGCAGGTGAGCGGGTTAACACCGGCGCGAAACACCGGCCGACACGCAACCGATGAAATTCGACGACTGCAAAGAGTCGAATGTTACTTTTCTGGGACGAGTGTGCGTTTGGGTATGCGAGGTATACCTGGTGCCAGTGAACAATGGACTGGGCGAAGTATTTGGAACCATGGAGAAGCAAAATTCGCGACAATATATTTCTTTCTTAGATTCTGCCGGAAAGGACGGATGATCGTTTTTCGAAGTACAAGAGTGTGTGAAAACGTATAATATCGTGTGAGACTCGTGAGATGGAAATTGAGACAAACACGAGTATCACGGGTGAGACACGTAGTTGTTAGATAGGGTCCAACATAAACAGTACGTGTTAGGCTCGTGGTTAATTATCGTCCATGTCTTCGTGTCTCAGTCACGTGTTATTCTTGAAATTGTTTATCCCTGTCTTTTTTCCAGTTTCTGGATGGTTTATGTATAGCTTTAAAGCGTTGGATATTTCCATATTTGTAATAGAATTTAATAAAGATTTAAACAGAAACGAGGTCTATTCGTTAAGTGTTAACATATTTCTGCAGGGCAAAAGTGAATCCAGAACGTGAGAGACAGTCTGAGTCTGAGTCTTGATCTAATTTTAATAAATAATTGCCTTTACGATATTTAAAGAATCTACGTTTCGATCTCACTTCAATTATTCCCACAAATTATATCCCTAAAATTTGTGATTATTATAATGATAGTATAATATAGCTTAAATTTTGCGGAGTCCTGTGCGTTATATGTTTGCCAGATGAACTTTCTTCTCTCGAACGTATATATTGAAACAAACTGTTTGATATCGTTCTTGTCAATTGCACATAGAACACGTGTCTCACTTTATCTCAATCGCGTTAAAATTTAGCAGTTACTGTCACGGATAACCGGATCTTAGCTGTCCGTGATAGGCCTCTGGTCTTCGGATATGACGATTCTGACTGGAGATTAATAGGCTGTATCAATCCTGTTAGCTTTGTTACAGGTAATTGCTTGCAGTTGTGTGACGAAGGTGGGAGCGTATCGATGTTATGTTAATTTCGTATCTATGATTGAATCGAATTCTGGCAATGAAAATTATATATGGCCATGGTTCAATAATTATTTCGTCGATATTACTTATTATTTTAGTTTTGAAACGCGAAATTTTGAACGCGAAAGTCGGGGGTTAATATTAAATCCGCCGTGAGAATAATTAGGTAGGTACGAATATTTATCGGTACTTGGTAATTAATTCAACAATTAGTTAGTAAAGTACGACACTCGTGATTAGACTGCAAACATTTGTACAATTTTCTACTTCTGAATTAATTTCTTCATCGAGCATTTCATTAAATTCGACGAGAATTAAAAAGGACAATATATTCATGAAACCTTGAAAAATACATGTATACATCCTGTATAATATTAACATAATTATTTTATTAATATATAATATCAATAAAATTTATAAATTTCCTGCATATTACTCGCACATTTATCTGCATAAAAACCCATGATCTAATTATAAGTTTATAACGAAAGAAACAAAGGAAAAATATTTTCTCCGAAAAATATTTATCACGTCAATTAAAGAGTCCTTAGATATCAACAAATTCTCGCTAACGTTTGAGCAAAAGACAAGGCAGCTAGGAATCGCTTCTAACCCGACAAACAGCGTACCAATAGCGATGGACAAAAGAAACGCAAATTGAATCGGAATGCCTATTATCCGGCGGACGTTTTTCCATTTCCCACGAAGACCTCGCTTTATTATTTTCCCCGTCCGCACTACGCTCCGTTTAATTGATCGAATCGAAACGCCTTCCTTAATTTCGCGGCAGAACGACTATGGACGTCGTCGCGAAGAAGCCGACTCTTCATTGTCAGAATTTTTTTTCACCGTATTCGCTTGATCCCAGCCCCAAGCGACGCGCAGCCTCGAGAAATCACCCATAAAATTGAACATTTCCCCGATATGGGTAGTCACATCCGATAGATACAGATACAGTCACATTCCGCTGGGTCGATTATTCTTTTTCCTCTGTTTAGCAAAAGTATTCCGCGATATATCTGACGCGAGAAAATTCCCGGGTAGCTAGTAAAATGATCAAGAAGAAACATTTCTGCGGTTATTGTAAGTTAAAAATTAATTTAAGTCCACATACAAGATGTCTTATTTACGAGTACCATAACTATCTAAATATTTCTTTCAGAAATAGTGGTATGTAGAATATTAAATATTTAATTTAAATTGTATTACTAGAAAAATACGATTCTTGTCCATTCCCTAATTTCTCAGAAATCTTTGATGTCATCTCCAAGATTTTTTACTTGTCTCTAAATAAGTCACGTTACAAATTAAATTTTACAAAGGGACATACAACGAGATCGAACAAACATTTTTATTACTCTTCTAGCGAAGAAACATTGAACAATTCGAAATAAACACCAGGGATCTCTGTTCTAAATTTCTCCTCCAACTTCTTACGTTCGCGAGTAAATTAATTTCTCCCTCGAATAAGGAAAAAGATAATTAAAAAGCAACGCGAGTAAGGGAAGTAGAAGAGAGGCCGTAGGTACACTCGTAGCGTAGTTATTCAATTGCGACTTCTTCGTTAGAGCTGCCTCTAAGATGGACAGAGGGGAGTGGAAGAGAAGGGTCGTAAACGACACCCTGCACGCGAACCCTGGGAACAATTTTAACGCAAATGAGAAATTCTCTCTGCCGCTGCACGATAAACAATCCCGATAAAGGATTTATGGCCGCGCGGGAAACAGCTGCCATAAAAGTCTCGGCCTGTTTCCAATCTGTCAAACCTGCCTCCACGTGGCCCGAGCGAGAGGAACGCTCGTCCGTTCCGGCTCGTCCCTCTTTTTCACATTTTTCCGTCCTCGTCCCGCGATACCATTGCGTCTATGGGAGTCGTATGTACACGTCGCGAGAGGTTCTGCTCGCCAGCAATCACAATATTGGGTGTCGTCCATAAGTTGCGACTGGGAGGAAGACGACCTGTTTCGCGTTTGCTTTCATCCTCGTTATTGAAAACAGACTTTCCCTCGTCCCGTGTTTTCCTACCCTTAATGGCTTCTCGTTAATTAACCCCTCGCGCTTTCGGCAATTTTATTCCGCCGGAGGACAGACACTATTGACCTTCTTTCCACTCTTTTTGCAGCTGCGCGCTTCTTTTTAGCCGCAACGTTGTATTTCGGATGGACGGAAAGTCAGTTGTTGCACGTCAGGTGGCTCGAGGTTATTTTCCAATTTTCTCCCCGCTGGATGCAACGAGTCGCGGTAGTTCCGCGATCCCATTTATTTATTAAAAAAGCATACCAGCGGACGAAACTGCCGCATCCTTAAGCTTAATTAAAACAGAAATTGAGAATTTTATTTCTATTATTTTTATTTCTCATATTTTTATTTCTATTATTTTTATTTCTGTCATCGAACTTTGAAATGAAAATACTAAGTTTAGAAGTCTGGTTATCAGCAAAGAGATGTCACGCTGAGTCTGTGTTCCGTTTGGTCAATCAAACCGAGGACTGGAAAGTAGAATTATGGAAATTGAATAATGGGTCGATCTTACAACCTGTCCATCAATCCTAATCGAAGCTAGTAAACAACCGGTGTCGTCTATTATCTGCCTTGCCTCTTCGCGATTCCCTTGGACCGACTATAAGTCAAGAACACCGGCTCCTGAAATATAGACCGTAAATCTACAAACCCATTTACTAGATAAAGCACGTTACACAGGGTCCGCGTTGCTGTTCGTAAGCAGTTCTGTCCAGTATGGAGTCAGCATCGGTATTAATACGATAGCCACTGAGCCGAGCGGCTCTGGCCAAGAGACATCTTCAATTTCGCCCATCATTCCTACGTCCAATCACTCGTAACGGACAAACAACCGATCCTGGCTACCTTCTGCCTCGCCTCTGCTCTCCTTCCGGATCGACAAGAAGCCAAGAACTGCAGTTACACGACGGAAGATTCAAGACAACTCGAATCCCCGAGGGACAAATTAAAGCGCGCGGTTCCTCGTACGTATTAGCGAAGAACTATGGCGTGCACGGTAATGGACGTTTAAATTATGCATCCCAGCCACCCTTCTCCCGGTCGTGTCACCGAGCTAATTAGTTATTTATACATTCCAAGCGGGTGTGAGTCGGTATCAATGATTAAAGGGACCCACGGTAGGGATGGAAGTTCCGCGTCGAGTATTTAACTTTGAATGAAAGTGAACTCCGGCGTTGAACGATGAACTGGCCGGAAGTAGGGTGGGAAATGGTATCGGGATTCACGCGTTTCGACCACTCTCGCTGAAGAATGACAGCTCGCGAAGATGGAAGTTCTTGGACGAAGCCGAGTTCGATGCCGATGGAAATATTTCGAGCGAGAGTTATCGAGAAAAGGATACGATGCATCTTATAGTTATTTTCGTATCTTTTTATCCGGTCGCGAAGGTCACTAGGAATATTTTTAGTCGTAATGTAGAACGCTCGATTGTGTCGTTCTGAATAGAAAAATATTCTCGAGGGAAGAATACTTTTCTGCGGAGAATTAACTATAGACGATGCTTGAATCTCGCGTGCATATCTTTTTTATTCTGAACAAAATTCCTCCTTGTGAAGCGAGAACGCTTTCAATCTCGAAAGGACTGAAAGAATAAAGGGGAATAAAGGGGAACGCGATGTAGAAATTCATATTTCTAAAACGGCATAAATTTGAATATGTATACGCGGTATATTTGAATGGCTACGGATTAATTGAATAAATATTGACCTACCGACCGGGGGTAACGGAATTTGTATTTTATTTATATTCCAACGCTGTACGGGCGCGTACACGAATTGGACAGCGTGGTGCAACGATATGAAGTTGTTAAAAAACCAATTATCGTAAAAGCAAATAAAATTATTCACTTCATACACCGGAGCGTTCCAGACATGCTCCCGCGCCGCGATTCGGCCAGGAAACATTGTAAAAATTGTTTTATTAAATATATCAAAAATGTGTCGAGGTTAATGCAATTTGAATAAATATCACGAGAGATGAAATTAAACGCGAAATTGTCTGCGGACTGGGAATTTTCAATTTATTTCCAACGATTTATGTAAAGAGGTCGAATTCTTTTTTCCCCTCTCTTTATATATATATGTACCTCTCTCTCTCTTCATCACTGTTTCTCTTTATTATATACATACGTGTTTTAGAGGAAGAGAAATGTAGGAACGGCGAAGTTTCATCGGCAGTGGCTGGCAGTCCATTTCATTTACAAGGTGGCTCTCATCTGGTGCCACAAAAAACTGGCACGTATGCCACATGGGTTACATTTGCACCACGGATCGCGGAGGCCGGGGGTGGGTCAGCCTCATCATTAAAGTAAGGGTGGAAAAGGAGGGCAAAGAAAAATAGAAGAGCTCGCTACGCTTTGAGCAACTGTTTCACATGCTGCGAGTGTCTTCGTTTGCCCTCGTCTTTCTACTTGCCCTCTATCGTTATTTTTCCCGTTCTTCGACTTCCTTTTCCTAACCTGCCGCGTGTCTTTCGCGTCTTCTTACCCCTCATCCCTTATTCACGGAATGTCGATGCGAGCGAGACGAGCTCGCGCAGGTTCCAAAAATGTCACGACCAACTTTTCCCCGATGGACGGTTTTAATCCTCTTATTTACATCGTCGTCCGATATTTCGGAATATTTCTGAATTTTCGTGCGCGATTGAAATAATTCTTCAAATATTTCCGAACATTTTCAGGCTTTGATATGCGATCGAATATTTTTGGATTTTTATACGTGATTTAAATACATCGTCGTTCTTTTGACAGGCCTTGGTTAATATACGTATATTTTACATTCAAACGAGAAGGAAAGTCTGGAAAAAAGAATAGTATGAGTATATAGAAGCAAACAAATTTGACTCGTCCGATGATCAACCATCTGTTTCATGTAAATGTTTGTATATTAATATTTGTGCTAACTAGAAATTTTTATTGGACTGAAACTCGTTCCACTTACTTCGAAATTACCTGTGTACTTTCCAAAACCGTTCTACAAATCTCGAAACCGAATAGTGCATGTAAATAAATAAATCGACATCGGTGTAACGTTACCCGGTGACACGGTATAACGATATAATAACGGATAATTGAAATAAAATTTCAAAAATGAAACATAGACACTACCAGTAACTTGCGAGTTACGAACAGAGGGTTAGATGATCCCCCAACTAAGCAAACTTTCATTACATCGACCAAACTTTCGCGTTTCCTCCCTTTCCCAATTCCTGAAGTCACATGCATCGAACGCTCGCAGCTCTGGTTGATCCGTAAAGGGGAGAAAGTGAAAAATTAAGAAAGCAAAGCACGCTCTGCCGCCCATTACCGTGGGGTAAACATACGGCTTACGTACACGACCGGAATATCGGGCGGTTGGTTTTTGAAAAAAGAAAGGCAGAAGGGAAAAAGGGCGAATTGACGGCTCGGATATCCCTTCAAGGCCGTGAAAGAACGACGTTGATCCTCTGATCGGATTCTCCGCTAATCGCGTTCGCCCACTCTCTTGTTTCAGACCCCGCCGCGTCCTCGATCGAATTCTTGGAAACTCGAATTTCCCCTGTCTTTTGTGTACTCGGAATGGAAAATCCAATCGGGCAGGGGCGGAAGGTTAACGGGATGAAAGTCGAGATCCGGCGTTATTGAAATAACGAAAACGATGTTTGCAACGGGGGTGGTATAAACCGGGATGTTTTTGCAACGCAGGCTTATGCAAAATGAACCATGTTCCGTGGAAACACCTGATTTCCTTCGTTTCCGTATTCCATATTTTCGTTCATAACGATATTTTCGACATTGGAATGATAGTCAAACTGAATATCGTGTTGCGAGGTAAATGTTATCTCTCGTTACACAAGGCACGCGTGTTCATCTGCTTCAAGGACTTGTTACCTTGTTACAAGTGTAGAAAATTTATCGAACGATCCTGCAAAGGAAATTCGAAGCATCTCGCGTCTTTCAAACTTTAAGAGCATCTAGCGAAGATGCCTCGCAAATTTACTAGCCTTTGTCAATTTTAATCGTTGATACTGAAGCAGATACAAAATTCAAAAACAGTCTAATCGCGTTAAAATATTTAACACGTAGATTTGCGTTCGTATAATTTATAATTTAAATCCATATAAGCCGATATAACTTTACTTACGAAGTATATGGTATGTTTTATTTTCCAATAATCCTTTCCGCGCATGAAATAAATACGATATAAATATTGGTTTGAAAATAAAGATACTACACGGTAAAACAGCGAGTTTTAATCTCCCGTTCTATATTGCTAAGCACTTTCTGTTATTTTTGACATTCGAATAAAAACTAACGATGGAGGATACTTTCTTTCAAGTAATCGAAAATATCTCAGTAAACCTAACCGATCTACCGCATTTTACAATTACAAATTCCGATCTCGTTATTGTATTCATACTAGAGGCACATACCTCAAACGCAGGATTATAATTCAATACAAACATTTTCCTCGAATCTACTCCTGCAACACTTGGCAAAAAGATGAACAGAGACATTTGCAGAGACGCGAGAAAAATTTCGAGCAGCCGAAAACCGAAGAAGAATTACACGGTAGTAGCCATTTATCACAAGGGCTCGAGCACCCGCGCATAATTTCTCCTCCTCCTAAAAAGAAAATCCCACTAAAGAGCCGCGCCACCGTGTTCGCTGATCGCCTAATTCCCTTTTATTAACCCCAAGATGACTCTCCCCCTCCCCGCGTCGGCGTCTCCACCCGGTAATCCGACCGTTTTTCAACCTATCATCTGTCAGCTAGGCCGGTACGGCGTCGCATTTTCCCTCTGTACCATCAAATCTGAGAACGGTTGCATTAGATTCACAAACATTTGCCGGTTGCGTCGCTTCCCCAAGAGGGTCGGAGAGGACACGCTAGGATGGACACGAGGAAGTGCAATATTGAATTCCCGCAAGGCCTGCGGGGTCTCTGTTCCTCTTGCCCCTGTCCCGCCCCTTGCCTTCTGACAAATCTACGTCGTGGGATCAGAGGTCCGTGCCATCTATATAAATTTAATAACACGAAATGACGTGATCCCCGACCCGGGGACTGTTCTTGCCGCTCAACCCGTCGTTGTACGTTCCTCTGCCCTCCTTGCTCGCGTTCTCTCGCCGAACTCGTATACACCGGGTCGTAAAACTGATTCGAGATATATGATCGACGGTAAGAAATTGCTTCCTCGACCGCGAAGGTGGCCGTTTGACGGAACGATCGGGATTCAGTGTGATCCTGGCTTAACGATCGCAGGTGGTCCCGACTCTATCTTCGACCCGCGAGATTTTCCAGTCGAATGAACCCGAGATAGTTTTTCTATCTTCTTCCCCTATTTTTTCCTACTTTCTCCATCCTCGCTCGCGGTCGGGGAAAATGGAGCGCGGATTAATCAGCCTGTTCCCACCGTTCTTTCTGTTAACTTGGCCCAAGTGGGGAAGGAGAAAAAGTGAAATTTAATTAATTCGTTTCCCTTATTGTACGCGGGATTCCTTTGTTTCGGGCTGCTGTATTGAAACAAAGGAATCGGACCTAACATACCACGTGAAATAGAAGGAGGGATTATGTGCCGGTTTGGGTGTGTTCCTTGCGCGGGCAAGTTTGAATGTGTTCGATCGCGTAAATGATGTATTCCGGTTCGGTTTTTTTTTTTCACCGGATTTTAGAGGACGTTATGGTTGGTTCAGTTTCAATTTCATGACCTCGAGTCTGCGCGGCAGGAGAGCTCGGATTATTGTATCGCGGGAATACGAGTGAAATGAGATGCTTATTTTAATTTGGAAAATTGATATTTCGGTATGTAGAATTCGATGCTGTGAAAGGATCTTTCGCAGATTGTATTTTACTAAAAATGATTTTAGATTAGGAAGGCTTGTATTCGGAAGTTTATTAATAATTTTGGAAATATCGTAGAATAGTAATTCAGAAAATAAACGAAATATATATTCGACGATGTGAAGGAGATCGAATGACTTGTCAAAAGAAATAAAAAGAATTCCAATCAACTCGGGTTTGTAATTCAATTTTAGTGGAAACGGATACAAAAATAACATCAATTCGATGGAAATTTGATATCAATTCGATATAATATTTTTAGGTTTTCCCAGATATCTATCTTGCGAACAGTAAACGGCCAAGAAATGAACGTTTAAAATAAATTTTTGGATCTACTTTGGGGCGCTATTTCTCCCATATCTCGGTGAATACTGCTAAATAATTCAAATTTCCTTCCGACCACTCTTTTGCATCGTACTTCTCCTCTCGACAAACGTATCCTCGATCCCGCTCGATATTAAATAATTCAATGGAAACGTGATCCGACTGCAGGTAGGAATTTCACGAGAAGACACATATTGTTCTCTAGCGTTTAAATTTCACTTAGCGCATGATGTTTGCGAGTTGGAAAATCGATCTTCCGTAATAAATACTTCCACTCGACGGACATTCCGGGGGTACTCGACCCCGGTGTAATTTCTCGCCACGTCCTGGTGCTGTAGATTATTTTATGCAAATACGGAATCGAGAGTGGTACTTGTCCATGCTCTGTCTCCGTCCCTGTCGAGCGACGCTTCGCCCATGCTCCTCTCTCTCTCTCTCTCTCGTTCGCCATACCACCGTCTTCCTCTCTCGTCTAGCCTTTATTAATTCTTCGGATAACGCACCCCATGGAAAGAAAGGGGAATCAACGAGTGGGTAGTGATCTAATTTGCCCGAGAGTGTCTCGGCGCTTGCGATATTTCGGCGGGGCCTTTTTAATAAATTTACATGGAAATAACCGATGACGGGAGAATCCAGACACTGGTTTTCGAGGCTTGTAATGACGATGGTGATAGGTGCATAGAATATTTACCACTGTTGGAATGTAGGGTGTCGTTCGTTGTTCGGGAGAAAATTAAATAGACAGGGGCACCGTGATTAATTGGAGAGTTTTACGAAGGTAATATCGTAAGATGCGATTACTTTAATACGATTAACCCGAATTTTATCCTTGGAATAGGAGCAACGCGAGTGGAATAAGAGCGCGCATGGTCAGACCGGCAGAATTGGGAAGTATTCAAGCAAACCAGTAGAATAGAAGCGCGTCCGGTCAGACGAGTAGAATAGAACGCTGCTTTGTCAGACCAATACAATTGAATTGGTCCTGCTTGCAGAAGATTAATAGTTATTTTTATGAGACCATTCAAGGATCTTGTTTGGAGGCTAGTCAGGTGTCTTTCGTGATAAATTTTTTCTATTTTACGTATAGAAGATTTAAAGCTGAAAAATTCCTCGCTCATGAAACTGATATCCAGAGTCTCGTTATAAAATTATGTCGAATACGAACGAAATGGTAAATCGACCTAAAAAGAATTTCGAATTTTAACGTAAAAATTCATTAAAATTTAATCAACGAATTATTCCATGAAAATTATTTTGAAATTAACGTAAGGACAACGATTGGCACGATTCTAGGTGTCATCTATGAAACATTCCACGGGACTAAGGTATGCAAGGCTTGCTCGGATATCTCGTTGTTACCGTTTCCGCGGAAAACGCGGGGAATATTGGAAAATCTGCGCGTCAGCTGACGTGGTGGATATTCCACGAAATTGGTACGTGCTACCGAATGCATGTCGCCGCTCCGTTTCGAGAAATCAATGAGTCAGTCCCCGGTCTACTCCAAGTCAGACGCAAGTGCACTTTGCACACTTGATCTGGTTGTCAGGTGCGTTGGGTACGTGAATCAATCCAAGCAATAATTTCCCGGGATTAATTGGCGAATGATTGACACGGTGATTCGAGAGGCCCTGCCGTGCTCCCTCGCCGAGGCTCAAAGCCCGAATGCAGAAGGATAATTGGTTTCGGCGCTGCTGCAGAAGTAGCTCGCGTAAAGTCACTTACTTTGAATTTCCTGACACGAACGGATTAAACATCGATGTTCTCTACTGCTCCATGCATTTCCATTAAGAACGTCAACACAATGCACGCAAACCGAACGCCGTATCTTCTTTGATTCCCTTGCGAATGATATTTCAGTAACCGGGATGTAATGCAATTATTTCATTTTTATTTGTATCTCGAGTTCGTAACGAAGGACGAAGATGGAATAATTAAAGAAAGTGCAAGGAAGTTAATAAAGATATTCAATAAAACTCGATTAATGAAAAATATGAATAAAATAGGTTACTAACCTAGATAAAAATTTATTTCAATTAGTAATTGGATTATTAAATATTATTTAAAATATTTGCCGTTTAAGATCTTCTAATTCCCGGAGGTATAATTATATGGAAAAGTGGATGGTACGACATGCAAGCAAGGAAAATGTTAATTCGAACTCGAAGTCGGAAAATCCAATTCGAATTTAGCGGCGTGTGTGGGATTTTTTCCAAAAGCGTTCGTCTGACTTTTTGCGCGGCCGGATCCCTTGAATGAAAAACACTTAAGATTTCGCGCACCAACTGAAAAGTTCTCAAATTGGTTAGGATTGCGAGGAAGCCCTTTAAAGTGGTTTTGCTAGAACACTGAGCCGTTTGATCAAGTCTCGAGCGTTATTACATTAAGCAACTTGTCGATTCGGTTGAAATACGCGCCTTTATTTTTCTTTCATCGGCGGACCGTGCATGTCACGGAAAATTACGTCAATATTTAACGGAGCGGGAGATATCGTACACTTTTCATTGCGTTTTCGCTACATTTAACCAATTTATATCGGGGTTAAAGCTTTCCGTGAAATTAAATGAAATTTCTTCGACGTTGGAACGGGATTACACGGGTGTACACGGAATTCACAGTTTAGATGTAACTCCTGCGTGTAAAGCTTTATAAAAATTCACTTCGGTGCACTCACTTCTGAATATTATTTCCACCTTGCGCGAGGTGATCGGGTAGCAATAAAAGCAAGGGCTACGATGAACATATCATGCATGTAAAATTGTGCAAGCTCATAAAACATTTATTCAAAGGTGAGGAAATAAACAGTTACTGATATCGAACTCTCATATTCCATTATATATATCGGGGACAATGTGAATTTATTATCGCGTGTTCTGATTTATTATCCAATTTTCTCGCGTGTCTTATTTTACAAAAAAAGGAACGAATATTAAAACGTGTAAAATTAAAATATTTCATACAAGGGATAATTAAAAATTTTGTTAAAATTTACATTGTTAGGATATATAACAATTTTACACGGTAGTTTGTTGCTGTATCGCGATTAATTTTGTAGATAATTAAACAGGCTGCATCTCTTTCTTTTATATCACTCAGCACTCGACGCACACATACCGATATTAATTAGTGTCTCGAAATAAAGCGTATGCAACTTAATAATCACGTAATCACCAATTTCTTTCCAACAAATTGCATCAACACGTACCGCCAAAAACCGGTGGAATTTTCGGTGGGGCCAAAAACGTAACTCGAAATTCAAACATGAGCACAAAACGCAAAGCCAAACCCGCATGTATGATTAACGAAACAAGTTTATTCGCCAGGCGTTGCACAGGCGTCGTCGCGTGACCTCTTACCCGGCAGCCGATGGATCGAAAATTCACGGAATTTCCAAAACTCTTAAACAAACTGAACCCGTGTACACGCGTCCATCGTTACATTCACTTTCGGATCGCGCGCTAGTTTATCGGGCCGAGACGAAGTCCTCTCGCGGAAATTCCTGCAGCGCCCTTGTAAAACGATCGCGAGCAGCGCGTGCAGTTGCCCCCGTGAAAGAACGAATTTTGAGTGGGATCCTATTACCCTGGCAGCATCGTTAAACGGTAACGGCATTGTTAATGCGATACCAGGCAACGGCCGGAATTCCGTGAAAATTATTCGCATACGCTACTCGCAGACGGTTCGCGTCGATGGCCACGCGGAACATCCCTCTCTATTTTCTCTCCTTTTTCCACCTTTTTCCACCGTCGTAATTAGCGGGTCAGGCTCGCCTTCCTCGAGATTAAACGGCTAATTTTCTTTCCAGTTTCCAACCGTGTTCGAAAATCTTCAAGGGTGTTTGAAAACCAGGCGAAATAACCAGCATAGCTTCAACGTTATTTGATAAGATAAGCCAATATAATTATGCAGAATTTTTATTTGCGTGGAGTATTTTAAAATTGTCTATCGCGATCACATGATTGAATCGATGGTGAACAGTTATAAGATTTATCTTGCAATCTACTCATTGTACGTAGCTCTTCTATTGATAAACGATCTCGAAGGTACGTAATTTCGAAACACTTTACACACATTGGATCGTAAATGAGACGAAAAATCAAAACTCGATCTTTTGGAATTTATCTTTCAAAGACTAGCAGAGTGTTTCCGTGGCTTCGTAGATTCATTTCCACCCCGAATCTCTGTTTTTAAGACAATGCGGACTGTGATACGTGATCTAGCTCTAGTTTGAAAGCTTCAGCACAAGTATGAAGATCTTACGCTAGCGTTGCATAAAATGCCATGCGAAAACTCTTGTTTCAAACTCTCTTATAGCCTCGTCCTCCTTTTTCTTAAACTCCAAGTTCGAAGTACGCAGCGTCTATCAGTCACGCGGATGTATTCTTATTGGTTAGTGTAAACTCTGTTAGGAGTGGAGTTTCGCGTGTTATTCACTGTGCTAGCGATGATACGCTGCATGAAAATTTTTTGCTACCGTTATATCACATTTCGCTCGTACGTGTGCGTCCGTGAGACAGACACTGGCATATCTGTTTCGCGAAGTTAGATTCGCCAAAAAGCGAACGTGCCAGCTGTGCTTGCGACTGTCTGCTTTGATTTATAGTCGCGAATCGTAGTCGTGAACTATATCGAAAGTGGTAAGTATAGTTTATTAAAAGGGTCAAGAGATAGTTCGATCAGAAATGTTGAAACTCACTTTTCATTGTCGATCGATGAAGATAAAGGGAAGTGACAGATCGCGGATTATCAACGTCTCTATAATAGCAGCAACGATGTTAATAACTCATTTATCGCCAACTGTTCGAGGCTCTCGATCTCTCGATCGGTTCTCACAGGTCTTTGTAAAATGGCGGGCATTTTTGCGACGCGTGCGACGTGATTTATTACCGAGATAGATATTGAAATCGTGATGTCGTATTTTTGTCATCGGTAAAACACGTAAAGCATCTTCGCGACGTGCCAATTGCACGTGATGCGAAAGACAGAATGTTCCATTGAACGAACGCTTCTATCATTCCGTAGGATTTAAGTATCTCGCGGAAAGTTGCAGCACGATGCCAGAAGTTGAAAGGAAATTTCATATCCTTAATTAGCGCAGGTTCTCAGTGATAGATTTAATTAATCAATTCTCTCGAAACGCGGCAGAACGTCGAGGTTCTTAAGAAGTCGGCTATTTCTGCAGAAATATCCTGATAAAGGTAATAACCGGTATGACTAGGTTGCATGGTAATTTTTCAATTACGAATTCCGAAACATTTCGACTTGATTTCGCGCAAATAATCTCAACGACGGAACGAGACATTTGAATATCGGAACACCGAGAATTCGAAGAGTTGATTTTATTTGTAGAAGAAATATTTTCCTGTGCTACTTTTTATTTTACTCTCGGAACGAGGACAGTTTTTCTAACCAGAGAGCAAAAAAGTAGAGAGGAATGAAAGACACGCGAGTACTATGAAATAGCGAAATCGAGAGTTTGAAAAACTTACAAGGATTTTGGACCGAGAATCGAGGTTTAAACATCGGCGAATTCTCGAGACAGAGATTAATGAGGCAATTATTTTAACAAAACAATCTCGTCGTTCTTTATGTCCGACACAATAGAAATTATAACAACAGGTAATCAATGAATTCGCAATTAATCTGCTCGTTATAAGCAAAGCCCGCATTTCAATGTTACGTTTTATCGAGGTTGCCCGTTCTCTTTTCGCTGTACAATGGTCGCTGGTCAAGTTATGTATGCGAATGGAATATTCTTTAAAATCCAAGGCTATCCCTTTCTTCTAATTTCACCGGGATGTATAACGAGCATCCAGAACTCGCAATATATTCCGGCGAGTCTTTCAGAAAAGGCATCCACTTGAGATACGAGAGTTGGGTAACTGTGCTTCTCCCTTTGGAGAGATCTCATCGATCTTTCGCTTCCTTCAAGCCTGCCCGCTTGCTTTACCATTCATTTCCGTTTTTCGTAATTCCCTCGTTGTGGTTTCTGCCTTTAGACAGCGCGTTATTTATTCGGGTCGGAATACACCCAGTTCCGTTGCATACCACGAGAGATCATTTGCACCAATTTAAAGGAGCACACCGTAGATGCGTATGGTATAATTACGGTAGATTTCATTTTAAATTACATAGTTGCTCGTTCCAGGTAAATTCGCCGAGAACATCGTGGAAACTAGGAATGTTCATTCGTTTAAAACGTTCCGTAATTTTATGCAATTCGACGAAATTTTTGGAAATTATTCTTCTCGCCGCTGTTCTATAAAAAATGACAATTCCTGTGGTTTCGAATGTGTGTTTTCTAAAATTATCGATATAGCTTATACATCTTTCTGAATTAATGTAAATAGTGTTTTAAAAAATTTAACTTAAAACTTCAGGAATTAGGCTGGATCCAAATACGATGCATTTTCTTTTCTTCCTTGTCAAAGAAAGAGTGATAATTATTCGGTTACATTGAATAACTATCAAAGTGTCATCAGGAGATGTTGACATACTTATTTTTAATGATTTAACAGGAATTATATTATATTAAATTTTACAAGAATCCGTATGTAATCATACTGTATAATTTAGCAGATACATACTTCCAATATCTGTGATTGCCTTTCCGATTTCTGAACACCAATTCTTCTCATTAGTTTTTGAAGGAACTGAACCGTACATAATTAATAATAATCGTGACAACTCTGATACTGAGTATACAATATACCAAATGACCACCTAAAATCGTCTTTTATTTTTTCCCTCTCGTGTTTCTCCTTCTGTAAACCGTCTAATGAAGCAGACGTATGATTCACAGTCTAAATACAGATAGATTATATAAAACTTCCAATAAAATTTACTAATATTTCCTAATTTGTTTCTATCAATTTCCTCACACGTACATAAATTGTATCAACAATCTGATAAACGAAAGAACAAGAATTTTTGAAAAATGGGGCAGGACAATTTATTTACGAGGCACATAGACATATGTATATATGGAAACATCGCAGGACCGGCCCGTAACCCCCAGCCTTCGATACTGCTTCGTTACTTTACTTTCTGACACGGCAAACACGCCACTCTATTCGAAAACAGATCGCCAACGAATTTACGACTTGTTGCGAATGATACTAGACAGTCGCGACGATTTCACTTTCAATTTCTCTCGAATTACTCGTCAGAAGCCGGCGGAACGTACCGAACGATCGGTCCCATTTCGTTATCGACGGTGACACTTGCCGTGGCAACATCGCGCGTGACAAGGCTACGGAATTAAGTGCCGAAGGGACGAAACATTAATGTTCTTCCCATGACAGATCCTCTCGGCGTGGCTCCACGCGTTGAGGGTCCTTCTAGTTGAAAATTTCGAGCGTTCCGCAAGTCGTTGTCCGTCAAAACTTGAAAAACGTCGACTAATCCAGGCCGGAAACCGAAGCCGTTCTTGCCCGATGAGCATTTTTTTCCGGCCACGGCCTGCTCCTTCTCGTTTATCACAGCCATGGGCTTTTATTTCGTTGCTGACAGGGCGCAAAGGAATTTTTCAA
This sequence comes from Euglossa dilemma, assembly GCA_002201625.1. Lineage (NCBI taxonomy): Eukaryota > Metazoa > Arthropoda > Insecta > Hymenoptera > Apidae > Euglossa > Euglossa dilemma. The sequence goes on along the minus strand of NIJG01000289.1, from coordinate 131,280 downwards.
TTAGTTTCGCAAACACACCGCCTCCTGGCTCGCGCCAACGTGACCGACCTAACCCAGTCCGTGTGATTGTGAAAAATGAGCTCCTTGGACCGCGTTATTATAGCGTTATACCGAGGCGAAGCCTCCGGCCCGGATAGTGTTTAGCGAAATGTAAACAACTCGGAGATAATTGAAGGAGTTTAAACGAAGTTCTCGCGCAGCGGGAAAAGATTCTCCGGGAACTCGTTAAACGTTCCGGTAGATTTAAGCAACGATAATATTGCTTGACCGCCAGAGTTCCAGCCAAGGAAATCCTTTCCGTGGCTTCCTCGAGGACTGTACCAACCTGCTACACGTCTCAATCCACTTTACTACGGTTTTTCCTTGATTGTTTGCGTGCAATCTTTCGGTTAGTATAAATTGGCACACTTGTGAAGGGTTCGAGGTGAACCGAATTACTTGTAAGATTTTGGAAGCCAAAAAATCAAATTTCACGATCTAAATAAATCGGAAAGACGCGTGAAATCGCCGATTTCAATATTTATGAACGATTGTGAATAGTAAGTGTTGCAATGACTCTTTTAACACTAGGTTTACGGACGATTTTGAATACCTATCTTTATGGAGACCCGTCAGATTTACGGGTAAAGAAAATTAAGTATTTTCTTAAAAAATAATACCATGAGTTTATTTTAATAACAATTACGATGTTAATAAATTTAATATAAGTTGATTAAATTTATTAATATTGTATAATTGGAGCAACTCACCCGTCAAATTGACGGATCCCGTAAGTCTAGTGTTAAGAAGAGGTCTAATTGGACATTGCATATTATTCTACTTTTTTCTTAGTCACAGTTCTAGGGACTCCTCTGATGTCAAACCAAGAAAATAATTTATATAGGTTGATGATAGAAACAGCAAAGAGACAATACCATCCACAAGCTAGACGCAATCTCGCGATGTAAAATTAAGAAAGAAAATTAACGATGACGGTGATTCGGAGACATCGAGACTCCGCTAACAGGTATATAAGTCAATAGGTTAAAAAGAAGAAAATGGACGTTTAAATTATTTATCGAGTCCCTGTAGACGTCGAGGTTCGATTTAGGGCGCAGTCCGGTTGGCAGGGGATATTTCAAAGTTTTAAATCGTAATTAGTGGACAACGCCTGATGGTCCGTTATTATTCGAAGCCGGGGATCGAGGAGGTCGCGACAGTAAAAATTTCCAATTTAAATTCCCGCCGGCGCAGTTTAAAAATTATNCGGGGATCGAGGAGGTCGCGACAGTAAAAATTTCCAATTTAAATTCCCGCCGGCGCAGTTTAAAAATTATTAAGACAGCGAGGATGCCTGCGCCGACAGGTAGTTTGCATTCGTGGCCGACTATAAAGATTCCACGTAGCTTCAACGAGTCGGTAATAGAGTCCGTAAGCAAGTCTCGCCGGGTGCTTGAAAGTTTTTCCTTCTCCTCTCAAAGGTGGAAGTGAAAGTTCCTCAAATCCGGAGCATCCTCGAGTCTCAGGAGTACGATGGTAATATAGTGCAGACGCATGAACCAAAAAATGGAAGAAAAGAAAGGGCGGATGTCTCGGGCTGCCTGAAATCCTGCGTGGTTCGGATATTTGTATCGAAATGTTTCCAAACACGGTGTCAAAAAAGAAGAATTCAAAACCTAAACAACGTGTAATCGATGCACTATAATCCAAAAATATTGATATGTATATTCTATTTCCGATAAAGGTATGAAATAATTGAGTAGATTTTTCGTTCAGAGTATTACCTTTCCCGGTTCTTTGTTAATTATTTTTATCGGACCACCTGAATACGGAAAAGCTTTAAATTAGTATTTAGAGATACTATTATTCGATTGAGCATCGATAGAGCAACGAGGGCGTAGAGAATTATTTGTTCAGTGAATTAAGTGCTCGAAATTCTATTTGAAAATGTTTCTAGATAAAATCGGAATATAATTTTTCGACGATATCAACGAAGCAACGAGCCACGTGCAGCGAATTAGTTTTATTCGACCTATCGAGTTTTGGGGAATATTTAAATTTCTATTTAGAAATGCGCTTATAGATAATCTAAATGAAAAGTTCCGTGGATATCGATAAAACGGTAGATATATATAGGAATTTCGGTCTCACCTGTTTCATACCGTAGTGCTCAAATTTTTATTCGAAATTTTTACTCGTATAGAGGATCTAGATGAAAGTTAGGCGTTATCAGATTCTTTGCTCTCGACTTACTTTAAAGTTTCGGTTATACAATATGAAAATAGTTACGACCTTCGTGTTCGATGGAAGTTAGTTCATTTCACCTCGTTGTAAGCTCGTAACTTTACCGATATTTTCTTTTCTAACACGAATATATTCGCCGAACAAAGTTCTGACCTCGCGATGACAACCTCAGATTAAACTAATCCCAATAACTACGTACACTTATCCGCCACGATAAACCGGTAGTCAAATAGGGCTAAAAGTTCTCTTCGAACTCTCTGCAAACTCTCTTGCATAAATATGACGTAATGTTCTACTCCGAAGCGCATAATCTGCCGCGTAATTTTGTAAAAATTTCACGAGTACCGCGTTAACGCATTAACAAGGATCCAATCTCTCCTTCGAGATAAATTCTCGCGAAAATCTCTGTCTTCCTGACCTGAACATAGAGCCTCCTACGGTAGTAACAAATGCTTCGGAAAAATAAATATTTTATAACGATATTACGCCGAATTTACATCCTCCTTCCGAAGTTATTTAGAAATAGGCGTTGTCCGTTAGGCTTTAGGATGTTCTTCGTCAGTAGCACCAAACGCTTGGAAGAAATTAATATTTTATAAAGAGATTACGACGGATCTAGCGCACGTGCAGCGATGAATACGAAGTTGGTAAGTTGTTTCGAAGAGGCGAGCATAAACAACGCGTGAAGTTTGCAGACGCGCATCAGGTACATCACCTGCTTCCTGATATTTTTTCCCTATCGAGCCACTTAGCCCGACGGATAAAAGCAGCGCAGGACGTTTCGTCGAAGAAACAGGCGAGATACTTCGCGGAAACGTAACTTTCCCGAGGAATCCACGATGGCTGGAGCTTATCGCCGTGCAAGCACGGCAGGGAAATACGTTTTGAATGGTATAATACAAAGATTACGCGAAGGATGTGACTTAACGAAGCTCAATGAAGCTCAGACCGAGTTAATTAAACTCGCGAGACGCGGCCAAAGAGCGAAGGAACGGAGACGTTGACGAGGATGGATGCAACGGGGATGACAGAGTGAGAAGGACGAAGCTAAAAAATCATAACGAGGAGGAACATGGAAGAAAGATAAGATGACACGAGAAAGAAGAAGGAAAGAACAAGATATGATATTTATACGGCTGGATTGGAAAAATAAAACAAAAATATGACCGAGTAAGCAGATGCTGGGCTAGTTCGTAAATTTGTATAGAGTCATTTGAAATGACATTAATATTAGAATGGTGACGTAAAGCAAATCAATTCCCTGTCGTCAGTGGTGAGATCTAAATATTTAGTAGCATATTTACAAGATCGAGGTATTTAAGGATACGTCAATTTGAGTTCAAGTCGCCACTAGTGCTATGAAAATAGTGATTACAACTGGAAGATAAAAAAAAGAAAACGAAGAATACGGTACAATCTCGATTGGTCTTACCTCGGATCTATGCACTTGGTATCATATGCGTAATTTATAGAATAATACACACAAACAACGAAAATCACGTTTCGAAGCATTCGAAGTTCTCGAGAAACAGGTAAGATGGTACGAGACACAAGAATAATGCAACTCCAAGGACGAAGATGCGACGTAGCATCCAATAAAGTACAAGATCTGTACGTCACCTTCGAAACCTTCGAAAATAAATCAAATTTGGCGATTTGAATAGGAAATGTTGCTCGAAAATCCTATTACCGGAACACATTTGTCGCCCTAGTAGCCCCGTTAATCGATAACGATCGACTACATATGTAAACGGAACCGGTAAGGTATTAAGGTAAGAGTGAAGTAAAAAGCGTGGCGGGAAAGAACTGAAGAAGGAAGATAAGAGGATAACATGGATTTAACTGTAAAAACGGATCGAACGCGAGCAAGGAGGATGTAGCGCAGATGTACAATAGCAGCGAAGACACGGGAAAAAGGAAAAAGCACGCAGGCATGCGAGGACGCGAAATAACAAAAGAATCTTCCACCTTCTCCCATATTTTCTCAACAAACGCACAAATCTCGAGATTATCCTGGGAGCGCAAACAGGGACAAAGGGAGGCAGGATAACTAGGAAAGTTGCAAAGATTAAAAACCTCGGGTAGAGCCTCAAGAAAGCCGAGCACGGCGTCGGGGAACAAAGTGACCCCGAAAAAGCGAAACGAAGAGGAAGACGAAGGAAAAGGAGAAAAAAAATAAGATAGACTACAAAGCAGGTTGACATAGTAACGTCACTCCATCTCCTTTACCTTCACGCGCCAGGGGTATCGCGGATGCGTGAATGGTTCACAGGTAAGAGACCGTCGAACCGAGCCGTGTGCACGCGATGGTACATGAAACGCTTTTGCACGTGCTTGTACAGGTTCACCAACTCGAGCTTCGAATCGTCGAACGAAGTGCTCTCCGCGTCTCTCGACCGTCACGTGTATCAAAGCGGGTTAAAGTCGCCCCAGAGCAGGCCGTCCCACACGCACACCTCAGCCATTCTCACGCCAGCGTACCAGCCACTTCACCGACGAAATAATATTCCATGTAATCTCCAACGCTCAAACGAAAGCTGAGTGGATGCAAAATGTGCGTAAATGAGGCGCCCGCGGCGCTTACGGCCTCTAGCCGTTTACGTGACACGCAGACGCCGTCGCGACGCGCCGCGAGGAATTTCACTGGAGAGCTGGCCAAAATGTAAAGACACCATTTTCATTTACACGAAAATTCGAAATCTTCGGATTTTCGAGATCGTCGGTCATAAATTCAAAATTGAATGTGAAAAAAATAAAATATTTCGTCGGGTATACCATAAATTGTTACCTATGAGTTTTCCGAGTCGTTGATTAATTCGAAAATTCGATTTCATGCTTCAGAACTGTTTGCACGATGATATTTTTGTATTTCTCGAATGAATTGCAGATGGTTTCACAATTGCGAAAAAGCAATCGCTTTTTGGAAATAGAAATTGATAGCACCGATGATGTTTCGCGGAGTAAAAATGGAGACTGAATTTATAACAATCTTGTAACTCAGCGGATTGTTTATTTGATTCCGTTAAATCTCGGGTAGCTTGTAAACCAGCAAAGAAAATATACAATCCTGAAAGGAAATGGATTAGGGAAGGGAAAGGAATATAGACCACGAAGATCAACCAAATGGAACGAACCCAAAGGTGGAACATAAACAAAGAAACCAGCGGAAAGGCATTCGAATATTATACGAAATATGTAAATTCTTAAATGAAATAAAAATTAAATCAAATTATAGTAATAATATAAATGAGAAAATAAAATAAGAATGAGAAAAGGAAAGAAAAATAAATTAAATTTTAGGAAAAAAATATTAAGTTATTTGAGGGGGTGGGGATGGAGTGGACCACCCCACTCCTTCTGAATGAAAACGAATTTCGATGTTATACATGCGACGTTAAATTCATGAATGACTCGAGCCACGCCGCGACGCCCTTTATATAGCCCCGATCGGTCGAACGTCGACGGAAATTTCCGAACCTCACCGATTCCATTAATTATTACTTCTCCGCTGTAATAGCGAATAATTCATTAATTTTTTCACATCTACTATATATTTACATTCCGAACAATTTGTTAACGACAATATTAATTTGTTATTAACAATAAGTGCAACAATTCGTAAACTTTACAAATTATTCGTCCATCTTAACATAGATGCGTTATATATTCAACTAATAATCAATAATTTATTAATTTCTCCACTTTTATTGTAAATTTACGTTGTAAATAATTTGTTATTAACGATGAATATAATAATTTATTAAATTTTTACCAGCTATAGCTATAACTATGTTTTCAAAATATAAATTTCCATGATGCCTTGACATATGATTTGACAAATGGGATTAAGGGAAGAAGACAAAAAATAAATGTCGCACAGTAAGCCAAGTCATGAATCATACAAGCATTACAAATACAAGCCTAAATCGTGTACCTAAAAATTGCTGTAATACCGGTTTCTTTATCGAATCCTCGAACGAGTGTCCCTCGACAAGTGCTACCAAAAGGTTCAAGGGGGATGAACGAGTCGTGTGTGGTGGCTCGATAAGCTGTTTGAGACTCCTCGAGTGAAGCACGGAGTTTGTATTAACGGGTTAGGCTCAAAGGTTTGGCAACGAGTTCAGGCTGTGTACTCTGGGAACAGTGCAGTCAAGATTGACTTTAAGTTTCGAGATCGTAAAAACGCCTGGCGATATATTCATCGAATAACGGTCCACCAGCTCGGGATACTTCGTAACTATTAAAGCGTAACGCGCGAATAATTCAAGAAATTTTCAGCGATACTTTGGAAAATTCTCGAAGCAAAAATTCGCGAAGAACTAGCACCACATGGTTGTCGTATGTTTGACATACTTCCTAAAAGAAGTAAAAAGACGGTGAGAAAATATTTCTCGCTCGACAAAATAAAGTTTTCCATTCTCATAATATGGCTCGCAGCGTGATATGGAGGGCGAGTACAAATTTGCTATTGCTAATGAAATTCGTCGTCGCGTTTCTTTTTCTTTCTCACACGAGCTACTTGATATTTCGTTGTGCTTCGACGCTGGACATAAATTCCGCCGGGAGTAGCTTAAACATGCTAATTAAGGAACCGCCGGAGGAGCAGCGGCACGAGTCCTGAATAAAAATAGCCCGGGCTCTTTCGCCGGACAAGCAACTTACGATGGCCATTGTAAAATTTCACTTCTTTCTGGTCCTGTAACATAAACTATGCCAAATTAACTTGGACGCGGTATCCTTTGCGGTCTGGCCACGGGAATGCCGTTCCACTTTCGGATAAAACTTTCGCGATCTTTCCTTCTCCCATTCTCCGCTGGCCCCGTTTTTCTATTTCTTGCATCGCTGCGAAATAAAGAGCAAGTGGGTAGATTCGTTAAAAACTCCCGCGAACAAAGTTTCCGCGATTTTTCCACCCGCTCTCGGCGAAAAAGACGTTATAACCGCGAGGTAACGATTATCGACGATTTATAATTATTCTTTCTTCATCGATACTTTCCAAAATTTTGAACAGACCGATCGGGAGATGTTTAATTCGTTATATATAGCTACCAGTTTCGATCTTGATACGCGAAAATAGCGGTACACCGCGAAATCGAGTAAACCGCGCATATTTCGATTCAAACAACGCCGAGCGTTAAAAAAGCGGGGATATAACGGCATTAAAAATTAGTTAAGCGAGCTCGAAACGGGTAAACGAGAGCGTGACGTATAATATTAAACGAAAAAAGGGGGATAAATAGGACGCTTAATTTAATTGAAATATCCCCGACGCCGGATAAGGATAATTCGCGGAAAATCAAAAATTACTGCAAATGAAAAACGCGCGGGCTAGTTTGCCCGTTATTTATCCCGCTCGCCCCTCCTATCGATTATCGCTTATTTACCGTATCGATTATCGTTTATTCGAAGCTGGAAAAAGCGTGCCTCGCGGGAAAAAGTTCCAAGCGAATTCAAACAGTCGAGTGCCATCTGATTCGCTCTTTGCATAAATACCGAGGAGCGGGGCAATCATAATTTCAAACTCAAATGAAAATGGTACTTAACGATGAAATTTGTTATCCCGGTGAAAAACGCTCCTCTGAAGCGCCATGCTTCCACCCGTTTGCCAGCTTTCATCGCCATTATGCTCCAAGCCGTGGATTTATAAATTCGAACGCGTGATGAACGAGTACGCGACAATGTTTCGTGCCACTTTCGTCGAAAATTCGCGAAAAGGAATTACCCGGTCGATATAAATCCCTACCGCAAATTGAACGTTAACGCGACGAATTTTCCGCGACGAACAGCGAGAACGCCGAGAGAATTAATTAATGGAATATCTGTAAGGCGAAAAAAGAAACGAAATCGTCGAACCGCGAGGAAGCAGCGAGAAAATACAGCGAATTCGCGGCTTGACAAAGGAAATTCGCGAGGATCTCACTGGAATATCGGTCGCGGAAATTTCAACGTGAATGTGGTTGTATCGCGGTGCTTTGGCAGATTAAAATTCGCGATTAAACGTTCGGTCACCGGCTTCGATAAACAATTGCTCCTTCGAAACAAACAAGACCGGTTTAATCTTCTCCTCGAGGAATTCTTCCTCCGGTTTCAAGAGTTCCTCTCAGCTTTATTTATAAACAAGAGAAAACAACACGGCTCAAAATCCTTCGTTAAAGTAGCTAGCTCATTAACAACTGATCTGATTCAAAGAACCGAGACGAACGTTCCTTTTTGTCGATGAATTATTCCTCTTTTCTTCCGCGATTGCCTTTTCGCAAATAGGTAAATTACATTTAACGAGATAAAAAACGGTCGAAACACGAACGTGAGCAACTTTCCGAACAAATAATTGCAACGACCAGTGAAACGGCATCGATTGATTTGCAGTATTTATTCTCTGCTTTCAGTTGCTAGTCGGCCACGTTGTAACACCGAAGATCGATTGCGACCCGATTGTTCCTCTGCATCGAGATTCTTCGGCTTCTAATAAATCTGCGAATTGGCGAACGAGGTAAACAAAAGGTTTCACGGAAAATGCTGCGTGATTCGCTTTCAACGGAAATGGGAAAGAGCCCTCGAAAAATGCGAATACCTTCGTTGTTAATTTGTCGGTTTCTCGGATTAGAACTTCTCATTGCCTCCTCGTATAAAGTTTAATTTCGAAATGGACTTATCGAGCACTTGCGATTTAAATCCTTCTTACCACGAAGACACCAGAGATTCTTTCATTTCTATTCAGAGCATGAAACACCGTCTCCTCGATCTAAAGCGATATCCTCGGGAGTACCTCTCACTTCCCAGGAGCACATAATTGCGATCCCAAATTTCAAGTTCCTTCAAAAATCTGCGAAAGAGTCCACGACCACTTGCAACCTCAAACACGATTAGAAAAATCTCCTCGCTACTGCTACCTACCGTAAATCCAATTACTCGGTCCCTAATTAAGAGAGTTTGAATACATTCAAAGAAATCTCATCGCGCAAATTTCTCGAGAGATTTATAGACTATCGCAATGATCGACGAAGTGCCGATTTTACTTCGAGAATTACTCGACGGTACGTAAACTTATACAGACGTAGAAAATCACGCTAGAAAGAAATTTTTCCTTCGATCCGATCCGCGGAGTGGCGATTAACATGGCGTCACGCGAGACAGAGACCAGGCGAAATAAACAGTGACCTCTGGCGCGTGAGTGCAGGTCGGTGGAAGGAAACGAAGAGCAGCGGGGTTAGTTCACGTGCCCGCGATTACGGCTAATTATCGTCGGGTTAATAAGCCGCGACGATTGCACGCGGCGCCGGTGGCGTGGCGATGCTCGTCGTCGCTGGGGGATGAATTTTATGCAAGCCTGCGCGAGAGGAGCAGTCGGGACAATCGTCTCCGGCCGAGAGAAACAGCCAGTTACAACGTTCTAACTGGAACGGGTCAGAAGTTGAAGCAATTAGCCCAGTTTGTCGGTGGCGCGGAAAACAATGCCAGAAAGTTGTTAATGATGTCACGCCGGCCACCGCCATTCCACGGTTTAAACGTGGTCCGGGCCAAATCTCCTCGCCACGGCCTCCTTTTATCCGCGAACGGCGTCGGTCGAGCGCTAATTATAAACAAATAACGATACACCGAGAGTCGCGATATAATTTCGAGCAGGAGCGAACGGTGCCGGGGGTGGGCCGCACGGTCGGCTCTGGTAAGGGTTGGCGGTTTGAAGCAGCCTCGAGGAAGCCTGGCGAGATAAGAACGGAATTCCTCTTGCCGGTTTAATCGCCTTGCAAAACGTTACGTGCGCTTAATTAGCTCTGCCGTCGTGTCAGTTAAGAGGCTTCCTTCTTTGTCCGTCGTACAACCCGCGCCTCGATGTTCTTGCGCGTCTCCCTTAATACAGACAGCCTGCTGACTGGAGCAGCTTCAGAAATTGCTTTTACGAATTTTGTTGCGTTCGTTGCCACGACATTCCCGCCCGTTGGATAATTACGTATTAGACCGTCTTCCTCAACGTCTGCCAGCGGTATTCGGATTACGCGGCATCGCGATGACGAACCCGCAGTCGGCGGGAATTTTATTATTCGCCTTTGCCAAGTTGAACGTTCAAAGACGCTGGTGCGTGATTGCACCGAACGAACAGGTATATTTCCAGTTGCGAAAATTTGCCCGAGGAATTAGAAGAATCCGGGTCACCTCTCAACTATGGAAACTAGTCAGCCGAGGCAGACGAAGTTGTAGACAAGTTATGTACCTGTCTGGAGACGCGGCAACTCTCTTGGATTTCTCGGCTCGTGGAATTAGCAGAGATGTACGGAATCATAGATCGACGTGTGTTATTCTAAAGACAGGATACGATGCAAACAAATAATAAGAATCTAGCGATTAATATTATATAATAAAATTACTATTCAATCCTGATTCTATCGGACGAATTATTTATCCTGATATTAAAATTTCATTTTCCTCGACGCGCGACGTTAAAGATACGGTTGTCGTAATATTCTCGAACTGGTTGAAACAAAAATACATGAAAGTCGTGGAATTCTGAGCTACGATAGGAATAAAAAGAGCAAGAGGTGTATGAATTTATCGATTCACCGTGGGTAACGAAGTTTGTCAGGGTAGAGAGAGGTGGACCTTCTTGAGCGTAACACCGAAGAAGTATAATGACTACCCCGTGAGCACATGCGCGGCATCTGGGTCCCCAGTTCTAAATCTGCTCGCGACAGCGCGCTGTATTAACATTTTTTGCAAGAGGTCCGCTGCAAGCACAAAAAGTCCGACCATTATGCTAATCGACAAAGGACACGTGTTTGTAATGGCTTATTTTTACGCGGCAGAAACACTGTTACGTCTCCACGGCGTCCCTTTCCCGTCAGCGAGATCCCCCTCGGGAACCCTGCATCGATTACGTCCTCTCGATCCGGAGACGTTCGAGGATCGAACGATATTTAAACCCGGACCCGTTTTAATATTCGATCGTATAATTGATTTAAAGCAGCCCTTTGGCCATATTACGCGCTTCGAGGGCTCGTAAAGAGACCTCGTTTTCCTCTTCCATAAATATCAACCCCTCCGCTTTCGCGTGGATCGCGACACAGGGAAACAGAGAACCTCGCGCCTTCCGTTTAAAGAATATTACCGCGAACTTTCCGACCCTGAGAGATCCCGGCGGTCCCGCCGGTAACGAGACACCCGAGAACTTCTCGGTCACCGATTAATCTGCAGATAAAATAAATCAGATGCTGGGACCGGATTTCAGCGGCACCGGGAGACGTTATATATACGTTAGGTAGCCAGAGGACGCGACGATTTCCCGCGAACGATAGCGTTAATTACGCCCGGCAACTTCTTTCCGACGGGCTGGCAATTAAGCGAAAAGTCGTATAAATATCACGGCGCGCGGCTCCGCGGCTGGCTTAGGCCAGAAGGGAAAGAAAGAGTTAAGTTTTCGACGATGCCCCGGGGGTCGAGATGGCCGCATCAGATACGCCGCCAACGTACGGCGAAAGCTTATTTCCTCTTACATATTACTTTCTAGCCGAGGTCGTTCCTCGTTATTGCGCCGCTAGGCCGTCGCAAATCTTCCGCTTTGGCGACATCCAGCTGTCGTGGATCGCGGAAAAGTTGCCCCTGCATCCCCTTTTAATGGAAACTCCTCCGCGATCCGATCGCGGCGAATAAATTGAACGAGGAGGCCGCCGCCGCCGCGTCTTTCCCTCTCCGGCTCGAGACCGGTTATTTACGGGAATTGATGATAATTGAATTTAATATCCAGCCTGATCCAGAGCCAGCGTCCGATTTCCGCTTAATTATGAAACGTCGTGGGAATTCGACGCGATTAGACGAGCGGCTCGCTTTAATGCATATTAAACGGAACCAGACGCAAGCTCGATTTACGAAATTCGCCCCGCGCCACGGATGGACGCTGGTAGGTACTTTCGTCTGCCCCGGGACTTCCTACAAATCGAATCTTCCTTCGAGCACAAAAGCGCGTGCCGCCGTTTCCACAGCGATTTATTCGAGTCGCGATCGCAATTATGTAAAGTGTATGTGACTTCCTGGTCCCTCACAGGGGTTATCGTTCGAATTTATCACCCAAGGACCGATTTTATTTTACGTCGGCTTCCAGTGCGTCTTGGGTAATCGAGAATACTTTCGCGAAGTGAAGAATAATATAGAGAATAATACTGGATAGTATTCTTTATATATTTTACATGCTTTCGGATTCGGATCTTCAGAAATGTCGATACGTGGAAGGCTGTGCAGATTTTAGCGCCGATTGATCGATGATTTCGTTCGATGGAGTTCATTAATTTGGCAAATGAGTGGCTCATATGACATTATAAGGATCCTTGACATTCACGATATTTTAAGTATTATTAATTTTGCTTCAAATATACCTTCCGTGTTTAGTTATTCCCCATAAAAACATATTCCCTCGATAACAGAATTATTAAAGAACATTCTTGCTACTCTCAGAATCACTAAACGCTGCTTCCCTAGTTCATAAAAATGTAAACGACTATGAGCAGCATTTTCAGGTCACCACCTCGAACGAGGACCCGCGTATTAGACTCGCGGAATTTTCATCGAGCGATTTTCCGACCGTCCACCAATAATCTATCACTGTGCTCCCAGCTCGCCGCCTTTTCAGCGTGTTTGTCACGCATCCTCGGCGTCGTTGAAAAATTTCGCGCAGCGTACCGTGAGAAGAGTTACTCGGCATGGCCGGAAACTTCGTCGAGTTTATAACAGTCGTTTGGCGTTCGCGGTGACGAGGTGAATCTAAAACTTTCCCACCGAACGTTCGTAAACCGGCTGCAGAACGACAGCGCACCCTTGGCCGTCGAAATTTTACTACCCCGACAGGGTAGCGCCGGCCAGGGTGGTGCCTTCTTCAGAAACCACACCTTCCTGTAACGAAAGCATCGATGGGTACGAACTGTTACTTAAGGCCAGGAACGACGACGAGTTGCCGTCCAAGGAATAGAAGGATCTCGCTGTCCTTACAATTCATGCATAAGCTTCCATCTCCATAAAGGTGGTAGCTGCGTGGTCTCGGTGGGTACTCGTGTTTCATGAGGCTTACCCGCGCCACTAAGCCGCTGGCGACCCACATACTACGCGAGCCAGAACAACGCCACGTCTAAATAACTCCGTCCAACCCTTCTCTCCGTCTTCGACCCTCGACTACGAGCCAGGCTATCGCCTCCTAGCCCCACGCGCCGCAGCGACACCGTCCATCCGAGGTGGCAGACACCCTTCTTCCGCATGTGGTTAACTTTCACGGACCCACGCGAACACCAATGATGGTAATAGGACCCGACGAATGTTTCCAGTCGGTTCAGACAAGTGGACACGCGGTGGTTATTGAAACTTGGGGTCGTTGCGCGTCTTTGCACGCAGTCTGAATATTCGGCGAGTAATAATTCCTGAATGCTTCTGTTTGGTGATGCGGAAAGGAGATAACAGCGCCAGGGAGCCAACCCCGTAGATAGTCAGACACGTGGTGTATAGAAGGAAATAATAAATTACCTTGCGAAACAGCTTGTATAGATTTAAAGTAATTCTGGCTAGCTTCCTGTACATTGTTCTCAAACAGTTGTAATAATGACGATTTCATTCTATGAAATTGTCTATGCGATTTATTTTGTTTTTTTTTTTGCGAAAATTTGCTGGGAGATGTGATTTGCTTGGTGTCTGATCAAAAATAGATTTTGTCTTTTGGAACCTAGAGTGATCAAGTGCTACCAAAAAATCAGGTTGGATCGAAGTTGTATCTTGGTTCTAGAATTGATCACGTTGGAGGAATCTCCGTGGAAGAAACCCTTTCTTCAGGGTGAGGAGGTTACCTGGGTTCGTGACATTCTTTATGAGGTGACTACGAAGAGGTTTCAAAAATCTGTTATCAACCAAACCCTAAATCAACGAATTTCGTTAAATTAAAGATTGGAAAGCTTCTCGTGCCCGGTGAGCCGAGATAGTAAAAAGAAATTTGATAAAGCATACATTAACCAACGTGGAAATAAAAAATATCAAATGTCGATTATTCGGCATTTAGAAGCTGTTAGATCTTCCAGCTTTGCTTTTTGCTCCACGACGGAACAACTGAAAAATATTAAATCCTACACTTTGTGATTCAAGGATTGTTTGAGTTTTTCGACGAATTGTATTTGCCGAGTCCTCAACGCCACCGATTCGCTTTGATTTCGCGGGTTTGAAAATCCAGCTACGCGTGAGTCCCTGATGACTTTGTGCCATATGCGAATTTTCTATCGCATAGCTTTATACGTGGTTAAATCCTTCGTTTCGTTCAACTTCGAAGATTTTAGAGAACGATCCTTGGTAGACAAATTGTTTCTTATACAAAATCGGGAAATATTTACCTACAGGGCTACCCCTTGATTTCGTATTCAGCCAGCGATGCCTCTCGCATCGGACTTTTTACTCGTATTTGCAACGAGATTTTAACCAACTATAGGGACTTAGAGTCAGTAAGAAGACGCAGCTTGGGAACTAGGACGCTCGTAGAGGATTTGAAAATGAAGGCTATTTACAGTGTGGAAAAATGGAACGGGAGAACGTTGGAATATAGATTACGAAGTCTAGAATACGAAGTGTGTTATCCAAGGTATACCAGGTAGCTGGAAAATAGAAATTCAAAAATTATTCCGTTCACAGGGTTTCGTTACCTCTTCGCGTACACCTGAAACTCGTTCAAACAGAGGTGGAAAATTTGCGCTCTCGAAGAGCTCGGATATATTTTAATAAATAAAAATGCAAATCTAATTCGATAGAAAAAATTACGATTCAAATTATCTTGCTTTGTCAATCATAACCTCTTCATCTATTTATTTTTAGATCAAACTCTAACAAACCTGAAACTTCGCATAAGAAAAAAAAATTAAATTACTAATCGAGAAAAATCTTTAAAGAAATTTTTTAATCGCCTGTGAACTCATACATGTACCGTGTCCCTTGATACTCGAATAAGATTCATTCAACGAGAGTTAACTTGGCAATAACAAACGCACCGAAGCCACAGCCATTTATAAAATATTCGACGACTTGTCTTTGAATTACGTCATCGATACTCGACGGAACATCGACGCTTCCTGTCCAAGATCCGCCCTGGCGCACGAGCACACCGGGTTTCCTGTGAAATCTCCGGTTTCCTGTCGGATACTTGGCCCGGACACGAAATACTTAGGCAGATTCTTGACACGAACTCCAGTTTCGAAAAGGTGGGCGATATCTTGCGAGCAAGAAGCGAACGCTGTATAGGGTGCACGGTATGCGAGTAACGCGCTCCTTGCGAATTCTTTTTCGTATCTCTACCCTACTCTCGCCAGCGCGTCCTCGTTCTCCGCTCGTCGCCATTTTCTGTTTGCCGTTCGACGGAAGACGAGAGGCGACCGCCTGCAATTCGACGCTGGCGAACGGAGAATCCCTTTTGGCGCCGCATCAACATCGAGACGCGACGCCCAAAGACGCTCAAATACCACTCTTCCTATCTCTCTTTTTCTCTCTTCCAATCGTCCGCGAACACGACACTTTCCACGCAATCCATGCACTCCTCGAACACCCTGTCCTCGCTGCTTTTGGTTTCGCCGAAACTCTTCTGGTCTCCCGGGTTTCGGTTGTAAAAGATTATTGAAACTAACAGGGTAAACAGCTGTGAAAAAGATTTCGTTTTAGATTCGGAAAGTTCGGAATTTTAGTCAGAGCAGGGTTTATGAAGAATTTCGAAGTATTTTTCGACTCTAATATCACGGAATCTACCAGATAAAAGCATGGAATCTATCCGAAAATAAGTGAAAAAGACCAAAGTGCGTTATCAAATTTAAAAACTAAGTCTGTTGATGAGGATCACGCTGTCGATTCGACGCCAAACCCGGAGAGAAAGAGAAAAGAAAATTTTAGTAGGATAAAGAGACTTTCACAGTTTGTTAGGATATTAGCAGCGAAAGGAATAATTTCACGGGACTGTGGGAAAAATTAATAATCGTCGCGAGCAAACGGGAACCCCTTTAGAAGTTTAATTGAAAAGTTGATCTCCAGAAGGGGTGAAAAGAGCGTGCTGCGCTTCTTAAAGGGTCATGGTTATACAATGAGCTTCCGGAAGCTGTACGAATTATTTTTGTCTTCCATATTCAGGAGTTTATTAAGCATCTGCAACCATAACAGTTTACAACTCGCGCCAGGAGGACCCGTGGGAATATATTCCTAAATTTCTCCTATTCTCGCTCATTATACCAACGTTATCTCGCTTTCCGTTCGCGGGAAAGAAGCTATTTATAATTATCTACCGATAATTCTCCGGAAACTGGAGCACCGTAACCGTTTCTTCCGAAACACCTAAAAACGTAACAGTTTCAAAGGCTGGCTGTGATCAAAGAACCAGTCACTGCCACAACGTCAAAGGAAAATTTAAGCGGAGCTAAATTTTCGCACAAAAGCGCAAGAGAATTCCGCGAAAGTTTCAGAAACTTGCCTCTTCCTTAACTAAGAAGCCGATTCGCGAAATAATCGCAAACAATCCCCGATTCCTTCGCATCCATTTTTCCCGCGCTCGTGTTTCCGCCGATGAGATTCAAACGATCGTATCCAAGAAGAAAGATAAGAGGAAAAATAAAAGGCAAATTTCACTCTTGGCATTTACGTTTAAGCGGAATTAAAATTCCCGCCAGGCTCGCACAACTTTCGCACGGTACCCCGGACTTCGTTTACACTTCTATCCGATGGTAACAATGGTAATTTCCATTCCGAAACTTCCAAGGGAACTTCCCGACGTTCTTGATATTAACGACACGACGGTGCTACGAAATACGGCTTAATGACAGCATCGATCATAAGTCCGCCGATGCTAACGAAAAGTTTGCTTAAGCACGTCGTGAAACGCTTGATTAAACAAGCGAAGCGCTGACTATCCGCGTTCTCTTCCCTAACCGGGGCTAATTATCAATTATAAACAATTTTAATTTCCTACGGGTGATCTTAAGGGTTGATTAAAGCCGAAAAGGAGAAATACGGGGGCGAAGAGGTGAGAGGAGAGTGGTGAGAGAGAAAGGTACGAGCCGACGCGTATTAAGTTTTATTTTTACGGAGGGACGTGAAAACGCGTTACACAGCCGGAAAGTTTGTTTATTAATATGAATTGTTGCCCTGTGAAGTGGAGGCCTCGACTCGTCCCATTCGTTTCTTTTTCATTTGCCAACTTCTGCGATTAAACGAGCGCCGGTTTTCATCGTAACGTAACGTAACGCGAAAGTGCATTTATACGCGCGTGAAGATTCGAGGAGTAATCACGTTATGTAATTAATGAATAATTCAGTGGGCTAACGACGGGCCACCGTTTGGCCGGTGCATTTTCTCGCTGCCAGGATATTATATAATACATAATATCGTTGATCGAGCAAGTAGTCCGGATAAACGTTGAATCGGGGCTATTAACGGGCCATTCGCCCGGCAAAAAGTTTGTTTCCTGCCAGTTTGTTATATTTTTTCCCCCAGCTACGGATTTAATTAATGTTTTGCACTTCAGCTGCACGTACCGGGGACGTTCGCGTTTATTTCGCATGCTAATGAGAGGAGTTCGTGACAAAAAACGACGCGCAAAATCCCCCGCCCCGGGAAATAAACATTAATCCCGTTTTTAATTCTTCAACGTATTTTTAATACCATCGCGGCAGCTGCCGGTTCTTGCTCGTGGAACATCGACGTATCGAAAAGATGTTGTTACATCGTGTAATTATTCGCGATAATATTCGGACACCTTTGCAATTTCGCCTTGTAAACATCAAATTTCTGTTAAATACTTATAAAGGTACGGAAAACTATATTACGATATTATATAGTAATTTGTATAGAATTAATATTTGGATACTTTATAAATGTAAATTTAACCTGTATCGTAATATGTACCACGTTGAATAATACGATACATACAGATAAAAAGAAACTGTGGAAAATCACTTTTCATTCGATGTTTGTTTTCCAGTTTCTCTCTGCAAACTCGGAAACACGAGGAAAGTTATGATTTTATTCTGTAAAGATATACATATGTATAAGCATATGTAACGAATGTAGGTCGTAAAAGTACCGTAATGCGTTTTCTTCGGATGTGATAAAATAAAGGAGAAATACAAAAGAAACATATATGATGGTAAAACAGCCAAGCAACGGAAAAATCAGTTTTTATAATTTCGTTTCTCTTGAATGTATTACTCGACATGGCATATATTCAAACAGCAATTGAATTATCATAAAAAACTGGTACTATTAAATAAATTATATTCATAAATTATCCGAATATTAACGCGATATAATTTCACATCTTTCCTCGACTTTGTGAAATATTTAAACAACAATTAATAAGAAATCAAAATTTCACGTTCCGTTAACTTCTATACGTACACTGCAATTTTCTCTCGTGGGTTTTTATTTTTGCACGAATATTCTACGCGAGACATGTGATAGGTAAGTGACAATTGCAAGGCTGTCCGAATATTAGTACGGTAACTGCAGTGAACGTAATTGAATTTCGAAGCGGCGCGGGGTTATCGTTCCATTTCTAAACGAGGCTATCGATAACAGGAAAGATCGAGGAAACGTTCATTTCGAACATCCATCCCGGCTAGGGAATCGTGACAGCGTCTCGGGTGAATTTAAAAGGAATCAATCCGATCTAGATGAAAGAGCCCCGGGGAGAAAGGAGAGGCATCGGAGATTCGCGAACTCTGAAACAGGAAATGTTGTATTCCGTCCGAGGAATAGCGAGATCCGATGATATCTGTGTTTGAAGTTGGCCTGGAAAACTGGAAGCCAATTTTCGAACTCGAATCCCTCACCTTCCGTGCCATCGTCGTCCCTTTCTCTTTTTTCCCGCCCTTCTGCAGCCGCGCTCCTCTTCGTCACTACGCTTTCCCATCGCGTTCCCAGTGGCGACGAATCGAAATCTTTTCAAACAAGCAGTCAGGCTTACGCCTTCCCCGTCGTCGATTCCCCGGGAAGCTGCAGTTTCCGGCCTGGAATTTACCGGAAATAATATCGTAGCAAGACGTTGGCCGAGGAGCGGGTGTACGTGCCACGATAAGATTTCCCGCCGCCGCGACGCCTCCGTGCAACTTTTAAACTGCCAAAGCCAGTTCGAAGTTTGCGGGATTCGTTGTGACTTCTCTACCCTCTGCACGCCTTCACTCTCGCTCTTACGCGTGCGCGTATTTTCCGCTTTCTTTCCTCGCCGAGCTTTGTCTTCGCACCTTCGTTTCTTTATTCCCCTTTTTTTCTTCAATTTTTTTCCCCTTATCTATATCTTTTATCTCCGTCTGATTTTCCTCGACGTGTCCGCAAGTATTAAATCTCGTTTTCCTTTTCGGTTCCTCATTTATGTTTCGTGCTTTAGAGTTTTCCTCTGTCTTCGGTACGATTTCTAAAATATCTTTGGTCATTTTCTCGCTTAACTTCCACCTGTTCCCCGCATTTCCTTTTCGTCATTCCGCATTCCTCCTTCTACAGATTCCCATTTGCGTCACCATCGTCGCCCACCCACGGTGCTTATTGTTCCCCAGGATGGCGCGCGCCGTTGGCTGTAGGAAGCCACCGGAAGTGGTGCTGCCGCGACGCATACGGCACCGGGGAATTTCGCGTTAACTTCCATTCGAATGTAACGAGAACGTATACGTGCTCGTCGGTTAAGAAACACGGAAGCGACTCGGTACACTCGCATCGGCAGAAACAGCGGGAACTCGGTGCTCGGGAAAGTGTATTAAACGTCTCCCGGTGCATCGCGGCGATACGACGCGTATCAGACGATTACGACGATTAATGGAATTTAATTAACTGGACGCGGATAATCACCGATGCAATTCGATATCGGAAGTGTAAATCGGGAATTAGAATGGGACGTTAATTATCGTTAATAGACGAAAGCGATGGCTGCAGACGAAACCGTGGCGAATCGCGGGGTATTCGCGTATGATTTATACGCGTTAATTGATAATGTTACCTACGGTTGTTTATCAACAGTCGATCGAAATCGTGTTCCCGATTGTTCCGTGCATTTGGGAATCGACGAATGGAAAATCTGGTGCTTCTCGTTTCGGAAGCCACTTACCGACGTTAAGCACGATAAACGTTGCGCATAACACGTATAAATTCACCGACACGCTCGTACGTAACACGAGCCAGCCAATTAGTACGTATAATTTCGGCTTACTTTTAGCCAAACCGTAACCAATACCACAAATTCGACCTAATGCAAATGCACCAATTCCGGCTAGTTAAGCCAGATATCGACGTAGGTTTAACCCAGTGATCTGACCCGTATCTAATTTACAGGTAAGTCAGGTGTTACCTATCAAACGGCGAATCGCGAATATTTACATGTCGATTCACGTAATTCCTGTCTAACGTGTCGCCTAACATTATCGTACCTACTTTCGCGCGGGTGTTGGAAATGAAACGACTTTGCAACGGAGCGGAACTCTAGCACGCCATCTGGTGTTTTAATCGCACACAGTAACGCTAGAATTGAAATGAAACGAGCGTAAAGAAAAAGATTAGTACTTGGTAAATATTTACCAATAACGCCGAGTATTTTATGATACAATAGCGATAAAAATACGATATATAATAAATCTAGCTTTCCTTCCAGACAACGAGTCGTTCATTTGTTAACTCGTAGAAATCGCTCTCGAAACAGAGACATCCGTTACGATTACCATTCTCGAGTGCCGAGAGTAATATCTGAATGGAATTCAATGGCCCTCGAGCCTAATGTATCGCCGTAAAAATGCTGCACCGCGACAGAAGGAGGTTGAAGCTGAATAAAACAGTCGGAAGGGTAAATAAACGCGGCGTAAGAGCACTCGTAAACGTAGACAGGAGCAGGAAGCTTCGTCGTTAATGGGCGGAATTTCGAAAAGCTCGTACTTAACTTGAGTCTGCGAAGTGACGCTTGGAATACAAAATTGATCTTAGCATGACATTATCACGTTGCTTCTGCCAGGGGGTATCCGCCGAGGGTGGTGTGTCTAACCGTCTCCTGATTCCGCTTCTGACGTTCGTACATCCCCGTTGAATCCAAAATTAAGACCGCCCCGCGAGTGGAAAATTAATATTGCGCGCGTATCACGCGGAGACGAAGTGCCGCGAAGCGGTGAATTAATGCGCCAATTCGAGGGAAAAAGCATCAGGTCGCGTTAAAAAGTCTCGAAACGACAGAAGTTAACGCGACAGCGAATGGATCTGTCCGTCGACGCTTGCGGAATTCAATCCGTTCGGCAAATAGCTTTTTTGTTAAGTATCTGTTGCGTTTCCAAATTCCAGAGTCGACGTCAGATTTCCAATTTTATTTTGCGACGCGAGAGAGATTATAGACGATGTTGTGGATCGCTGTTAGGTGATTATTTAGAAATTGCGGTAGCTTGGTGGATTTGCTAATGCGCGTTAATCACACTTGGATTTAGTATTGAATATCTAAACGAGATTTTAGACGTTTAGGGTATGTTCAATCTGTTAGAAGGATATAGAAATTTATATGTTAATATATTAATATACTGCACAAGTCTTCACATACGTATAGAATATTGCCTTTGAAGTTCGTATTGAAACGGCGATTAATTTTATTCGCTAAATAGGTCAGCATTGCAATTATCGAGGTAATTAACAACGGAACAACGCTTAATTAAATACATTTAATGCGTCAAAGGCCTCGCTATATTTCTATTTTGCCGATGGCACGGAACACTTTTTACGCTCATAAAGCCTCCTGCGATACTGAAGTATATCAGACACTGTAATTCGTATTAAAATTAGATTAAATTAAGGTTCTATGTAACTGACATTTAAAAAGGATATTTTGGGAATTTAGTTAATAACGATTAATTAATAATTAAAGGAGCACGGCTTCAACAATGATAAAGAAAAGTTAATACTTTCAGCTTAATTTTTTTCTTAAGCCGGTCTTGTTTATCAAAATATTTTAGAGCAATACTATCTAACTTTTTCCTATAAAAAGATTATTCTACATGTTATTCTATAATTCCATATATTAAGTGGACAGGATTCATATGATAGACGGGACAAATAAAGAATACATAGTCTAGAGTATTAGAGATATGAAATAAGAGTGTTTGGACCAAGTGCTCGAGATTATCTTTTCAACGAAGGAAGAATAGCCACCCAAGCTTATAAATCGACGTCTAAAATAAACAGCAGTATAGAGCGAACAAAATATTATAAATAAATAGAGAAAAAGCATTCGTATGTTAGAATATAAAATGAAAAAGGTACGTGGACGAGGGCACAAAAATTATCCACTTTCTTTATTATCGATTCTGCAAGCGATTATGATACCTAATAACATTTTCTGAATGCTCGAAGTTATTATACAAAGAAATTAGAATATACACGATTTTAGTTACACGAATAGAAGCAAAAGGGCTATTGGAAAATCGATCACAACCATACCACATAAAATATCTCAAAGACAAGTGACCAAAGAGACAACACCGAATGTAAAATTTTTAATAAGAAATTTAGAAACCATGACAAATTTAATTTCAAGTACTTAAACTGTATTACATTAGGTTAACACTAAACCTTTCAGGGTCCAAATGTTTAATTACAAGATTTGCATTCAACGTTTGATAAAAAATTTTTCACTATTTTCCCGTGTTCTATCTTCATTAAATTTTTTCCCGTTTTATGTCTACCAGGTGTTTGATCGAGCATGTCAGGTTCGGTGTTAGTCGAATAATTCTAAGCGAATGTGACTCACCTCAGCCAACGAGTTAACAGAGGTCCCTTCTAGTTCCAAAACTCCAACCCTCGCGGAACCACCGGTGCGCATACGATATGTATCGTTAGAATTCCGTCCCAATAATTCGCCCTTCGCTTTATTAACATTATCCTCGCGTGCGTGGGGCAACGTCGTCAAGATCCGGCCCCGACCTTTTAAACGCGTTCCCTCGTAGCTGCCACGGAGACGAGCTTTACGATCGCTCCATACTTTCCGCTCGTAATTCAAAACGGACGCGGGAAACGTGCGACCGTTCGTAATGGAGATTCAACGCGTACAACGGGCGTTATGAGCGTTGCGCGACACGCGGCTTTCGCCAGCAGGGGCTTAATTAATATTCCGCGTGTAACCGGCCGGCATGCAGTTTCCACGATTTTTGTGCGTTTACGCAAACCGACCGTTTATAGCCTGGTCACGATCTTGGTCAACGACGAGCCACCCGGACCGCGGGCAAAAATTCCGACCCCGTAAATATGGCCGCCATTGATAAGCAACAGGAGCTAATTGAGAGACGAAATAACGCGGATTATTCCTGCGAATGTAATCGCGCGACCTGATCGTTCGCGATATTTTATAGCAGAAATTCCATTAACATTAAAACCGATAAAACAGAGGAAATTACTCACATCGGATTTTTTGTTTCCCTGATCACCGAAGGCAATCGCGAAATTTTTAATTTGTAGAAATTAATGTTGATTTTTATCGAAAGAGGAATTGAATTAATACTATGCGAGTGTCTCGAGTTCTATTTATTTATTACACAGTACCCTATATAATATTAGTCTTGGTTTTTCATTTTTATCGAATAATCGTGGATAGTTGTGTTCGAAGAGATATTTCCTTAGCGGATTGAACAGACGAGATATAAAATTTCTAATTATACCTGTAATATATTGTTTTTGTAACGCGATTCGACTACAAACATCGAACAATTGTTGGAAATATTTCTGCGCGGTATCAAAAAGGCTTTGCCAAATACTTTTGCCAGTGATTTTTAATATCAGCATACGAGGAAGGACGGTTTCATCGTGGCGATACTGTCAAAACAAGAACCAGCGTTCTGTGATTCCGATCCCGGTTTAAATCCAACGCGATATAATCTATTGTAATTGAAAATTATGCCGCACGACTGGTCCACGTGGAAAGCCTACCCGTATCCCCTATCGCGACTCGCTTTGTTCGCGGAAGAAATGAAAAAATTCCGTTGGAACAAAGGGAATCGATTTCCCTTCCTTATGATTCGTGGAATCAATTTTCTCCTTCTCTCTTTTTCCAGACTAGAAGCATAACAATTAACGCAAGGCTGATTAATGATAATACCACGTATTACAGGAAAATACAAATACTAATGCACTCTAAAAAATAAAAAAGATTATTCCGATAATACTTTCAGTCCTTTGAGTACCATAAAAATTTAATCTCATGTTTCTTCGTTATAGCGTAATACGGGCTGACAGCGTTTATTAGTTGGCAGCGTATACGTCTCGAAAGTTCATTATATTAGTATAATAGAGGAAAAGGGACACACCGTAAACAAGGAAAAAAGAAAAAATCCATTAATATTTTGCTAGCACGGCGAGAACACTTTATGGTAGCCGCATTTAATTAATAAAATAATCCACCAAGTAACACCTCGTCGCAGCGCCCTCCTCTTAAAACGTTATCAACGTGGCGTAATCACGAAACAAGGGAAACATTTCGAAGTGGCAGCTCAGCGGGATTCTAATAAAGGCAATACAGCCGCTGCAGACCGGACGCGAGCAACACGTGGCGGCGGAGGTACTTGAATTAAATTGCAGCTAAGATGAAAATATGAGAATTAATGTCGTTCT
The DNA here is from genome assembly GCA_002201625.1 of Euglossa dilemma. Taxonomy (NCBI): domain Eukaryota; kingdom Metazoa; phylum Arthropoda; class Insecta; order Hymenoptera; family Apidae; genus Euglossa; species Euglossa dilemma. Next base: position 106,461 of record NIJG01000289.1, on the reverse strand, counting down.
CGAATCTCGAGTTTACGCAACCACCGGAAGCACTCTACGGAAATTGCAATCGCGACAAGCAGGATTTGGTGGAATGAAACGTTTAATTAGCAAAAGTGGCTGCTACGCGTTGCAATTTAACCGGTAATGGAGGAAAGTATCTTTAGTTAACCCTTGATTATACGGCAGAAGGCTTTTTAATGGATCCGAAACATTTCGACGGTGAACTTTGGCTAAAAATTCGCCCGTTAAACGAATTCTCCTCGTTCATCTCGGAGGAACGTGAAAACGTAGGAACGTTAAATTATACCGGGAGAATTGTTAAGATACCCTGGACGAGTCGAACAAAACCGTTTCGTTTAAAAGTATATCGCGGCCGAGCGCGGAAGCTTCAGAGTATATCGTGTAACGAACGACGGTACGTGTTCCGTTCGAAAAATCAGAGGTTATCGGCCAGACGGAGCGCGATGGAGCGAAATTCCGTGGTAAAAAGGGGAACCGAGAATCGTCGTTATTCGCCCGTCGAGGAAGACACAAATCTCGCGTGTAGTGAGCTCTAGGATCTCGTTCCCATTATTCCAGGATTTTGTGTATTACCCATAACGAATACGTCCGAGATAATAAAATAGGAAGCCCCTTATCTCCCTTTATGGTCACAATACAGCCTGTTCAGTGAACCTCTTACAACGTTTGGTGTATCGAACCGCTGCATTGATAAAACATTTTTATCGCTCTACATATCGACCCGTCTATTCGTAATATCGACCGATCTATCAATGCAGATTCGGTAGTTACCGACTGCAAACACGTGGGCAAATTTTATCGTATCGCGAAGTATGATCGAAACTCGATGCACACGAGTTAGGTTATGTTTAACTTTTACAAACGCACGATATCGAAACGATTTTCGATCTGACAGAAAAATAGGTTAGATACGATTTTAGTAATATCGTACGCGATTTATGACCCTTAAACCAGATGAACGTCGTAACGAAAGTTTCCATATGTTTGCTTTCGTATCATAATATAAACAAGACTCACCTATACGATGCGGGAATAGTCTGCATGTCCATACGACGCAGTAATTCGTAACACGATCTTCGAACGTCTCGCAATGTATATCCTTCCGTTGCCAATTTACAACTCCGCGAACTTTCATTTAGCACAGCACCAGGCCACTGGGGACGCGCAATAAAACGCGGAAACGCTGTGCGTCGGAATTTAATCCCCTTGCCGAATGAAACTCGCATTAGCCGGGACACAATTTCACGCTAATTTCCCAGCCGCAGTCTCGCTCGTCTCGGGAAAACGTCACGGGAAGACGAACGCACCGACGAATATCTTCGCGTTTGCTAAATCTCGCCGCTTCGAGGTTACGCGAAAGTGGCGAAGATCGCGATCCCAGCACCATCTATCGATCGACGGCCGCAACCGTTGTTATATCGTTGCATCGTCAACATTCCGAACGCGTATACCGAACCAGTGAACGAAGGAAGCCGAATCGAATCGGCGGCGAAGCGTACGCGGCACAGCGAGTCCACTGAATCTACCAAGGCCAATTTAGCAATTAAACTACCCGAGGAGAAGAACCAAAACTAACCAGACGAGGCCCTTTCTCAAGCGGGGAAGGTAATCGTTGCGACCAGCTCCGTAACCACCGTTGCCCGTTCGTACCACTACATTCGCAACACCGACATCGACATCGATGCATTGGCAATGGTAAAACCGCGCTGCCAGATTTACGCGCGTGCCACCGACCAAGACCGTGATTCTTGTATGGGCGACGACGGTGGTGGGAGAACGACTAGGGATTGGTAAGAAGGTTACATTATTGCCACGTTTCGAGCTTCACGGCCCATAGAGCAACAGATCGCGGCAGTAACTTCGCGGAGACAGTTGGTACTAACGCAGCTTACCTTTGTGGCAGGAAAATGGCGACGGTGCGCAGCGAAAACGACGTCGGTTCACTTTGGAAGATGGAACGAGCACGTTTGTATCCTACTGTTCCTGGTTTCATTGCCGGTGCTTCCTCTTTGTTTTCACCGAGTTCGCTCTTTTGTTATAGACCACTAAACGAACGACTCTATTTGCATCGTTGAAACATCCGCGAGCAGTACCGTTAGAAACTCCTTTTTATACAGCGACGATAGGGAAATGGAACATGCTGTCCTCGAAATTGTGGTCTGCTCCTTGTTCAGTGTCTCTTGTTTTTTACGTGTGCATGTGTGCGTTGTGTTTGGTGGTTATCAAAAATCTTATATCCCACGAGCGTATGACTGACAATGAGATGCCATGCTTGATGCCGCGAACGAGGAGAGCAGTAAAGGTAACGAATGAAAATATGAATAATTACTTCTCTTATATTTGCGGTTGTACGGGTAAACGTAATCTCGAAAAATTCTAGTTTATTCCATAATCGACTCGCGAAACGTACGAATCGAAATTAATTTTTCCCTTACAACCGTATAAATTTACGTACACGAGTGGAAGAGAAGGAATACGATTGAAGACTAAATCGACGTAGGTAGAAACTTGGTAAAATATTTCGTAAAATTCCCCACAAGGGCAATCGCCGTGAATATCCCATGGAGATAAATTCCTCCGTGGAGAATTTCTATTCGCTTCGGACAGACACGGAACACGTTACCGACCAAACTTGCATTTTTCGTCACGACGTTACCAGCCAATTAATTTCTGACAAATTTAATACGTAACTTCTGCCGATAGAGGCGCGACGGGCACAAAGTGTCCGGTGTAACGAGGCTCGCTGGCCGGAATTTCAAAAGCGCAATTATCAGGGAAAGTTGAGGTAGATCACAGGAGAACGTAGGACTGGTTAACTAAAAATTAATAGAGCCAGAGGTGACGGAATCGCGATTACCCTAACTGCAGTGTTCGCGAACTACGACGTGGTTTCTACGCGAGCGCCTTGCATACCTCGAAACTAATAATAAAATTGTTCGTCGGGAGAGACGGATCGTCGTGCGGGAATGGGTATGCCGCGAATTCTTCGAGGTTTTTTCCACGATTACCTGGCACGCGGCTCGGTAACCCCATCTTCGAACGACCGTGGATTACGCGACCTCGTCCACCTTCGTGTGGGTGGCTGAATTAGTAACCGCACTTCGGACGATAGTTCATTATGCTAATTAAAGTTGGCTAAATATCCTGTGAACGAACCGCCCGTATTTTCGAGACGCCGCGCTGGCTGCCTCTCTCTCTTTCTCTCTCCCCGCTCCCTCCGGCCCTCCGCGCCTTCGTTCCCCCTTTTCTGGCCGGTTGCCGCGTCCGACGGCGATCTTAGGCGCGTCTGCGAGCACGTCCATCCGCACATTTTTCTTCGGACCGTGTATCCGACTGCTGTGGTCGAGGGTTGCGCTTTATGTGCAGCCTCGATGCCCCTCGTTCGATCGTATTACCGAGAACGTAGTAAAAATTCGGCCGGGAATAACCATTAGCTTAATGTCTTGTGTCGAACCAACGCGAGTGCTGCTCTCTGTCTGTGAAGGTTGGCTAAAGTGTTCCAGACGTACAGCCGAAACGTTAATGAATAACCCGTAACTTTCACTGCAATGATTAATCGGCGCTTTTCTGTATCTCCGATCTAGCCGGCGGATAAATCCGGTTACACGGGGCTCCGTGTAATACTCGCTGGGTGTTTAATTTTAATTTTTAATTTCCATTTACCGGGGTATAAATGATCGCGTCGCTCGTGAAATATAAAATGGAAGAAACGGATTTATCGGATCACGTGTCGTGTGTAAACGAATTTTACACCGGGACTACATCCGTTGCACTCGAGGAAATTTATAGATCATGCAAATGCACGGAGAATTCCGATGTTCGAAAAATATAGGGAATTCAAATTTCATCGACTATTATGAATTCCCTTTCCCATTAGCCGGTCGTAATAATGCCGAGCTACCGTATATGCGCATACATTGTTCTATTGTACCATCGATATTAGCGGAATTATGGATCACGCGAATGTGCGAAAAAATCGTACTATTTTTCGAGAAGAGCGAGAATCTGAATTTCGAAATTTCCGCTGTCGTTCGATTAAAATTTCCGCGATCTACTGCGCATTATTTTTCCCGTTAATTAGCATGTCGCGCGACAGTGTGCGCGCGTGCATTGTTCTATTGTAACGTGTCCTGCGGAATTTATGGATCACGTTAATACGCGAGAAATTTCTGATACTTTCAGAAAGGCCGAGGATCGGTGTTTCTAAAATTCCTGCTGTTGTTCGATTAAAATTTCACGATCTATTACGAGTTTCTCTTGCAGTTGATTAGTCGGCCATAATAATGGCTCGCTACAGTACACGCGCGTACATTGTTTTATTATATTAACCACGTAATTAACTCCATTCTTCGGCGCGAGTCAACAGAAATCAAGGCTGCAAACAACAATTTAGGTAATCAAACAGAAAGTTCGGGGTTGTTGCGCGGTTATTGGTAACGAAATTCGGAAAATTCCTCGGCGGAACGTCCGTAGTATGGAACGGCGAACAATTTCCCAAGGAAAACCGGCGACCGAGTGCGGCCGAATTGAAATGTAGATATTTTGCGCGACGGGGTAATTGCGTTTCAATGCAAAATTCGAAAACTAGGGAGGAGAGAGCGAACGGCGAGCTCTGGCTTCCTAATGTTTGCACGGCGGAAGCGTGGCCGGCGGCCTCGGCGGAAATAAAATTTTTGGCAACATTTCAATGACAACGGGGCAACGGCGGCTCGTGTACCACGTTTTTTAATTAACCGGCTACAAGTATTCTCGGACGATGATAATTTCCAACGGGAAGTGGGCCACTCCGTCAACGAACCGCGTCGCGTCCGTTGGAATACGTCGATTTACTTCTCTTCTGCCGTGGTAGTAACCAAGGATCGTGCATGTCTCTCTTTTATCTCTCAAAGATATCCTCATCTGGAAAATAAGGTATTTAGAAATTTTTATTCCTTCGATATTAATAGAATCTTAACCATTTTCACTAGAATTCTTTGCGACAAATCTCTTGTTTATGAGCTATATTATCTAATTTCTAAAATTTTTATCTAATTTTTTAATCGCGCGTGGAATAATTTTGTGGAATTATATAGCGATTAATAACTATAACGAAATGGTACTTCGATGATTTCATAATTAAATCGTAGTGCGAAAGGTTAATTTTAATATTCGATCCATCTACTAAATACATAAATTAAGGAAACTCGGTTGGGGTTCATCGAGTGAAAATTGGTAATTTGAATTAATGAAGTTGGTTATTGCAAAGTGAAAACTCGATCTCCTAATTTGAAAACACGGTGGGTGAAAATTTTATCTCGCTATTTGAATCCGCGAAATATTTCTGAAATTTTGAAGGGACGGAATATTACGATTCCGATGAAACATTTATTTGTCACGCTTTAAAGCTTCGTAACTCGATGTTTCGCGATTATGCATAATCAAGTATAAATGACTTATTAGGTAGTACATAGTTTCTGGTTCTAACGCGGCGCTAAGCGATTCCATTAGCAGCCTAATTTTCTGTGATAAATTATGTACATCGATAGCCTCCGAATAACGTACGCGTCTAATTATCAATTTATTCTCGAGCCATTAACTCGATCGCTAACGACAGTAATCAACAATGGTGTACTCGTATAGGTGAAACTGAATAAATCACCGGGATAACCGAGGTTTTCATCAAATTTCTACACGTCGCTGTCGATGGGAATAAAACCCGACTAAAAACGATAAAACGCCTCTCACCTGATTGACATTCGATCTCCTCCGACCAAATTGAAACCGAGTCGTTGTCTCGAAACGAGCATGGGAACAACGAAACAGACACGAATATACATTCCTCGCGATATTACGTTTATCCGGAATTCGCCTAAAATCCAAACGTTAACTCACAGCTACGACTAACCGTGCTAACTCCTCGAATTAACGAATCAACGAGCCGATCAGCAAGTGTAAGCCGCGTTCGGCCGAGTTCCATCCAAAGTTCTCACAAGGACGTTATCCAAGTGCGGGACACGAGTGCAACTGTGAATCGTGCTGCACGATTTTGCATAAAAGTGGATCTCGATCGACAGCGGGCCCCGACGAAAACGGTATCGGGGTTCATAAATAATGCGACGATCAGCAGGAATTATCAGCACGCCAGGAATGGCGCGCGTTGGCCAGCGAGCCGGTAATCGTGACACGGCACACGTCGCCGACTGGATTTTACGGTCGAAATCGACATCGGGAACGGGCTTTGCACGTCAACGGGCGTACAGCTAATTCCCGGCCCGTGCTGCCTTTCCACGAGCAAAGTCGTCCGTCTCCCAGAGCCCGATCGCTTTCCAGCCAGCAGACCCGCCACCGGGTCCTGGGGATAGAATTCACGAGGAATCAATCGATGTTCGTAGATCGAGCTTTCCACGCCCGATCGGGATTTCCTGCGGCGGTTCACACGTACCCGTTCTCCCATGAACGCGAACCGAAGGCCGAAATGTTAACACGGAGAGAGATGGTAAGAGGGTGAGAGAAGGAGAAAGAGGGAGGACGAGAGCGAACGGTGGCTTGCACCTATGCGAGAGGGTAGTGGTACATAAAGACAGCTTTCGCCCGTTATCGAGCCCGATTCCAGCCCCGTCGTTGGCCCCCTCCATCACCTAACCCTCCCTATCACCCATACCTCGGCAACCTCTACCTACTGCCCTTATCGGCTCAACAAATTTAACTTGATTTCCTATACGGACTTTGCGGAGCTCCGGGGAAATACAGAGCCGGCTTCGGCCCGTCTACGTCTAAACTCGCTTTACGATAAGGGATAAGCCTCACCCCATATCCAACGGCCACCTTTCCCTCTGCCGGCCTCCTCTCCCTCCCCCTCTTCAACCCCCTTCTTCTCTTTCCACTCTGCTTTTCTCCGTCGGCTTTCCACGCTTGCCCTATCACTTTCTCTCTCGCTCTTTGTTAGTCGGCTGCAAGCACCACCACGAGCAGCAAACCACCCCCAGCCTCTCCATTCACCGATGTCGAATCCTCTTGACCCGGCCGGCCAACTTTTCGTCCGCGGAGGGTGAGAAAGCCGACGAGAAGTTTCCGAAGTAGCACGGTTTCCTTCGCGCCGAAAAAGATCCGCGGGCCAATGAGATTTCTCAAGGACGAGAGGAACGTGCCGCCGATCCGCGCGCTTTCATTTACCAGGGGCTTTGAACTAAGCAACGATCTCGCCGGTCTTCCAACGGGAGTTAGAATCATAGATTTGTCGAGGAGAGTGGATCTTGTGCCTTGTTTGATAGGCAGGTGACTAATTGCAAGGCAGTTTTTTGGGGAAGTAAAATGGAATATTATCGGTATCGCGTTGTGAAAAATTTTTGGTTAAATTCAGGCAATTTCTTCTTAATTCTGTCGCGTGTATTTACGTTTCATGGCTCGAGGAATGGACGCGTACAACGTGTCGCGGAAAATGTCGTTTGGTAAAGGGGATGAAAAATACGGAAGTAAGTGTCGAGGAAAGTAGCTTTACCACCTAAGTACCGCGTAAAGCGTCGATTTGCGATATTAAATTTTCGCTCCATGGAAACTTAGGTGTGAGATAAATATTCGACATAAAGTAAATTAGAATCGAAGGATTTGCCTAAATTCGCGATATGGAGTTTAAGAGCGGGATATCGAAATGGTAAGGATACTCGTGCGATTTGCTGCGTGTTAATCTAGCTATTAGGAGCAAATTGCATTTTAAGAGCTGAAATGTCATAAATATTAGCAGGATCTTCTAACTAGATTTACATACGGTCTTTCAGCCGATAAGCGGTTATAGCATTAATATTAAGTCATATTTCCACGGAAATGAACGTTACTCAGCATTTATGTATTATTTCGCCTTACATTAATCTCTCAACTAACGACAGATACGGGTTATAGAATAATTAACTCCGCCCGCGATTATAAGTACGCTTATATTTAGGTAGAGCTACTGTAATTTAATAATTGATAAGTACAGTAGTGTAGCGTGCGAGCCACTATTAAATCCATGAATAATGCCGGTACCACTGTTGAAAATTGTATTTGTATTTGCACGGTAATAAATTCAGACGGTGATACAGATAATATTAACTTTGAAGGAAGTACGATCTGATTTTCTACGTTGCATGCGCTGTCCTGGTATATTTATTATACTTCACGGGCTGAATAAAAGTTGCTACATTTAAAAATTCAATCGGTGCATACATAACATACATACTAAACCACAGACTTCCAGTTGAAACTCTTTCAAGCAGGAAGAGGAAAAAAGAAATTTTTATCAAATTTCCATACTCCCATCTAACACGATACAAGACATATGCTCTGCTTGCGAAAACAGGGGAAACACACGAATGAAAAGGCAGCCAAAAGTAGCAAACTTACGTGACGTATACCAGTACTAACTAGCGCCACGTGTGGTAGGAGTCGCGAACGACTGGAAGTCAAGATCGAAGGAATATTCTACGATTACATTTCACACGATACAGAATACTTACTCCCTTCGCGAAAACTGGAAAAATACGCGTGAGAAAAATGGGAGACGCGAACTTACTCGACGTGGTTCAGTACTCACTAGCGCCACGAGCGGCAGAGGATGCAAGCTGGGATATTTTACGACGTCGCATCATTGACCAAGGTAATCCCATCTTTACAATCGTGCATGCGGAAAAATAAGCGAGGGAGACCGACGGTCGTCATAATTATTTTCATAAACGCAGACGCTTTGCTTACGATGGATGGATAAATTCAATCACGAAGGGGCCAGTCGACACTATTTCCTCGCGTGCGTCCTAAAGCTTACCGCATTACCGCTATATTAAACATCGTACAGCCAGTTTGAAATGACGGCTCTCAGGAGAGGCAGAAGCGCGAGAGTCAGAAAGACAGGAGGGTAGAGGACGAATGAGAGAGTGGCGTATGGTACACGCAGTCTGGCGCATAGTCTCTGTATAATTCAGTCATATCCATGCTAATCCCACCGGCCGGCTCACGTTATTCTCCATGATGGATGCACAGCCACCGGAGAATTGCCCTTTTCATTGAAATACAACTAAAATTAAACTCATTTGCTGCCCCCCGTGGATTTACGGCGAGAGGCCGGCGATACCGGCGTGCTTACGCCTTCTTGGGTTACATGCTTTTACTTTTATCGACGGCGCTGATCATGGTAAACTCCGGGCCGCAGGACAGGACGCCGGGCGTCGCGGAGTTTTCCAATTTTCCGCGGTAATTCCAACTTTCGTTCCAATTTCCCGACGTTCACGCGGATGAGGTATTCAGGGCACGCCGGAGAACGGTGTATGAAAAACGATTTAAGTGAAAATCGTAAGGCGATCGGTCACATAATACGTTCAATAAATAGAAACGTTACAACAGATGTGCTGGATACTTATTCGACAGATGTGTCGATATTTTCCCACGGAGAGAGCACACCGCTGAGACATGCCCGGTAATATCGGGAGAAAACGTCGCAAGAAAGGTTCGCCGAGGGTTTAGGAAGGAGGACGTCGATTATGTTACGCGCATAAAATGATAATCGCCGAACACAGAGGGTAGATTTGTAAGAGAAAAAAAGACGGAGGAGATAGAATTGGAAAAGTATTCAAATATCAGTGACACTCGAATTGTCTTTGGGTCCGCAAAAAATTCGGGCACGGAAAAAATGTTTCACGCATTTGTTACGCATTTATCTTCCGCGTAGCATGGTTTCCATATACGGAGCGTAAATTTTTACTTCATTTTAATCCCGATTTATAGCAACTTTCGAATCTGTTTGATTATTCTACTTAAACATATGAAAATTAGCTTCAGGTTCTTAAAGGTTATTTTTATAGTAAATATACTGATACTTCATTTTAATCCCGATTTATAGCAACTTTCGAATCTGTTTGATTATTCTACGTAAACATATGAAAATCAGCTTCAGGTTCTTAAGGGTTATTTTTATAGTAAAAATACTGATACGGTAATTATGAAAAGTCATCGCTTTTACCGATAATTTCGGAGATACTCAGCTCGACCAATTTAAATGTGTGTACACTTTGATATAATATTTTTCAAAGATAAGCTAATACTATCGATCCTACTGGTTGACGAATCGTAAAATGTTTCTGGTTAAATATTTGTTGGAAAATGGTAGAAATCAAAACAAATTTTCATTCGCCACACGTTCGAGCTTTACAGGAAAATGGCGTGTAGTCGTTTCAGTGGACTAATTTATATGTTAGTCGCGAAACATCGATGTAACCGAATGGCGGAAGCACATCCGACCGAACAAAGTGGAAAATAGTTGGTATGCTTTTAGACGTTGGCCCAGTTTTCCCTTTCGGACTTCGGCGAACCGTAGCAGAGGCTGATCGGTTGGCTTTGTGTCGATTATCGAAGATATTCTGGCCCTTACAACGCCTGGCTCGTCGATAGAGAGACGAGCGAAAGGAGGAAAAACCGGCTGGAAAAGAGGAGAAAAAAAACCGTCTCGAAGCAATTCGAGTCGAACCGATACCTCCGACCCCGAGTTTTCATCTCGATTTACTACGAAAGAGCTTCTATTTCCAGCATTTCCTTCTCGTTGCTCGCTTAATATTTCCTCCTTTGAAATAGAAGAAGTACCCCTATAACCTCTGGCCTTAATGAAATCATTCCGTCCTATTATATATAGATAATCGCTCCACTAACGAAGGAATAACATCTCAAATTTAGAAATCGAACGACCATTCGTACCGATTAAAATAGCAATTTGACCGAGAAATTATTTCGAAGCCTGATCACGTTCCGTCCTGGATGAATGAAAATTAGATGTGCTTTTGATTCGAAAAATCCACCTTACTTTATCGATCCGAGATAATTATCTGATAGCTTACAGGCATCTGATTATCCATTTCCGACACGGGAATCTAAAATGATCCATCCAGTTAGTCTATTTGAAAACCGACAAACAGATTTCCACCTCGAAATTCGCATCCGTTTAATCACTCGTGGTATCATCGAGATGACATCGACGATACTTGTTATAAAACTTCGTACACCGCCTGGTAAAATCGAAATAGCCGAACGAAGAATACCTTTCGACCCCCTTGCTTATAGGGAGAGCGCGAGCTTAATAATTCTGTGAATATCTCCGAGGATGGGCCGAAAAGGGGTGAATGTTCTAGGGGACACTATCCCGGTGCCATTACTAGAGAAATCCCCAAGAACAACACTCGGGACAAGTGTTTTCGCAGCGGCAACGTTCTTTCGTGATTTAATTTTCTAATTAGAGAGGAAGAAGGAGGGACGTTCAATTAAATCGTCGGCTGGGAAAATCAATAGCGGAGAATGAGAGGAGAATTTCATAGGGAGGGATATCATGGAACCCCTGCTCGAGGAATTCGTTAGGGATCCTCCGGGCTCGCATTGTACGCTCGCACACGTGCGCGTAAATTCGCGAACCCTCGCGAACCCTCGCGAAATGGCCACTCGGCCGCGGCGCGGCGTTTTAAACGGCCTCGAAAGGCTCGCATCGCCGTTGCCGGAATGGCTGGAAACATGTCGTGTGTACATGTACACGCGACCGACCAAGATTGGGCGACGCCTCATTCGATTACCCGGAGGGTTGCAGAACAAATCAACCGGCGGAGTATTCAGATGCGCTGGATATTCAGATGCATTTCCCATGAGGGGACTGCAGTTGCCACTGACGGACGCTTCTTTTCTACCTAATGGTTGGACGCGCATTGTCAACACTCGCGATCGCGAGGTTATTTGCGAGTATGCCATTTATTTATTTTTCTTTATCAGCGGGTGCAGGATCGATTATTCCGGAGCACCAGTGAGTTTATTTTGTGGTTTCAGTTAATTACTTGTGGCACGAAGAAAATTATCTGTTGTGGAAGATGAATACTCCTTTCTAAATGATAGAGTAAATGGATTAAGGAGACAAAAATTATGTATATAGATTTATTTGCTACTCGTTGTAATAACGATAATGTGTTATTGTTATTAACATCCGAAAGTTGGACGATATGTCCAATGACCTCTCTCGTGAATGAAACGGAAATAAATTAACGTAAATTGGCATTTAATCTGTGGAAGATAACTATACTCATCTAACTGATGGATTTAAGGTAATAAGTGAAATGGATAGACGGGAAGGATAAAAGAATGCTTATCCAATTGATATAATTAAAGTAGCGAAAGAAATAGGTAAACAACTAAAGTAAACAGATAAATAAATGTTTTTTTATCAGAGTAGGATGACTATACCCATCCGATGGAATTGAAGTAATAAATGAAACGGACAAATAAAGCAATAAATAAATAAACGAATAAATATAAATTGCTTTTTCGAAAACTTCATTAGCAACTTTTTTCGATAGATACGTACCAATTTTAACAGACCACGATCCTCAGGTATTTGCAAAAAATTTAATTTTCTGCGATTCATGAGGATTAGACCATCTGCCGTTAATACCACGAAAGAGTTTGAAGCGTTCTATTTGCGAAATTAATTTCAACCGCATCTCATTCGAATCGCATTTAATTTTTGCAAACTCACCGGATAATAACGCGAAAGACTGCTTTCCACGCATCTTTTCCCCGCCATTCCTTTTTACTCCTGTCCAAAAGATGTACAGAAGCATACGATAATACAACATACTGCTTGCCGGAAAGCATGAAAGCAGGAGTGTTCGCAACGTTCTCAATGAGTGAATAGCAACACATAATTCGAATATGTACCCATGCGTAATACAGTCCACAATGAGGATGTAACTTCTCATTAAAAATAACGAACTGGGTCAAGGATGAACACGATGTATCAAATATATTCATTTCCTTATGAAAACAAGAATGCATTCATTCGCGAGTAAATATGAACTGATAATGAGAAATTTAATAAATATGAAATGACCTGTTCCAGATCATACGTACATTTCTCACAATACGCATGTGAGAGACTAAAATTTCAAAAATCTGCTTATACGAATTAAAAGAAAAGAGGACTTATTTGAGTAACAGAATTCGAATTACAGCCACGAAGCAAATTGCAATAATTAAACAGGAATACGCGATAAAAATGCGATCCACGTTCCAGATTCCCAAATACTAACGGCATGAAATTTCAAACTAACAAACTTTCAACGAACAGTAAAAAAAAAAATTCAATCCACGTGCATGATTAAAATCGAAACAAAAGTTCACCTCACCTCGTCATTTGGATTTCATAAACTAAGCCATTGGGCAATGCGATGGTAACTAACGAAAAACGATTGTAAAGCAATTGTTTGCTCTCCTTTACGAATAATATATTCAAAATTCACTATCGGGAATAAGAGTATTTCTTTCGCGAAATTTGTTCCGAAACGTTAAACGTGGAATATTCGAAACCGATGAAATTTAACTGGAAGTTAACACCGCGGCGAACATTAAACGATTATTTGTGCCAGAGCACAGATGCTAGAGAGGCTAGAAAATCCATAGAAGGTATTTATCTACGAAATGAGCACGTTTCAATTTCTCCTGCGAAAGCATATTTCAAAACTATGCCGCACATAGCTTACCAGGGAAATTAATTGCGTATGAAAGCACGGCGCAACTAAGAAAATTATGGCCGACGTTATCTGATCGAGCTCGAGCTTTAAGCGAGCCGCGATTATTTGTGCGTTACCATTTCGTTCCAGCAGTTGACAGAAATGGAACATATTACGCTTTATCACCGACTATCTGCGATAACAATCGACAAATGCGAATCAGAAATGGTCTATCGCCATTCATCAATGACCCAAACGAAAATGGCACCTTTATATATCGCGCGCAAAAAAAAATCCGCGAATTATTTAAAACTCGTTGAAAGGATTTTTCAATTTCGTAAATTATCCCCTTTGGCTGCAAAATTTTCGACTATCGAAGCTCGCAGAATTATTGACAAATAAATTTCCGTCGTTGATGTAGTGGATGGTACTAATCAGGGAACATGTGTAGTATTAGGAGCTTATGTCACAGCTACTAGTAGCTCGCTAGTGAATTATCGAATAATTAATTTGCAGGAAAATTTGAGCTATCCCGTAGCACCGATACTAAGCACTGATAAACATCATTACCGGAACAATTCCAATGCGCCGACATTAATTATACATCGGAAATCGATATATTACCCTGTAATACGCGCGAAAAATGTCACGCGCGGCTAACCAAGTTGAACGAGAGGGCAAACATTGACTCGTCTGTTGATCAAGTCACTTCAATCAATCGTAGATTTTCATACGTAGTTGTTCCTGTGTCGTGCACGGTAAATATTTGCCCATTCCGTGATACAACGAACGTTAGTAGATTACAGAGGGTTTGCAACATTTAGTCGCATAGTCGTTAGCCAGAAACGAAATTGGCAAGTCGTTAGCGAAAAAAAAATAAAAAAGAATCTCTTTCAACGATTGCAATGCTACTGCGTCGTTTACCGAACCTTTTATTTAGAATAATTGATTTTGTTCTATTCCCTGTTCCATCTATTCTCAACCCTCTCTCTCCAGCGCCCACGAAGTTGACGTTCGTCGCACAAGCGATTCTAGTAAATTGTTTTCGCCGGCACGGTACATTTTCGTCAAAATCGTGGAAATTTTTCCGCTGTTTCATTCGTCACGGCATGTCCAATTCCTCGATACGAATATGCCCGTATCGAGTCGGGCTAGTCAATTTAGAGTGAACGGTTCCATTAGCGTGTACAAACGCGATTATTACCGCAAAATCGTCACGGTTTCGCGACGAGAGATTCGTCCGTTCCGCTACGTAGAGATAAAGCCGTGAAGAAGCTCAGCTGTGCAGCCAGTAGTTATCCAATTCGTCTAATTCGCTAACATTTACTGCCTACTTCCGGCCATTTCTGTACACGCGTACCTCGACTAACAATGGCACGCAACTCGTTCCCAGGCTGAAACTCGGGTCCAACTTTCGTTGGATTTCGTTCTCTTGGAACTTTTCAAGGTTCTTCTCTCCGAGGGGAATAGGAAGGACGATGGCAGACGCCCTTGAAGTATGAGCCACGGGTGTCGCGATGTTGAGTGAATTATCAGTTACGACTAGACAGAAGGCAAGGATGGCAGGGTAAGGTTAAGCTGTCGCTTGCTGGACGAGGCTAATGAAAGCTTAGCCGTGTAATGCAATCTGACGGAAAGCAAGCTTGCCGTCTGACGTGATAGGTCAGTTCAGGCTAGCCCGAGTTCGCCGGGAAGACAAGTGGATTAGCCGAGGGCCCGAGGATGGCGGCCATATAACGCGCGATCTTCGACTTCCTTTTTGCCTTTGTCCACCCGTCTCTCCTCTATATTCGCTCGCTGTCGATGTCTACCATTTTTATCGTCTCCCCCTGTCCGACCGAGATGTAACTCCCAACGACAGTTATCATCGTGGACAATTTGTCCGGTCCTCGTATTCGAAGCGTAATATCCTCGGAGAAACGTCCTGCGTCCGAACATCACCGGCAATCCCAACGATTGCTACCAATTATGGTGGCTCTTATCAAGCAATACTGAAATTATGTTACTTGGACTCTTCTCACTGAAGACAACTTGTCTCGTTTCAAATATCTTTCACAAAATTAATATCGAGTTTTATTTAGATAGAAATATAATCGTTATCTATCTTCTATCATTATCGTCACTATTATCTTCGTTATAAGCTCAGTTTTAGATTAGTCTCGGAAAAGTTTCAACGCCAAAACTACCACAATGAAACAACCGGTAAATGAAAAAGTATTAGATTCTTGGAAAAATAGAATAACGAGAGAGTTGATTACTAAAACGATAATTCCAAATGCTAGACCATAATATCTTAATCAAGTATATGAACCGTATAACTGAACTAGCGATACCGCGAGTTATTTATGCTTTATGCCACGACTGTTTGGCGCAATATCCCGGAATCATAGAAATCCCACTCGGTGGTATTAGCAGAAGCGATATTGACCTAACGAGCAAAGCGACAAAAGTACGTTTATAAAGAATTACACGAAGCACGATCGCCATCGCTGTAAAAGTAAACTTGCAGCGTGGCGAGGCAGAGGTATTAAAGGTTGAATCGATACGGCGACAGGAACGGGAATCGACATTTCCGTGAGAGAATGCCGGGAACATTCTCATCGTTGTCGCGACGCAGAACGGCGCCAACCTGTTTTTCGTCGGCTGAACACGCATTATAATTTCTGCCGCAGCTGATACTGCCCTCTCTCTTGACGACACGCGTGCGTAGTCCCGTAGACCCGCGATACGAACTCTCGACACGCGGTTACTTAATTCTAGCCGACACGGCACGTCGTTTTTCCCAGAAGCGTTTACACGCCGCGATCAATGCAGCGTAGCCAGGAATTCCGTGTTCGAAAGTCGTGTTTCCACGTACGACAGCCGCCGCGTTTCCACTTGTGTGCATCAAGCGTGTCCTTTTGTCGAAAAATCGCTCGTGCCACCGCGCCGCCGATCGATCTATCGATCTCATAGATCTCGACGTCTGAACGCTGAAATTCGTGACATTCCGCTCTCCCGTATCCCCTTTCTCGCGTTCAGATGGACTTCGTGAAATTTTTAGCTTATGTCGTAATTATCTTCCGAATTTGTGATAGCTTACGAATTTTGCATGGATTTAAGGTACATGCAGAAATTCGATGAAACGAGACCGACACGTAAACGGATGTTTTTGTGTAAATTCTTTTCGTCTTAATAACGTTAAATATATATTTAATGTATTAATATATATGATAGGTCATAATACTATGGGGTCTTAGAGTAATTGATCTAATTATGTTCGTTAGGTCTTAGAGATTTTCTATTTTCCCTTTCTTCAAATTTCTCCTTTCAAAATTTACCACAAATGTCACGCGTGTGCCACGATAAAATAAAGCATAAGAAATTCTAGAAAAAGGTAAAAAAAGAAATTGTTAGAGAGTTCAAATCACTCATTCTTCGTTGCTAAATGTTTCTAGGGTCACCTAGTATTTTTTTGGTATTCGAATATAAATTAACGATAGAGGACACGTCCTTGCAAGCAACCGTAAATTTCGTTTGAACTAAGTAAACCTAATCGATCCACCGCGTTTTGCTACGATATAACAGAAGAGAGACTTAGAATCGCGTTTAGGTAACGAGATCTAGCCACGTTAGAGAAAAGAAAGTCCGGGTAATGGAACTCGTCGCGTGGAAATATAGCATTTTCGCGTCTTTCGATGCGAATCTATTTCTGCGGAATCCGTCTTGCCCGATCGAATGGTGCGGCTTTTAGAAAATAACGGAGAAGCAATCCAGTAGAATCGATTTTAGTTGGCAAACATTCGCCAGCGATGAGTACACGTGACACGAGCGTAGAGGCTATACGGTCCGTGGGCAAAGTGATTTCTCAAATTCCCGAAAGGAGGATGATCGGTCGCGCCACGTAAGCGAGCTCGGTCGGCGAGATATTTACGAGGGCGAAATGGCTGGTTTGCAAGTAAAATCGTCTCCGCAGTCAGACACGGCTGGAGGCCGCTGACAACGTTTGGCTTGATGTCGACGAGGGTGGATAGGTTATAATTGGTTTTATCTGACTATAGCGGCGAAGGTGGCCATAATGGAAACGATAGGCTGACACGCGAGTCCGCGTGGCGCTTCTGGGCTAGGCAGAGGTGGCGCCGCGACGCGGCAGCAGCGGGCAACACCATCGGGCCAGTGGCGGCAACCTTTCGCAGCCGGTTGGTCTGCACGATATTACTATTTGCACAAAATTACCAGGCTAAGATTGCCGTACTTACGAACACCCCGATCGCCGTCGTTGTTGCGAATAATCGCGTGCGTGATCCCGTGAACACCGACCGAGTTTGCTCCTTCTGGCTCGCTCGATTTTCTGCCTTCTTCTTTGCTTCCTCCGCACGATCCGCCGATTCGCCAGTCGCACGGCAGGAATCAGTTTGATCGACAGAGCTGTAATAGTCGGGGGAATGCTTGATTGTTCGCCAACTATCGCAGATTTTTATGGCCTGCAAGGGGAGAAGCGTTATCGCCCGCTCAGAGAATCGGTTTCCATTCGAAATTCTACCTACTATGTTTGTCGTATTGAAATGGCGCACCGTGTCGTGATTCATCGGGTAATAACATTCCAGATATGCAAACACCCCCGGTGTTCGCAGAAATATAAACTTGCAACAGAATCCAAATCAGTTTTCCATAATCTTCCCAGTATCGGCCAGTTTGCGATCGTTACGCTGGACCTGAAAAAAATGAAAAAATATTAATATTGCGTTTGAAACCTCTTGGAGCAGCTATGAATCATTCGAGATCTGGAAATTTGACGTACAGAGCGTATCAGAAGGACTAAGAAGGTTGAGCAGGGATATTAGCGTGTACCAGATCATGGTGTTTCCCAAAACCGTTTCAGCATAATCTCGATTAATCTCGGAGTTATTATTAATATCGAGCTGAAGGATAACGCGAATCAAAAGGAATTTCAATCCGCTCTGGTATCGGAAGGAAGAATTAAACGTCTCGCTCTTAATGTCTTGCAGGAATGGTACGCCTCGAGATTCTCCGAAATATTCCAGCTAATTTACATATTATCAAACTCCACGCCGAGGTACAAATTGAATGATCCACGGGCTGCGGAACTTGCGCCGGGACATATCTGTGGATTTCGTGGCTGCTTAAAATCCACTTAGCACGCTGAACCGTCAAAAGGCAATCTCTACCCGCAAAGGACTCGTTTAACATGCAGTTATAATGCAACGCGTGCGTTAATCCATCTCCATCGACGATTCCCGTAAAAAATTTCATTCCCCGATTTCACTTTTCCGTGCGATCGCGCCGTAAACCGGCCCGAGGATCCGCACGATGAAAATTATTTATTTCCGAGGATCCGAGCGAAACAGACACGCGTACTGAGGAATATTTATTCAATTTTTCCCTCGTACTACAGCTGTTCGTTTCGCGATATTTCCCGATCAAAGATAATCTCAGAGAAATATGAGCACTCGGTTCTAAAATATAAAGGGGGAAGAAAAAAAAATAGAGAGAGGAGAAAGGAAGCATTTAAGTGCCCTCGTTTCGTGTTCGAAAGTCTTAAAAAAACGGCGTGCGTGCAATTAGTCGCAGTTAACCCTCTTTTTCGAAAAAATCTAAAGCGGGTTAACTCGCGAGACCGTCGGATTACCGCGGGTGTAAATCACTTTTCGTCCGCGATTCGGATAGATTTGCATGCGAACGTCGCACGGGAGCATGGATCACGTATCGGGCGAAAATTAAGGCGAGAGAGATAATGTTCGGCTGACCAGGAAACGTGATGGATGGCGCCTTTGTCCATCCGAGAAGTAGGTCCCTTTGGCTTCGTTCTGCTTTCCCGATCTCATCCATCATGGAATAAGAAAGCAGCCGGGACGCCTTCCTCGTATGAATA
Source organism: Euglossa dilemma (assembly GCA_002201625.1). NCBI lineage: Eukaryota > Metazoa > Arthropoda > Insecta > Hymenoptera > Apidae > Euglossa > Euglossa dilemma. The sequence continues at coordinate 87,105 of NIJG01000289.1, read as the reverse complement.
TTCAAGGAACTGCGAAACAATGGAAGAAGGTCGTTCGAGGGGAACAGCCGACCTGCACAGCCTTTAATCCGTTCGACGAGCAACCTTTTTCTGATCGCCGGCATCCTCGTCCGGCTTTATTCCGATTGGTCAACCTACTTACGATAGCCGGGACGAGGATTTTCGCGAAGCAGGTTAACTGCGACTAATTGCAACTGCGACTGCTGGCTTTTTCCAACAAGCCTGAGAAAGAGTTTTATTTTTATCCAGGAAACGCAGTCAGGCTTCTCGCCCTGTTGCAGGATTACCCTGCAAGATCTCTCGTGCTACCATAATTTCAACGGATCTACGTTTCCGAAGAAGATACCGGAACGTTGATTAAAACGCTGGATAATCTTCCGATGAATAATTATACATCGGATTAATTTATTCGGCGGCAAACCCTCGGAAACGTTTCGAAAAGCAGGTAGATGCCCATAGGCGAAAATAGACGTAGACCATGGGTTAATTATCGCGTCGATCGTGTAACCATAAAACGAGCTCGTGTCGAAGTCCATTATTTTTGGTCAAACACGTAGCCGAAAATTTGAGTAATCGCGACCTACCCCCCCCCCNGACGAGGATTTTCGCGAAGCAGGTTAACTGCGACTAATTGCAACTGCGACTGCTGGCTTTTTCCAACAAGCCTGAGAAAGAGTTTTATTTTTATCCGAGTCAGATAATTTCGGGCTAATAAACGTTCATAATGGCGCGGCTATCGTTCGCTCGTTCAAACGATATGCCGCATTATAGAGGGTAATGACGAGAGAAATATGGTTATTTTCGGTCCACCGTTGAGCGTGCTTCCCTAGTTTACTAGGTTTTCTATCTGAAGTATGCCATCTTTATTACGTTATCGCGGGCTGCGTGCCGGCCGCCAGTTTACGCCCAACAGATTCCGCCGTTGATACCGGTCGTAACAGTAATAATTAGCAGTTTCTTTTTCAATTTTAATAAGCCGCTAATCAGTCGTGTATGTAAGAGATGATTGCGCGCACGTTACATCATCCTTTGGGAATTTCTACCACGTCCATTACCAGCGGTCGTTAATACCACTTACTTTGATCATGTGTACTCGGTACTTGCCGCGATACTGGGGAAAATACCGGCATTAATGAATCACCCGTGACGGATCTTACGTAACTCGCGATCGATACGTCGATCGAGGGTAGACGTACACATGTCGAAGAACGCTGACTAGGTGGCTGATGATTATCAGATGTGCTTTTACACGTGCGAGAAACATGTGCTTGAACGACACGGAGCATTTGGAAAATTGGCGTGGGATTGTAAAACGAGAGCGTTTTCCGATTCTTGAAATTGTAATTGAAGCATTTAGGATGAAGATTTGATACGGGTTCTTCCGGTTCTCGAGTGTAATACCGAAAAAAACTGGCAGAAAATGGTAATAAACGAATGAAACCGCGATTCGAAATTAACGAAACATTTTTCTGATTTTATAATCGTGAAAATTTCTTCGAAGAGAGTCTCGTATGCGAGCTGTCTATTGTTGGTGACGTGGAAAAATTGTTTTGACGTAATTACCTAATATAATAGGCGATGTCGCATTACTGTAAACCAATATCATATCAGATAACCACCGATGTCGATCATAATTAGACGTCAAGTGGGGAATACCTTAGTCGAACGCTATTAATCACGATTCTACACGTGCAATGTCGATAGATATCGAATCGATGGATTCAGCACAGAGTGAAATCGAAGCCAGACATCTCCTGTGGTCCTTCTGGAGAAGCCGGCCGACTCCTGCCAGCGTGCGTGATAAATCTACGTGCGCACGGTGCTCCGTGCACCGACGTGCGTCGCGACGCGCGCGCCTGCATTTTTGCACTCGCCGGGTATTAATATTCAAGGCAGGTATAACGGTTATTTTGTGCCTCGTTTTTATATTCCGTAGAATCCGACGGGGAATATTCAATATATTATTGCCAGACGCTGTGCCTCCGCCACTGGCTACCTGTCTCAATATTTTATTGGAATACATATCGCAATATCGCTGAGCGGTGCGTGCAGACAGGGACGGAATTCGGATGTGTTTCGAGAGAATCCTTTGCATTCACCTAGCAGCACACGCCATCGCACGCTTCCACGCGTAAGATCGTGGATAAACGTATGACAATCCCGAATCACTCGCGCGATTTAGGTATACGCTCTAGATTTGCCTTAATACCCAATATTATGATGTCACAAGAAAAATAGAATACTTTCAAAATCGCGAATAAACATGTGACTACCTTTAACTATTGGTACGAGTTAATAGGTGTTGAATTTTTCTCGAAGCTCACTATTATAATATTAGAAAAAAAATATCATATTATGAATATCGTGGATAAACGTCTGATAGTCTCGAATTACTGATTTGGATTCGGTTGATGTTCACTTTTATAATATCACAAAAAAGAAAAACATACAGTATGCAAGGGAGAAATAAATATGTAAATAGAAATAGATTTGAAACAGTGAAACCTCAAATCCTCAAAAAAAAGTTAGGAATGCTTTAAGTTTCGAGAATTTGGAGCTGTACACCTGCGAATGAAAAAAAGTCGATAAACAAAGAGGTACTTTACTTTACCACGCTACTATTGAAATTATTTTTCGAAGAACATCACAGTATATACACAGTTCTATAATATAAGATAAAAAGGAGTATAAATTAGAATGTGAATGATTCTGAATAACAGATTCTAATTAGACATTCTTCTATATTTCCTATATCAATAGAGAATCGTGCAAAAATTTCATCGAGTCTTCACTTCGTTCTTTACGCAAGACGAAATCGTTGCACCGAATTTGTAAATCTTCCAAACTTTCAAGAATCATATAGAATTCAAAAATCACGTTCGACTGCTGGTCTATCTGGCAATAACAACCTATCGTGCCACGTTTACATCCATAACGACGTAATCGCGAATCGAAACGTTACTTTGCACGTTGAAGGATGACCATACTCTCGAAGAAAGTCCCCTCCAGAAATCACTTCATTCCGTAATTAGCAACGGGTTTCCAGATAACGTGTCGGTGAATACGCAACTCGCACGATACAACCGTTCGCGATAAATAATTTATACAAAGCGCGGCGAAAGGAGGGAACGGTTTCGAGTCGCGGAGAACGTTCGTTACGCGTTTGGTGTGCGTGGTAGAAAAATTAGCGAACAATGCGTGCGATTACGTGTGACCGGCGCGCATAGTCTGGTAGAAAATTTACGACGAGCCTGAATCGTGTGGCATCGCGGTTCGCTCCGTTTCTCCCTGAAATTCTGCACGCACGCGGCTTGCACGCAGCACGGGAAACGACGAAATGACAGTGTGTTAAAAAACGCTGACACTGTCAACTAAAACCTGGGGCCGATGTGCCTTTCCTTTCCCTCGTCTGTCGTTCTTCCGCCGTTTTCCCGAAACAACTGCACGTCTCGTGTCCTACGAAATCCACTCTACCCTCTTCTACCTCCGGCCTGCCTTTAGCGCCACGCCTAACCCTCTATTTCGAAACCTTTCCTTGCCTTGCCATTTCTTCCGTTTCTACTTTAACGGCCCTGTCACGCGAATCCGAAGGCTCTTCGCTGCGATCCCCGACGGGGATGCTCAGGGGTGGTTTAAATCGCCGCCTGATTGTTTTGCTTGCTTCGATGATACGATTCGAATCCTCTACAGGACGTGTACGGTATATTCGATGTAGATAGAACGGGGTACCATTCGTTACTTTTTTAAGTCCTTCTGAATTCTTTTATTCATTGGGAATGGGGTATTCGAGGATGTGCATTTGGTTTCTAGAAATGATGACATATCAGGGATGTTTATATGTGTAACAGGAGATACAAACGTTGGGGACAATTTTGTATGGAAACTTGTTTTGGTTGCTCATATTAAATTCGTTATTTTATTACAGACTTTTTGTTACAAATTCTGCATTCATTCTCGCACCTCCGCCTGTAAATTTATATTTAATATTAATTCAGTAAATCGTTTAAACAATATGAAATATAAATATCTTGGTGTAACGAGCGAACGAGTAAGGAATCTTTATCCACACAGGATCGTAAAATGTCGATCAGCTTGAGAATTGGTCGTAGGCCTCATGCCGGACCTACCATAAGCTCCAAGTACTAGGGACTCGTGTTGGTCTACCATCGGACCGTAGAACTATATTCTGCATGAACCCTGAAACTTGAACGGGACCATCTCAAGGTCGTAATATCCTTCGAAGTGTACCTGCAGATTTCCTGCATTGCGGAATACCTAGTATGCCGATTCCCACGACTCTCAGTGCGAATGTCAGTTGTCTTACAACCAAATAAGGTCGCAGTGCCTGATCGCGTCTCTATCAACTCCTATTTATTGTATCGTATACCTCGAATACTACAATTTTGATACAATTTTTTATCTATAATCCGATAAATCCGGCGATTAAAAAATAACTGTAATTATACTAGTGTCTCTCAGAAATAAAAAACAATCCATAATTGCTCACGAAACGCGAATAACATAGACTTGACAGACCGGTCGGACCGATCTGGAAAATGATTACTCGCGTACAAAGAGGTGCACATAGACGTGCGAAGGAATTAATAACCCGACATCGCGTCCACCCTGCGAGCGCAGAAATTCCGCTTGCATAAGATCGCGTTAACCATGCGCGCGCGCGCGCCAGTCGGTAAATTATACAGTGCCGGGCGTGTTTGCGCGACACGATTAATACTTCCGCGTCCGAAATTGTTACCAGACGTAACGACGCATCGCGGCCGTGATGTGCAAGCACGGCAATACATTTGCGGCAATGTACATAATTCGTTGCTCATTAGTGTAATGCGCTTCGCACTAAATGCTTCTACAAATTCGGAGCTTTATGTTTGCGAACGATTGTGTCGGGGACAGCAATCGATATTGTTCGTCCGAAAGCGCGCGGCACCGTTTAAGAGGCGTATAAATTAACGCGGAGCGCATAAACCCCGGAGCGTGTTAGGTTGACCGCCCACGCGCGCTCATCGACACATGTAAAGATAACAGCGCGGTGTGTTTAATAGTGCCCGGCTTGATGAGTCGCGTGTTTGGATTCACTCGCTTCTGATTCAGTTCGTTCACCCTTTTTCGTCGCCTTTTCTTTCCCGTTTTTATCACTCTCCTCTTTGTTCGCGTTTGTCTCTTCGGCGAGGCAGTGCATTTGGATCTGTGCGGGTCGTGGCTTCTTGGTAGGTGTGTATCGTGTCCTATTGGGTCCTATGTGTGTACAGTATCATTATGTCTGAGAATTTATTCGCGAATCTTTCCGATTTTGTTCGTATGAATATGAATCGATGAATGTTTACGAATCTGTCCGTTTAGATATCCACTAGTTATCTTGCCATTTTCTAGAATTCCTCAAATCGAACTTAGTTGTATATACAAAACATAGTATAAGAGATATATAATTGGTCACTTTTGCTTATTTACGTATAGTAGCGTAAGTATAATTCCTTAAATAAACGTCACCGTTTAAATGTCCACCGGTTGGGACCCAATGTGGACACTTAAACTAATATCACTGTAATTACTTATGTAAATACTTAGTTTTGTTTGGGTTAGATGAATTTAAGACTTCTAAACCGCTGCACTGATTTCTGTGAACAAACAAAAATATTATTGCATATTTTCTGTTTGTGCCGAATAATTTTTTCGAAAACATCTCTTTACATAATAAAGAATCTGATAAATCAGTATACGGATAAATAATTTTTGTATACCTTAAAATTTTGAATTTCATTTCAAATGGACGTTAATTGGAAATAATTTACGGCTACTTATTTCTCTCTTCGGGAAAAAGAAGCAAATTGCTGCGTTAGTCGAAGGACAAATTACACGTAGGTGCGTGAACGACATGCAAAATCCGAATTCGCGTGGCACAAATTCCAATGTCGTTAAACATTTTCAGTCTTAAATTAGCGATACACAAATAAGGGTACTGTTACTTTAATTCAAGCACATAATCACGATAAATCTGGCCTATACCGCCGAAATCGATAGTTCTTTCGCTTCGCGTGACGGTCTCGAATAAAATACTTCTATAAGTATGTTCGCGTGTGTTCGAAAATTTGCGAAACTGAAACGTTGGATGAAACGAGTAAAACGCCGCCGGCCAGACGATTAACATTTTACAAAAATTTCTATGAATATTATATTACACGATATTTACACATTTAAATGCGAATTAAAGCCCTCCGCTACATTCTGAACCATCGTTTTAACACAGAGTTGCACTGGTTCGACGATTATGCAACTACCTATCGTTCGCGCAAATTTTTATTTTGCTTCCTGACTTCCCGTAATCCGATCACCCTAATAATCCTCCAATTTTTACATTTATCACGAATCACGTGAATTTTAATAAATTTATCAGTCGGGAATTACTTGCTGCTATCTTTATGCACTCCCTCCATATACTTCTACAATTTATTTACTTATTAACCTCGTCAGTCACGCACCACTTGCCTTATCGCGATCTGTATTTTCTTATTATTTCGACATAGCAAAGTTGAATTATAATAATAATAACAATTATAATAGCAAAATAGGAAAGAAAGACACGGTAATCGCGCGGAAGTATGAAATGATATACCTTTCTCGAATCTAACGTAGGCATAACGACAGATTCGCTTTTTCATCCATTCCCACGCATAGCGTCGCGACGCATACGCGCGGGTAGCATCGGGGATAGCATTGAGGATAGCATTGCGCGCCGTTCTATCGATTCCAAATCACTTCGACTTATTCCGCAAGCGTAAGCCTCTCGAGCGACTCGACTGCGACAGTATATTTCCATTTTTCGCCGCGTGAGAACTTCGACAGTCAGTGGCGAGAATCACGGCTCCATCCAGCCGAGATATTAAAGCCAGAAGCTGCAGAGAATTCGCGACGCGTTTGTCTTCCCCATCGGCGAAGGGTGGAATATAGAAACGGAAGTGTAAGGGAATTTGAAGGAGGAAAGCGGCGTGGAAAAGTGCGAGAAAGAACGGAGCTTGCCAAGGTTTATTGTTTCTCCGTTACTATGCATAACACGCCGCTTGGTAAATATTCTTCTAGGTCGCTAATTTCGCTCGTTATTCCAACGAAATGTTATCATCGATAACGCGGCACACTTGGTATGCAATTTTGTTTAAATGCAATATTAATGTAATATGGTAATGAATATGATGATGAATATTAATAGGGATGAATATAATATTCGTATTAATAATATATCGTATAATAAATAGAATAATATCTAGTTTAAATTTGTATAATTTGTTTCAATATGTTTATTACTTATTAACGTCTGGCTACATAGTTGGAGACCGTGACTGCGGTACGGATGAAATGCCTGCATTATCAGAGACACCAAACTTCGCATGCTTAAACAGAATTAGTTTAATTACAATAAAACAAAAATATTGGAAATTTGGGAAGATACAGTTTGCTAACTGATTTTACAACCAAACGGAGATTGATTCAGCACGGAAAAACAAATCGAAGAAGAAGAATAAAATTTTTTTGTTCGAGACTCTGAAGATTCTAATATTTTTCTATGTAAATAGTCTATTTAAATAGTTCTATGTAATAATTCTATCTAATTCTATCTATATAGTCTACAAAAATTCACAAAGTTAATTTAAAACGTGGTCTCGTACGAAAAAATATTTTTCATCCTCTTAGAATCAATTTTAAGTCTAGAATCATCTATAGAAAAATTGGAAACAACAAAAGAAAATGAAAGAGAAAAGGCAGAGAATCCCCGAAAAATACGATCTATCAAGAAAAGTGTGGAAAGGAAGAGAAAAAGGAAGAGTGAAGAAACAGCGGGAACAAAAGTTCGCGGTATAGTATCGTGCTCGAGGACAGGCTCGAAAAGCCAGAATTTCGAGGCGGATGCAAAGTTGCTGGAAGCTGGGATCGGTAAAAATGCAGGCGGCGCGGTAAAAAAGAAGGGCGAAAGAAANGATCGGTAAAAATGCAGGCGGCGCGGTAAAAAAGAAGGGCGAAAGAAAGAGGACGGCGTGGGTACATCGGAAACCGTGCCAGGTTTCAGAGCTGCGAAGGTTGGTCGCGATCGAAGGACGTACACGGCTGGAAGTCGCGTCGGCGTCGGCGTTGTACGTGGGGCAATAAGAAGCCGTTATACGAGGAGACATTTACGAAACGGCGTCCTCGTCCGTACAAACGAGTTCGAACAAGGAGCACCGGCACGGCTACGAACCGACGTATCCTCGACACGGTACGATCCCCACGTGAGATCTCTTCGAGCAATTGCATTGTCGAGGAAAAAGCGATCGGAAGCGCATGATTCGCTTCGATTTCCCGCGTGTGCGCGCGCGTGCACGTGGCGCCAGGACCAAGCTCCGACGACGCCGATTATTATTATAACGACATCTAACAATGCGCCATAATAACCTAATCTAAGTAATTCCAGCATAATAATACCAAGAAACGTTTAAGATCCAAGAATAATTTAGAAACTTTCGAGACGTCGTGGATGTTATTCTTTCTCGAGATTAGGTTCGTAGAGTTCCATATTACCTTATTGCCGGATTTTAATCACTCCTCTGCTATTATTGAAAATTACTTTTCGTGGCTACGTTTGCGCTATCGTGCACTGTTCCATATTACCGTAATCGTTTCGAAGAATTTTTACGAATGAATATTGCACGCCGGGGGTGCACGACATCGTAGCACGATATCGAGTACGCGATATTAAAATAATTCGCTTATCTCTAACGTATCGAAACGGCGTCGTGTCTTCATTCGATATTTATTCCCTGTGTCGAATCAGGATGCGAAGGTGCTACGAATTTGTTAATATCGTGGTTTAAATTTCACGGATTCTTGGTAAAGATTCTTGTGTCACGTATGTTTAAATATAGATACTTAGATACGTGTCATATCAGGAACACGCAACCACGCGAGTTATTCCACGTATATTCAGTTGCATTCAAAGTTGCACCATTTTTATACTTCAACTTTGATATTTGTGCAAGTAGGGAAAACAAAAATTCAAAGATTATGTCAATAAAACTAGAAATGAACTAGAAATAATTCCACGATCCATACGATATTAGTTATATAAAAGTAATACGAATTGAAATAAAAATTCATTAATACACGTTCAAAACATAAAGAAATAAACAATAAAGAATTGCAAAAATATTATTAACGCCGTCGCTGTACGTGCTCGAAACTATCTATCGATTTTCTCGGATTTTCATTTGAAATTGGATAATTATCGGACGATCTGTTCCTTTTATAAAGGTTACGCGAAAATTTGTAGCTCTCTCCAACGTGTACATCTGCTCGGTCGGTTTACGGGTAAACAACGTTAAACGATATTCCCTGCGGTGATTGGACGCAACGTACCCGTCACCGGGACATTTGGTTCACTCGAGGGTAGAAGAAAATGGGGCGGCGGAACTCTCGATCAGAGATAGTCAATTAGAACTGTTTTCTCGACGAACTGTTCCGGCTGATTCATCCCCCTTTTTTTCGTTCCAACAGAGTCGTATTAGCTTTTGCATGCTAGTTTGAACAGATAACAGGGGGAAATTTTTACGACGTTTAAGTGTAGGGTTGGATAGGATTGATTAGAATAGACGTAAAGTGCTGTCTGTTATCCTTCTCGTTAGTTGGATCAGCGGAAAGAATTCTTTCGAATCATTTCGTGTGCTATTTTCGCTACTACATTCTCCCTTTAATTTTCAAATCAGCAAAGCTAGCATTGAACGAATTAGAAATATTCCATTCCGAATTCCGAAATATCGAACGATTCTTTTCTCTCGAGCAATTTAATCAATTCTCACAGACTATAGAATAGTGTATCTCGGCAAAAATAAAAAATCGTTTGATTCTAAATCCAATTTGATTCTACAGGAGAAGATTACCACTATACAAGACAGTTAATAAAGATTTTAGAAAAAAGTCACTACTTTTAGAATACTTCTGTAAAAATAGCTAAATATCTAAGATAGTAAGCAATTTTCGCTTCCAGATTTAGATTCGTCGCGTGAAAATATATAAGAAGCCTTTCCACTTTCAAAAAATAAATGTTGTTTTATATACCTCTGTTATCATTTTCTCACAGCCACTTGTCGCATAAATGTGTAAAATTTACACACAGAAACTGTAATCAATATCCTCCTGTATTATTAAGGACTGGTCTCGCTATGCGAATACATACGTAACATAGTATGAAGAAACATCGAAAATCAGCTTCGTCGCGAACTATAAAACCTGCTGAACATATCTCCATGGCGAATTTCGTGAATTCCTCGATAATCGCGAGACCGGCGCCGCGATTACGCGACGCGTCGCGATCGCTATTTCCAGTGCTCGGTGTCGTGACAGCCACTTTCGTGTTCGCCATACGAGATGTACAGTGACCGTTGGTAAAAAGGGAGAAAAACAACAGCGGCGAAGGGCCGTAAAATCGAGCGTAAAATATTTAACGAGAACGGTGGCCCTGCCCTTGGCGCGTATCGCGCAGCAGCACGCGTGCGTTTTTATTACAGCGACACCGAGAGATCGCGCACCTGGATCCCCTAAGCGTTCCGTGCACATCGTCCCGTGGAAACGGAGGAATTTTATCTGAAACCACCGCGCGATACCCCCGTGGAACGTGCCCCTATTTAATTAAGATCCGTCGGGATGCAAATGCGTATCGAACACGCTGAAAGCCCGACCGGTATACCGTGCATAATGCGTCGTCACGAAGGGTCGAAAACACGCGTTATCAGTGTTTATTAAAAATTATAGTCTCGCTGAAATTGCGTTTATGCCGGTGCGCGATTAATTACGCATGCGTATATTACGCGGTGTGTATTAAATAAAAGCAACGAAAGGATAATCGGTCTTGGTATTTATTTTCTAACCCCTTCAGGGATACTGGTTAGGTTTCTTGAAATTTTGATTGTTACGAGCGAAAAGAAAATCAGAATCAGGTTGAAAAAATATTTATATAAAAATATTAAAAGTAAAAATCTCATCAAATTCTACTTTACAATCACTGCTTTCAACCCTTTGCATTCAACGAATTTTTTATTTTGACAGAAAAATAATAATTCGAAGACTTTCAGCTATGAAGTCCGCGATATTTTTTAGACGGTAAATAAGAAATCGTAGAGAAATAAG